>PJQD01000079.1:0-49232 GCA_002922495.1 Rhodotorula taiwanensis | reverse complement strand
TCGGCGAAGCGGACCACCGGATACTCGCATGTGCGACAGTGGACAAACGAACCGCAATCTTACACAGAAACTCGCACCGGAAGAGCCGCCAACGCCGTGCGCGCGCTCGGTCTCCGGTGACCGCCTTCTACATATCGACGGACAAGAGAAGTGGACTCTCTAGGCGGTCGGCTGGACCTCTTTCGAGTCGTCGCGGGAGAGGTAGAAGGACTCGAGGAAACCGTCCGGTCGTGCTGCGGGACGACAAGGTCCGTCAGCAGTCGTTCCGTCTGAGCGCACGCGAAAATCTCTATATCACTCACGCGGCAGCTGTTCGATGGACAACAACGACGTGGAAAAGGCAAAGTCGAGAGTCAGTCTGGGCTAGGTAGTGCGGCAGCGACGACGAAGAGCAGCAGCAGCAGGAAACGGACCTCCTCCTTTGCGAACCAGCGCATCAAGTGCGAGTCCATCTTCCAGCAGTTGAGAGTCTCCTGGTACTCCTGGTGTCCCTTGAGGAGGAGGACGTCGACGGCCTTGATGTCGTCGACGAAGGCGTTCCTCTCAAACTCTTCGCGGACTTTGGCGCGGATGGCGTGGGCGGGCAAGTTGAGGGCGTACAGTTGACAGATTTCGGGGGCCGAGCGGTACCACATGCGGTACAGGGAGCGGGACCGTTGCCGCGCGACGTCCCACGACGGCGACGATTGGGTCAGGCGGGCGAGGCGGGCCGGGATCGTCGTCATGCTGCAGAGCGAGAGCGCAGTCAGAGAGGGTACAGCTCTGTGCCGAACGCGTGCAATTCAAAGGCACGCTCGTCGGTCGAGGAAAGACGGCACTGTCAGTCGACGAGTCGGCGAGCGGAAACAGCCGCCGTGCCTCGGATCTCGTCTCTCAAGGCCTCGCCGCCACTTCCCGACCGACTCGAGGGACAGCTGGAATGAAAATGAGCAAGTCTAGACTCACGCTGTGGCTCTCGAGGGTGAGGTGGAGGAGGAGTCGGAGGTGTAGTGCCAAGTTCTCTCGTCCACTACTTTGGCCTCTGCTTCCCGACTTGTCTCTGTCCCTCACTCGCACGCAGGGGGCGATGGACTCGCTCAACAGTGCCGCAGTCGGGCGTCACTGGCAGACCCAACTCGCGCTCCTCGTCGCGTTCCTCAAGCAGCACAACGCCCCGATCCGACTCGAAGACCTCGCGATCCGGTCGGGCGTAGACCACTTGCTCGCCAGTCCAGAACTCCAACAAGGGCTGAGGCAACATGACCGCGTCCGCTTCGACGAACGGACGCAACTCGTCAGCTACAAGGTGAGGCCACCTCACGCGGGCACTGTCCTGGCCTTCCTCTCCCGGGGCTCTCCCTTTCCTTTCCTGCCGGTAGTTCCTCAGCGCTCACCTCGTGTTTCCTGCTTGCAATTACAAATGCCCTCCCCCGCGTGATCTCACACCGCATCGGTCCGGAAACCGCGCGAAATGCCAGCCCGACTTTGTCCTCAACTCGAAATCAGACTTGATCATCCTCCTCCGCCGCAACTCGCCCCAAGGTGGCCTCCCCGTCAAGAAACTCCGCGAGTCGTGGGCCGGCGTCACCAACGCAATCGAGGAACTCGAACGGGAAGGCCGAGTCCTCGTGACAAGAACGGGCAAGAACCCGCACAGCGGTGGTGGCGGCGGCGGCGGTGGCGGCGCCGGAGACGGCCAGATGAAGATGGTCTTTCTCGACGACATTGGGAGGGACCGCGACCCGCTCGATCAGGGTCAGTCTAGCACGCTCTTCCTTGCAGCTCTTCCTGGGCTGTCGGGCAAGGATGCCCCCTTTTCCGGCGAGCGACTAACGCCCAAACACGCGCCGTCTCTCGCAGAGTTCAAGGACCTGTGGCACTCGCTCAAAACACCAATAGGCGACGAGCTCGCGCAGGAGCTGCAAGCCGGTGCGTCTTCCGGAGCCCGCTCGAATCACGCGCCATTTCCCTGATGGAACTAACACGACACTCTGCCACTTTTCTCACCAGCCGGACTCACGGCTTCGTCCGCGGCGCCTCCACCTCCGACGACCAACAAGAAGAAGGCGAAAGGGCGCAAGGGGCCCGGCAGCTCGAACCGGAGGTTCAAGATCACCAACACGCATCTCAAGGACCAAGGGATCGACTTGTCCAAGGACTATGTCCCGCAGGCGAACTGAGCCCTCTGTCGTGCGGCTCCTGGTCGGCTGCATGCAGTCGTTTGTCACTGCCGGCCCACTCGCCGCGCGAAGATGACCTGCTTCTTTTCCGTTTTCCCCGACCCTCTTCCCGGCATATAGGCGCATGACGTTACCATTGTTGTCAATTCTAGCTGTACTTGTTCGCGTCCGAATGCATCTGAATCGGCGAAATCTGTGTCTCGCGAGAAAGTGATCGGGGGGATCGCGTCTCTCTTGGAAGAGCGAACGACGGCTGTCGCTTTCTCGGTCTCCCTCAACGCCAAACAGACTCATACAAAGGCTCTGATGACTGCTCACTCTGCCAATACGCCGGCTGGCTCCTCGCCGTCCGCTGCGACGTCGTCTTCGCGTCGCCGGTTGTCGAACCGGAGGTTGCGACCCGAAGGAGAAGGACAAAGTTCTGTACGGCGCTCAGTTGAAGGACGCCCGCCACTCCCCCGAGTACTGACATTCCCCTCGCTTACACATCCACGCGGTACAGCGCGAAGCGTCGGCCGAATCGAACGACGAGACGAGTTCGCCTTCGTTGCTCGAAGATGACGACGACGACGACAACGTTTCCCTCTCGGCGCCGCGAACGCGCTCGGCTGTACCGGCACCCGGACCTGCATCGGCGTCTCGACCGGCGACGAGTGGACTCGGGCAGCAGTTGGGAGAGTTGCACCTCGGCGACGTGACGCCGCAGCAACTCGATTCCGCGACACCGGCGGCGCGGTCTTTGGCTTCCAGCACGCAGCTCACACCGGGCGCCGCCGCCGCCGCTGGAGAAGTGACGGAAGGCTACGACTCGGCTCGTGAGTCTCGCTTTTTCGAGACATGTCAGAGGGGCGGGGGGCCCATCCATCCGCTACATCAGCGAGCGAGCAGCTCAGGAGACTCACACGAACAAGTCCCTCCCGCAGACGACGGCGACGTCTCGTCCGCGACCGCCGGCTCGTCGTCCGTCTCGGCAGCTCGCCTCGCGACGCACCCTCACGCGTTCCGCGCCCCGGTCTCGCTCCACCCGTCTTCGCTCTCGCACCCGCACCCGAACCCGCATTCGCACCCTCACAGCCTGCCCCTCCACCCTCACTTCCAGCAAACCTCGTCGTTCCGATCGTCAGCGTCGGAAACACTGGCGGGCAAGCGAGAGGACGACGAAGAGGAAGAGGACGATGGGTACTCGCCGTCGCCGCCGAGTCAGACCGAGACCGAGACGGATGGTGAGCCGCTCTCGTCAGCGGCGGGCAAGAGCAAAAGCCGTGCGATCCCGAGCACGTACCCGGAGAGGCGACCCGAACAGGCGGAACCCGTCCTGTGGGCTCCCGCGCCGAGCGGTTTCCTCAGCAGCATGACCGCCGAGGACATCCAGGTGAGCCTGCCTGCTGTCGCTTGCGCCGAATGCTGTCGCTGACTCTCATTTATACGCACGCAGGCCCACATCCGGCGCGCGATCGAAGGTGACCCCGGCCGATCGTACAAGATCAAGGCGCCGCCGACGGACCGCCCCGTCCGCATTTACGCCGACGGAGTCTACGATCTGCTGCACTGTGAGTCCCCAGACGAATGGGCAAGGACCGGTGCTCCAGAGCAGGACGGATCTAATGACCCCCGCAAACAGACGGCCACATGCTCCAGCTCCGGCAGTGCAAGCTCATGTTCCCGTCCGTCTACCTCCTCGTCGGCGTCTGCTCGTCGGCTCTCGTCGAGCAACACAAGTCGCACCCCGTCTTTTCGTCCGAAGAGCGGTACGAGTCGATGCGCCACATCCGGTGGGTGGACGAGGTCATCGAGGAGGCGCCGTGGCAAGTCGACCAAGAGTTTATCGACAAGTGGCAGATCGACTATATCGCGCACGACGAGGAACCGTACGCGAGCGCGGGCAAGGAGGACGTGTATGCATTCGCCAAGTCGATCGGTGAGTCGGCGCTCGAGGGCCTGCTGTTGTTTGGCCACTCCGACAGACCCCCTCCAATGGGGTCGGGAAAGCGCCTGTGAGGCCCGCTCCGTGAGTGCGCTGACACGCTCTTCACACGACAGGCTCTTTCCTTCCGACCAAGCGCACGAACGGGATCTCGACTTCGGAGCTTCTGCAGCGCAGTGAGTGGGGAGGGCGACTTCTCTTCTGTCTGTCGAACGTCGGCTGACTCCGCTTGATTTCTGTGTCCAGTCGTCGAGGGCTACCGCGAAGGCGAGTACGACAGCAAGCTGCGCAAGATCGGTCACCCCGAACTCTGCTCCCAGCCGGCGAGCGTCAAGGGCGAGCCGAGCGTCAAAGCCGAGAGTCATTGAACCTTGCCGACGTTCTCGACGCAAAAACGAAACTTGTGTAGCTTGATGCGTGTAGGCTCGTGGGCTCCGCTTTTTCTTAGTAAATGTTCGTGGTTAATTGTCTTTACACAAGCGCTTGCTTCCGTCTCTGCGCGGCCGAGTTTGTCGCAAACTCGCGAGCGGGCGGCCTTGAGGCTCGAGCTGGGGAGGAACGGACTCGCCGCATTATTGTGAGGAAAGGCCAAGATGCTACAGATTTGTCCGGGCGTCAAAGCCGCCGAGAGCGTCAAAAGACAATGTGCTCGCGAAAGGGCAAGAGGCCGGTCCTGCGCGACTCGAGAACAGGGGCCGGACTCGAAGCCGAGAGAGAGCGCGTGAGAATAGATGCACGAAGTATGAATGAGCTGAGAGCAGGAATGCGGGTCAGTACAGAGCCTGCGATGCTTGCCCTGGAAACGAATGCTCGACTCACACGTCGATTGAAATGCTGTAGAAAAGAGAGGAGGTGGTCGTCTATCGGATCAGTCGAGATCGGTGCTGCCGCTTCCAGTGTCCGGCGTCGGCTGTCGGCGCCGATCGACGCTGCACGCTGGCTGTCGCGCCCGCCGACGTGGTCGGCTGGACTCGGAACCGCAAGTCGCTCGTGAAGCTGCCCGTGCCAGACAGGTTCGGCAGGACGACCTGCTCGGTGAATTGCCACTGGCCGTTCGCGCGCGTGTCGAACGAAGTCGGGATCGTGTAGGTCAGCGGGACGACCGTCTTGCTCTCTCCTTGCTGGTAGCCGAACGTTGTCGAAAAGGTCTCGACGGCGGGAGCCGCCGTTGGCGAGGGGCTCGAAGCTGAAGACTCTCCGGTGGAGGAGGCCGCAGAGGAGGCCGACGGGGCGGCCGAGTCCGAGGCCGCGCTGGAGGTAAAGGCGGATGCAGAGGAGAACGCGATTGCCGTCGACGAAGGGTGCAAAATTGTCGGAATTGTCAAGGACGTCGCGGTCGCGTCCTTTGCAGAGGACGATTCGGCAGCCGCCGCGGCATTCTGTGCATTCCCATGTGTCGCCGATTTGTTCTTCTTGCTGAGCCCGACGCCGAGGCCGACCCCCGCTCCGATCAGGACCAGAACGAGGAGACCCCACCAGACCTTCTTGTTGCTGCCCTTCTTTTCGCGTTCCGGATCCCACCCTTGCGTGCCGATCGTCATGGCCGACGCGTCCGAGGCCTTCCGCCGCCGGACTTTCTCGTCATCGTCCAGCGTGAACCGGTTCGCGCTCGCATTGCGCTCGGCGTACCCGCCGTACGGGTCGGCGCCAAACGCCGATGCATTGTCGTACACGCCGTTCGAGTTGAAGAGGGCAGACCGCGAGTCAAACTTGGCGTCAAAGTCCTCTTCGGCCGACTGCCATGCAGTTTGCGTCGTCGAATGACTCGCTCCCGGGACGTGGTACGAGTATCGGTGCGGGTCCTGCGAGACCATGGCCTGACTCGGGACTTGGACCATGACGTGCTGACGCTGCTGTACCGGCGAGTCTGCCCTCGAGTCGGCATCGCTGCTCGTGCCGTTGAAAGGGCTATCGGATCGTTCCCGGCCGGGTGGCGCGGCAAAGTTGTCCAAGGGCACCGGCGTCGGTGCGAGGCCTTCGCTCGGGAACGGGGTCGTGAGCGGCCGAGAAGGCAGGTGGTGCTTTCTCGGCGCGGAGAGCCCTTCATCCGGGTGGCGGTCGTCCGGGTTCATGACGCGGAACGCGACCGGTGCAGGCGCCGGTGCAACCGGGTTAGTGGCGAGGATCGGCGTCGGTGAGTTCGAGGAGGCGGCGAGATGGGCATGTGCAGGCGGGGTCGGGAAGGCGTAGGACGAAGCAGACGGTTCTCGCTGTTTCGGCGAGTAGAGGTACGACAGCGAAGGCGATTGCGCTCGGTCTTGCGAGTCTCTGGAGTGCGAGCCTGACGAGTACGCCGACTCGGAGTATTCAGAGATGCGCGAGAGGGATTTGGACGGGAAGAGCGAGGCGGAGAGGTGTGCCGGGTTTTGGTGATGGGAGGCTGACGCGCCCGGTCCGAGCATATTCCGCCCGGCGTCCGAGTACTGCTGCATCATCTGCTCGTCGTAGAGCCCGCTCGCGTGACCTTGCGAGTCGGTCACGAGGAGCGAAGGATGCGAGACCGAGCCGGAAGGTCCGGCTTGGGCATTTGCGGCGTGATTTGTATCGGACAGGTCGAGCGACGCCTGTGACCGCGGGAACTTGTACGCTGGACGCATGCCGATTCCTGTGCACCTGTTTGAGCCGTTGCCGTGCGGTCAGCCACTGGGTTCTCCGAGCCGTTTCTCCGAGTGTTTGATTCTCGCAGAGCCCGACGCGCGTCGGCGCGCGCGTGCCCGTCTCGGCGGACGAAAGCGCGACGCCTGCCTCGGGATCCCGCGCATCGCGGATCGGCTGTAGCTCCGGTGCCTCCAACATAGCTCTGACGCGTTCAGCGAGCGCGACGCTGAGCCTAGTGACCGTGTGCGAGCCTGTGTGACCGGGATGCCCGCGGAACCTTCGCAACTGCATGCCTTCGCGTTTCCAGGCTTTGGCAGGTGGACACGGAACTTACGAGTGATGTGTGACTGCTTAAAAGACCCCAATGCGCGTGATCCTGGTGCGGAGAGTCGGCCAGGCTATGGTTCGCGAGGCTGTGCGCGAGTTCGCGTGCCGGAGTCGAAGTTTCGCGGCGGCAACGGTCGTCACTCGAAGCGGCGTGAGGGAGGATGAAGGCTATGTGGCGCTGGCGTATGCCGAGACGGACGTAGTTGCGATACGCGTATGTGTGCGGCGGGTCTGTCGAGGACTCGCGAACGAGCGGTCCGTTGGTCCGAGGCGGTGAGACGGTTGACGTTCCAGCGTCAGAGGAGAGAGAGTCGCGAGTCGTGTATTCCACCAGGGAGATACCGTTCCGAATGCTTCAGAGCCAGCTGAAGTGCCAGCAGTCAGCGCAGGAAGAGCGACGTCGGCCGTGACGGACGCGGAAGAGCGCAGACAGGAGAAAAAAAACCGGAAGCGAACACCGCGAACGCGTGCCGGCCGGCCGGACTTCAACGAAACGCGCGTACTGTCAACTCGCGCCTGCGTCGTACAGTAAGCAGACGGATTAGGGATATGATTGACAACACGGATATTCGATTGTAAAGAATGTGCAGAGGAGTAGAGTCGACGTGACGTGATGGGAAAAAGCGTCATAGGTCGTGATGCGAGGAATAGGACAATCGAGAGGTCAGGGCTATACAAGTGTCTATAGGGTCCGAAAGCTCGTCACGGCTCGAGCCTGAGTGAGAGCTCGTGAAGGATGTGCCCGTCGAGCACACGGAGTTTCAGGCAGCGCAAGTAGATCGCCGAGACCGGTTTGAACGTGTACTGCTTGGACAGCTCCTGGAAGGTCTGAAGCGTCCGGACAGTCTCGGCGAGTCGTCGGAACTGGTGCACGTTGACGAGCGGGGCGAGTGGGGTGCTCGCGGGCAAAGGAGGGTGATCATCGAAAGCGGCCGGTTGCGCCGGTGCGAGCAGACGCCCGCTCGAGTCGACGGACGCGGCCGTGTCGGGCGCAGTAGGGTCGAGTAAGGTAGGCAGCTCGGCGGTGCGGCTGACGTCGTGTAGCAGAAGGCCTGCGGGGTTTGCATGCGTTCGGTGAGCTCGAAACGGTCGCCGGGCATCGCGAGGAAACGGCGGTATGAACTGACCGACGAAAGGAAGGCATGCTTGACTGCCACCGGTATTGCCCGGAGCAAACGACGCCTTATGGAGCTGCTGGCTCGCACGGCCAAGAGCCGCAGCGCGCATGTGCGCGGAGAGCAGTCCGAACTGACGGTTTGCAAGCGATAAATCAGCATTGATGTACGACATCAGGCGCGACGAGGAGACGCACACTGCCAGTCTGCCCGCACAAGTCCTTCATGCTGTCGAGCTTGCGCATTTCCCACGCGGGGACGCGCCCCCAGGTCTTATGGAGCCGCGCGACATCCGGGTGCAGGAGGCCGTGCACAAACTGCATGACGGTCTGCAGGTTGTGGAGACAGTAGCTCTTCTATAGAACCCTGATGCGTCAGCGAACGGTCCTTGACTCGCATGTTGAAAAGGTGGAAGCGCACGAAGGCGAGGCGAATGAACTTTGAGATGACGAGGACGCGCTCGTCGAGGCTGGCGGTAAGGAGAATCTGCGGACATGCAGCGCTCGTCGTCAGCACGCTCATGACAGTGTGAAACAATTGGCGCGACAACTCACTTCGGACGCGACCCAGTTGGCGGTCAGATTGAAACGCGCAAGCAGGTCTTGAACAGCACTGCCTGTCGTTTCACCTCGTTCCGCTGCGGCCAATGCAAGTCGCCGGCGTTCTTTGACGTATGTTTCCCAGTCAAGCACGTCAATCTTGTCGGGGCGTCGCTGCCAGTTCCCGCCGACAAGCTCCTGATAGCTCAGCATCCGGAGTAGATCTCGCTCGATCAGCGTGAAATGCTGCACTATCACGTCGGTGCGATGCCACATGACGAAAGCCCGATGCAATGACTGGGGCGAGAGGGCTCGCGGAGTGGCGATCGCTGAGGTCGCGCGCTGGCCAAAGAGGCGGTTCGTCAAGTTGGCTCTTCCTGGGCTTGGCGCCTGAGCGTCTCGACCTGCCGCGAGCTCCACGTCGATTCGAGGCACAACGGACTGCTCTGTTGTTGTCGTCGGCAGCTCGGGCGGTCCGCGCGTCGTATTGAGTGCACCATGCATCGCCGGCAGCAAGTCCCGGTCGACCGATTCCACCGGAGAGGCTGCATCGGAGGCGAGCGTCGTGGTCGAGTCATCTGATGGCAGCACCGCTGCCCCCTCTTCGCGCTGTCGCCGTTCCTCCTCGAGCTTGGAGCTCTTCTCCATTTGCTGCTGGACCCGCGCTGCATGTCGGCGCTCCCTCGCGTCGTCGACGATTCCTTCCAAACGGCGAAGGGCAGCTTCGACGCCGCCTTCTCCGTTCTCCTCGTCCGAGTCGTCGAGGCCATCGAGGATGAAGTTGGGAATGACGGTAACGAGCTCGCCGTCCTCGTAGCCTTCCTCGTCGTCGACAAAGAGCGCGGAGTAAGTACGGGATGCGGCCTCGGGCGTGCTGACACCGACCGCTCGAGACCGGAGCTCGTCCGCGCTCGAGACTTGCTCCGTCTGCGCCTCGAGGAAGCGCGCCGGCGGCAGGCGCTTCATCACCCGCTTCGCCTCGATGACATCGTCGTCGTCATCATCCGACGAGTCGCTGAGGTCGTCCAGCTCGACTCGGACGGACGCTGGTCTGGCAGAATCGACGAGAGGGCCGAACAGGCCGGGGAGTAGCGAAAAGCTCGGCGTCTCGGTGGCTGGCGTCGTGTGGAAGGCCGGCCCGCCACAAATATCGAGACCAGTCGGCTGTAGCTCCTCGTCGCGAGCGAGTATGCCGAGTCCAGTCGCAGGGCTGGTGCTGGCTTGACCAAGATGGACGACATGACCGTCAACCGCGGCTGGGGCCGTCGCATCGAAGGGGGGGATTGCGGCCTCGCGGATCGAGGCAGGGGTGCATTCTGACGCAACGTTACTCGGTGAAATTTCGGCTGCCGACTCATCGTTTTCCTCGTTCGGCTTAGACGCCAGCTCAAGACCGAGCTGTCGAAGGTAACTATGAAGTCTGTCCTCGTGCCGGAGCAGATCTGCCGAGCTGCCCTCCGTGCCGTCTCGCAGCGACGGCTCGGGAGACGGGATCGTAGCGGCCGACCGCCGCGTCTGCTTCGCCGAGACCGCGGCCAGTTTCCTTTTGATGCGGCCGAGTGTACTCATCGCGTCGGAGAGCCGTCGAGCGATCGGACCGGGCGGTTTCAGGCCACCGTCGACGGCAGTCGCGTCCGCGCAGGGTTCTGATGGCGCCAGAATGTCTTGTCCCGATGAGAGGAGTGACTGCTGTGGCGGTCGATCGGGCGCAACGGCGAGATCCACATCGCGATCCTCGTCGCCACCATCCTCCGCGGTGCCGAGAACGGGGCTGCGTCCGGCTGCGGCAGCGTCTCGCTGCGCCCTGCCCGAGATGTAGGCCTCTTTACACTTGCGGACCGTCCTCTTGAGAGCTTTGATCAAGCGCAAGTCCCGCGGGCTGGAACGGAATCGTTCCTCGCGGGCCGACTCGTTCAGCCAGCTCGTCAAAGTCGTCCGCAGGTCGCGGGATGGATAGAAGTCTTGCATGAAGTGGTTCAGGAGCCAGTATCGGAGGACGACGAATGTCCGGACGCGGACGATGCGGCGCAGGGCTGCGTTCTCGGCGTCGTCGATGGACGCCAACGCGGGCCTCGCGTCTCGTTCCGGCGGAAGCGGCGGATCTGACTTCATCGCCCATTCAAAGCGGGTTAATAGCAGGTGCATGAGTTCGAGAGGCGCCAAGTAGCTTCGAAAGGTGAGGAAAAAGTCGGCGAGCAGATCAGGCGCGATCTGAGACGTCAATTCGGCGACAAGTCGCTCGACGGTAGCTGCCATGAGAACTCGTTCCCTCGGCACGCGGATGTCCTCGACAGTCGAGCCGACAGATTGGCGAACGGACGAAGCGGGTGAGCTTCTCGAGTCGGAATGTGGGAATCGGTCCGCGCTGACCGGGCTGTCGGTGGCGCTCGAGGCCGGACTCGCTCTTCGGCGCATCCGGGTGGGTGTCGCCGACGCGCTGGCGAGTGTGGCGGGCGATTTCTTGCTCTTCTCGCCCCAGAGGACGTATCGCGGGTCGTCGCCCGCTGTAGGCACGAGGGTGATTTCGTGCGCTGATGATTCGGTCGCGTCCGATCGATGAGACGCAACGGACCGTGTCGAATCTGCTCTGCCGTGATGACCGAACGGTAGTCTGTGCGGCTGCGTCGAAGGCTCAGTCGGGAACGCGACGCCGCTGGCGGTGCCAGGATGGAAGGCGTCGAAAATGGCGGGATCATAAGAGCGAACCGCCGGTACCGCTGTGAGCTCGATCGGAGCGTGCGACGCGTGTGCGTCCGCCTTGGCTGTCCGGATCGAGTCGCTTGACGAGACTTCGCGCATGAAGGGGAGCGTTGGCGCCTCGGTCGCGAAGGGAACGCTAGCAAATACCTGCGAGCCTTGAAGGGATCCTGAGCTCGAGACCGGCGGAAGCCTGACGCCGGTGCCGAAGGGCTGTTGCGCGTGAGAATGTCGAGTTCGGGGTCGAGCAGTCGGGTGTTCTCGGCCTGGGTCAGCCGCCTTGGCGATTTCATACGAGGGGACTGCTCGATCCTCCACAGTCAGTTCTGGTCCGATCGAGAGAACAGAGGGTTTAGCGCGCACCGTGCGGGCCAGTGTCGGCGGGGCTGGCGCCGCTCGTGAGAAGACCGCTCTGCGACCCGTCCGGCTGCGACCCGTCCTGTCGCTTGAGGTCCATCGCGACATCGTCGGCGCGAGAGGTAGGAGCGGCGGGCTTGGCCGTTCGCCAAGTCAGAAGGCGTCCGATAATATCGCCGGTTCCGTCTCCCCTGGCTTTCGTGACGCGTCCGACGGGAAAAGCTTCAAGGGCGCGCATGTCGCGGGGAGTAGAAGCCTCTCCGGAGCCATTCAGAAGTGGCGAGCTGCCTACTCTGCGTAAGTAGCGCTGACCAGTTGCCCCCGGCGCGACAGCGTCGATTTCTGATGCCGTCTGCCCGTTTCCGGCTGCCTCGACTCGGAGGAGGGGTATTGAGCGAGTCGGCCGCAAGGATGTGCGCTCGGTAGGCGGACGAGGACGGTCGGCGGAGCGGGCGAGCGGGGAACGAGCCGGCCGGGTAAAGGGCAAGGCGAAAGGAGTTTTCGGCGAGCGGAGGTGGGCATTCTGGACAGGCTCTGGATCATCGAGACCAGCCAAACTGCAAGCGCGCGCCGGTCAGCTCACATTCTACAGCCATATACAGCGAAGGACGAGTGCCCACCTGAGTCTGTACAGAGTTCGGCCTTTTGCGTCGACCGAAGTCTGCACGAGGTCGCCGGGATTGAGCGATCCGTTCACCTGCGCGACGCGCTCGACGAATGCGCGGACGGCAGTTTCGTTGGTCGTCTCGACAAAGGCGGTCGCTGGAACTGGATCCGCGGACGGTCCTGCCGCGCTTGCGTGAGGACGTTCCTCCGTCATTGTTTGGCGAGATTCGACGTCTGCCCTTGCCGCCGTCGAGGATTTGCTGCGAACCGCCTCCAGAGATGCGCTTCGCTATACCGTGAGAGCTCGTTGAGCGCGGTCGGACGGACCGCGTCTTCCTGCCTGCGCCCTTGAGCGGCCTGAGCGCGCAGATCTGGCGATTCTTCGGCCGGCGGTTCGCTCCAGACGAGTCGCGTCGGTTCGTATCGCCGAGTGCGCGAGCAAGGCTGTCAGACTAGCAGGAAGCGCTGATGCTCACGCCAGGACCGTCCGAGCAAGTCTCGCTGTGCAGAGGCACTCATCCGCCTTTCGCGAGACTCGCGCCTTTGATCGCCGCAGAACGATGGCTGAGAGGGTGAATGTATGCACGGCGACTAAGTCCCGGCCGTAAAGGGATCGCGACTTCCCTCAGCCTACGCTGGCCAAACATCGCCATACCGAGGAGCAGCTCGAGTGCTGGCTGTCTCCGGTCCCCGACCGACCGTGTCGGGCGTGTCGGGCTGCACGGCCGGGCCCAAGCCGGGCCCCTCGCCATCTTCTTGTTCCCGCCCGCCCGCAGCCCTTACGTCGATCAGCTGCATGCTTCCGATTCCGCAACCGGCAGAAGCTTCTGGCAGCTCAGCGTAGCCGCTAAAATGCCGCAGAACGAGTGGCTGAGTTTGGACGCCGGCTATGGCTGGTGTCCACGGCTCGATTGTGCTCGCATAGTCGGCGGTATCGGGTCCCGAGGAAGAGCCGACACCTTGTTGCTGCCCTGTTCCATCAGAGCTCTTTCCCTGGCTGGCAAGTCATCTGTGCTTCTCCGACTTCCGATCTCCCAGAGTCGCGCTGCATTCGGCTAGCATTGATCCGCTACGGCTTCTCCTCGGGATCTGCACGCGCTGTCCGAAATCGCTGGCTGCCTTGCCGGTTAGCCCGCTCTCGACCCGTTTCCTCTCACACATACTCCCGGCGTCAGCCACTCGGCGAGCTTGGCTTACCAGACCGCTCTGTCCTGAAACAGAGGCAGCAGGTCCGCGGACGCCAACGAGATATGCCTTCGAGATGCCTCTGATCCGCTTCCCGGTCGCCCCGCCAGGCGTCAACCCTTACGACTATTTCGCGCGCTACCTGGACGCCGTCTTCAATCCACTCCCGACGCAGGGCTTCGAGGCGCGATTGATCGTACTTTGGATGTTGACCGGCTAGTGAGCACGAATCCGCGCCGGTAAAGGTTGCCGGAAGAGGGACGGACGCTGATTGCTCCACTATCCGTATCCTACTGCGGCATCCTAGCTTCTGCCGCGTACACAGCGGCAAGCATCATCGACAGCAGACGAAGGGCCAAGTCATTGTGGCTGTTCAAGTTTGTCCGCCGCCCTGCCGGACGCTATCTCGTCGGCAAGTAAGCGCATCCTTCCTTCACACCGCCCAGTCTCTTCCTACATCTCCACTGACCCTCGATGCCCAGCTCGCATTTGATCTTTTCACTCGCATCCTTCCTCGTGTGCACCGTCCTGCTCGGCTACCTCTACAACTTCTACTGCGTCGCGCTCTTGAAAACGGCGCAAAGCAACGCCTTCTTCTGGCGCACTCTGATCTGGTGCGCAACTCGAGGCCGATCGGCGTGCCCAGGAATCACGGGCTGACCGTTCGGCGACGGTAGGCTCCCCCTCGGAGGCCATCTCTGGTTCAGCAGCTGGAGCTCGCTGCAAGCGAGTCGGCTCGCGACGCAGTCGGCGTGCATGACGCGGTATCTTCCGCCGGTCGTGGCGAACGCGCTCTACCTCGGAGGACTGCTCGTGCTCTTCGTGTGCGGCCTGTAAGTCTTCCGTTCCTGTTCAAATACGTCTGTGCGCCATCTCACTCACTGAACGTTCTTATCAGGACCCTCGACATTATCATCTCGATAAAGTGGAACCGAGTCTGGCGGCTACAGCGCCGACTAGCCATCAGGTCGCTCCTCTTCGGAGCGCTCCGACCGAACGACTCGGTCGCCGAGGCCCGTACTTTCACCGCCGGCGCGCTCGGCGTTATCAATACTGAGCTGGATCGAACCGTGAAGTATGACTTGGGCAGAAGACGGAGCTCAATCAGTGCGATCGACTGACCAGACCTGGCACTACCAGACTCATGCGCGGGATCGGCTCGGTCTACTCTGTGGCGTCGGCCATCATCCCAGCGGCTAACATTGGAGGCCTAGTGCTCCTTGTTATCCTGCGAAGACAGATCCGGTGAGAAGATCTACTTGAGATCGGCCAAAACCAGCCGCTCACTCCTCGTCACAGATTCAACACCGACCGCTTTCAGGCCGCGGAAGAAATCGCGGAGCCGCCGCAGCAGCAACCATCGTCTCCAAAACACACGCCAGAAGCCGGCACTCCAGTCAAATCATATCCCGGTCATGCCTTCTTCCCTCTCCCCCGTCTTCGGGCAGACTCAAAAGCGAGTCAGCAGACGCCCTCTCCGATCCAGCACGTCCGGATTGTGCAAGACGTCCAACAGTACTCGGAGCAGTTGGACGGCGACTCTTCCCCGTCACAATCGTCCGATGACCAGCAGGTCGAACCAACGTCACAGCCAGAACCAGTTGCTCGAGGCGTCGGCGCCCGTCTCGATGTCGCCGCGGAACGCCAGTTAGTTGCTCTGCGCAAAGTGCACGCAGACGTCGCTGTCGTATGTCGGGAAGCGGCAATACCGTGTTGAGATCCTGGACTGACGTCCTACGTCCGCAGTTCTCGGTCGCCATCGCCCTGCTTGCTTGCCTCTCGCTCGGTACCGGGCTGTGGCTCGCCATCTCGCCGACCTCAGTCTACGGGCGATTTGAGCGGTAAGCCCGACGGCCCCTGAACTGGCCGGAAGGTACCCAAAACTCACTCCCTCTCCCTCGGCAGCCTCGAAGCTGTCTATTTCGCCCTCGTCTGGGGCTACCTGATCGGGATCGACATCGCCTTGACACTCTTGCTCTTCAATACGCTGAGCCACTTCCCGTCCAAGACGGGTACAGGCGCGACCGAGCCGCTCCCGCCCGTCCTGTTCCTGCCGGCTGTCGAGTCCGAAGGCGCCGATATCAGCCGGACACCGTTTGACAGGATCGAGATGCGCGAGACATAATCGCATCGCATGCCGTCTAATCAACGAGAAGCACGCGATCTGTATCATTATTCGCTGCAATAGATGCTATCGCTCCAGCGGACTTGACGTGGAACGACGATAGTACTGCACGACATGGCACCGTATGCTACAAGGAGAAGGCCGACCCGCAAGCTCAAATGCCCATTCCGCCGGTTGCCCTGCAGCACAAAAGGAACTGGTCAGTTTTTCGCGTAGACTTTCCCGCGCGAGGTTCAAAGAGAAACTCACTCGAGGGTGTGTCCGGAAACGTAAGCGGCCAGAGGAGAGCAGAGGAAGAGGACAGCCTGCGCGGCCTCCTCGGCGGTACCGGGGCGGTTGAGGGGAATGTGCGGGTACGTCTCGGGCTTGTCGGCGTCGGCCTTCTTGCCGCCAGTGGGGATTCCAAGAGCGATCTCTGCAAAGCGAAAGTGCGAGTCAGTGAGAGCTGTGCAGAGAAGATGGACATCCTCGACCGCTAGGCTGGAGAGGGATGGCTCACTTTGGCCGTTGACAGTGATTGACTCGCCGAGCTCCTTGGCCTGGGTCAGTCGGGTCAGGATGTGACTGTGAGGTCATTGGGGCGAGCCTTCAGTGAAAGGTCCGAGCCAGCGATACGCCAATCACAAACTGGCAAAGCGAGCGGCGCCACTCACCCGAACGCGACCGTGTTGCAGCGGACGCCGAAAGGACCCCACTCCTTGGCGATCGTCTTGGTGAGACCGGTGATACCCGCCTTGGCAGTGGCGTAGTTGGCCTGGCCGACGTTACCGTGCAAGCCGGCGACGGACGAGATGTTGACGATCGAGCGGTTGCGCGAGGCACGCTTCGGGTCCTTGGACCGGAGGTACGGGGCAGCTTCCTGTGGAGCACAATGCGGAGGTGGGTGAGAAAACCGTGCTTGCCCTAGCTCGAAGCAGACAAACACGCAACTTACGCGGACAATCTTGAACGGCGCAACGTTGTGGACCTTGAGCATGAGCTCGTAGTTGTCGTCCGACATGGTGTGAAGCATCTGCAGTGGAACAAAATGAGCCGCCGCTTGGTTCATAGCGCGCTTTCGCGTTTCGGGAACAAACCTTGTCCGAAGTGAAACCGGCCTGTCCAGGGTATCGCAGTCAGCCTCAGGCGCGATAAAGGCATTTCGTTTTCAGAAGAGTTTGCTCACATTGTTCACGATGTGCTCAATGCTGCCGAAAGCGCTGCGAGAGCGGATGAAACTCAAGGTCAGTGACATTGTCGAGGGGAAGCGTCCTATGAGGTCCGGCTCTTCCAACCCACGCCGGCGCAAACTCTCGTCCTCGGCGATCTCCAGCGCCCAGAACTGGAGCGAGCAAGTGAAGAGAACGTACGCAACCGACTCTTCGATGAGCTTCTTGGCGAAGCCGTCGGCCGTGACGTCTCCACCGACTGCGACGGCCTGACCGCCCATCTGCTTGATCTCGTCGACGACCTTCTGAGCCTTCTGCTGGTCGAGGTCCGAAACGACGACCTTGGCACCCTCCTTGGCGAAGAGGAGCGCGCACGAGCGACCGATGCCCTGGGCAGCCTGGCAGTGATGAAAAGTGGGGGGGAGGCAAAGTCAGCGCCGGTGACGCGGGCTTTCATACAGATCCGCGTCACCCCATTACGGTAGCTGTACTTACTCCAGTGATGATGGCGACATCGCCGGCGAGCAAACCCTTGGGGTGCGACAGCGAGGACGAAACCGCGGCAAGACGCTGTTGAGCCGAAGACATGATTTCGCGCTGAGAGACGGCGAGAGACGGGGGCAGGAAGGGAAACAAGCAGGTGAGGGTGAGGGTGAACAGGGAAAGCGAGCTTATGGCAGAGGAGAGAGAGACAGAGGAGCTCGCGGTCAGGACCGGTCAAGTCCAACCCTCGTTCGGCAACTCGACCGGTCCAGCGTGGCTCACTCGCTGGCCCGGCGGCGATCGACCGGCATCATCTTTTCTCCGGACTGCGCGCCTCAGTCGGATTAAATACGAGTGATTGCAAGTTGGAATAGAGAGTAGGTAGCAAGCGGTATAGAGACAAAGAGGCATCTAGAGTAGAAGAGGCGGGAATGCACTCGAAAGAAGGAGGTTCGTCACCACCACATGCCGGCACCCCGATCATGCGCAGCCTCTTCGGCCGACTTGGAATCCTCGAGTTGCTCGAGGTACGCCGCCAACCGCGACGGAGACGCAGGTGACCTCGCTTCGAGCGCAACGTCCACCGGATCCCGGGCGTCCGCGTTGGTCGCGTGCAAAGGTTCGGCGTCGATCCTCAGGTCGTTCAGAGGGATCGACTGCGCGACCGCCGGCTCCAGAGACGGTGGTGGCGGATCGTCCGACTCGAGGCGAAAGTCTGGATCGCGCGGGTCGTCCGGACTCGATGTCGCTATTGCCGGCTGGGTACCGGATGCGAGCGCCTGGTCATAAGTCGGATCAAAGCGAGAGGACTGCGACTGCGGTTCTGGCGGCAATGGTCCGGCGCCGAACGTCTGGTCTCGGTCCCATCCGAGTTCGTCGTCGTCGCCATCCCCGTCGAGCTCGTGCATGTGATCCGGCGAGCGCTCGTAGCCGTCGCCGAACCCGTTCCCGTCGAACGGGTTCCGCGAACCGATCACGCTCGCCTCGTCATCCTCCTCGTACCCATCGTCTTCGCCACCGTCACCTTCCGCCCCGCCTGCAGTCAGGCCCGCGAGCCCGGAGCGCAGATCGCCGAGACCGGCCACCCCGGACGAGCCGACGCCGATCTGTCGGAACCAGTCGTCGTCGTCAAACTCGCCGCCGAGACCGAACCGATCAAACTCGTCGCCGATGAACGCTGCGAACGCGTGACCACGAGCGTAGCGCGCAGCACCGGTCGCAGACGCCGCCGCGGGATCATGAGGCGAATTGGCGCGAGTCGAGTCCCACGCGGCGCCTGCCCCGCCGACATCGGGCGAATCCGACGCGGAAGCCGAGAAAGAAGCGTCCCGGTAAGTGATGGTCGCGGTCCGGAGCATCTCGAGGTCGGCGTTCCGTTCCCGCCGTCGGGGGACGCGTTCGCCGGCCGAGTTCTCCTCGCCGGCCTGACTGTCGTCGTCGTCGCTCGCGTCTCGGTTATCCGCCCATGTGATCCCGCCCGTTCGGCCGCCGTTTGGAACAGCGGCCGGCGCCTGACTGCTTCCCGCCGCAGACGAAGACGACATGGCCGGTGGCCGAGCATCGCTGCTCTCGCTGTAGCTCGTCCACCCGCCTCCTCCCCCTCCGTACATCGCTCCAGCATTGTAGCCAGCTCCGATGACACTGTCGCCATAGCTGGACGGGGGCGCGCTCGGCCAAGTCGCCACCGACGACGAGGCGCTGTCGTGCCGGGCCGGCTCGCCACGAGAGGACGGCGGAGGGGGAGGCAAGCCACCCGCGGCAGTCGACGAGGCGAGCCATTCGAGGATCCCGTCGAGATCGGTCGTTTGCATATCGACGCCTTCACCGGGTAGCGGAGGATACGCCGAGGCGGCAGAGGAAGACGCGCTCGAATAGACCCTGTCGGGCGGCGGGGGCCTCGCTATTGACGGGCCGGAGTGCGCGCTGGGAGTGTGCATCGGCGACGTCCGTTTCGGCAGGTCAAAGTCGAGGTCGAGGCGCTCGAGGGCCGAAGCCGCACCGCCAGTCGCGCTTGCGGCCGACTCGTAACCCGAGTAGCTGGATGGCGCGTTCGAAGACACGCTCTCGAGCGGGTAGCCGTAGACGGCCGGGTCCGTCGGCGGCAGCTCGTAGATGTCGGAGGAAGCGGAAGACGACGCTTGCGGAGCATTCCGATAGTCGACGTAGCCGTTTGTGGTCGTAAGCGAGAAAGTCTCGTAGGCGGAGTCGTCGGCGGGGATTTTCGCCCCCGTTTCAGGGTAGTAGAGGTCGCCTTCGCCGTACATGGGCGCCGCTGCACCGTTGCGAGGTGCGTCCGAGGTGGTGCCCAGCACGTATGCAGCCGCGGCGGGGTCGATCCCCGGGAGTGACTCGAATGAAGCAGTCCTCGGGTCTGCATAGAGCGCGTTCGGCGCGGGGTGGTGAGCCGGCGTCTCGACCTTGACCGCCTGCGTATAGTCGTGCGGCGAAGGGTACGCCGGCCGTTCTCGGCTGTTGTTGCCGCTGCTGACGCGAGACGAGCCTTGCGGTGCCGGGGTGCCGTATTGGCTCGTATCCGGGCTGTGTGATGAGCTCCTCGCTTCGGGTGGGAAGTCGCGGAAGAAGAAAGCGGAAGCGAGGGCTTCGTTGGATAAAGGTTCCTGCTTCGGCACGACCGGCAGGCTCGAACCAGGCGACTGAGCAAGCCGCAACGGGGAGTGCTGCTGCCGCTGCTGGGGGCCACGATCGGACAACTGCGGAGGGAGCGGAGGGACTGGCGGAACACCTGTCGCAACTGGCGAGTTGTTCGAACCAGTCCGCTGCCCTGACGATCCGCCGTCACTCCGTGCCAAGGGTGACGGGACGTGCATGTGCTGATTGTGGTGGTGCGGGTGATGATGCGGGTACGGTGAATATGCGTTCGAGACGTGCGTCGGGTGGTCCGCGAGATGCCCGTGCGCGAGGTCGTGCGGCTTCTTGTCTCGCGCAGCGGTCGACGGCCTCGACAAGCTCGACGTCCGCGAGACGCTCTTTCGCCGCCCGATCGATGCGAGGTCGTCTTCCGATGCAGACGCGGCCGACGTTGACGCGACTGAAGCTGCGGATGTCGACGAGCGCGACTTGACGGACGACGACGGGCGGCGAACCAATTCGACCGATTGCAAGTCGCCAGCTCCGTTCGGCAGCGTCTTGAGCAGCACTTCTGGTTCTGCGCGCGGTGAGAGCGATCATGGTTCAGCGCTCATCGTGCATGGCATCAAGGGAAGTTGAAAGGCTCACGCTCATCGACGTCCTTGCGGTGATTGCAAGTCCGGTGCGAGTTGGTCGTCTTCCTCAGCTCGCGGCATTCCGCGCACGCAGTCGGCGGTCTTCCTCTTTTTGGGACCTCCTGCAAAGGCCGGTCGGCGTGCTTGCACGTGTTTTGCCGGTGACCGCGCGTACACGACTCGCACGAGAACTGCGTGCGAGCGAGGAGACGAGTCAGCGAAGTTGCAACACGCGCGCAGCAAGTGAAGCGAGCCTGTGCGCGCACCTTGACTCCATCGATGAGCATCCTGACGGCGTCCCTAGTTCCACAGCGGCGTCGCTAGCCCTTTTGGGAGGCGTTTCGGACTCGACGGTTTTCGGCGATGAGACCGAATCCGCCGCCGCCGGCACCTGTACAACTCTCGTGAGCGGACCTTGAACCGCCTAGAATCCCCTGTTCCGACCTGACAGAGCTATGCAGTCGACGAATCGTCCGCGGCTGTCCGTCCGGGGCGGTGTCTGGGTTCGTCTGCAGAGTTGGAGTCGATCGAGAATTTGGCACGAGGCGAGGCGGCCACTGTAGCGGAGCTGCGGCCGTCTAGAGAGGCTGTGCACGCATCGTTGCTTCGAGTGGCAGAGGTGATAGAGGTGGCAGCTAGCTCTCGTGGAGATGTAAAGTGATCAGGTGCCAATCCGCTTGTCCATGCAGACCGAACACACGCTGATCTCGAGCCGGTCCCTTTCTCGCAAAGTTCCCTTCCTTCCACCAGTCGGACAGGATTCAACGGCGGTAACTTGCTTCGGCAAGATCTAAAGCTTTGTCCGGCGACTTGCGCAGATCACGACGTGCGGTAGAGCTGTCGGCGAAGTCAGTCGCCACCGATTTTCGGCAGTACGAGAAAGCGTCTAGATCACATTCCCTGTCTACTCCTTCTTCTTGTCCGACAGAGACGACCGCTTGCTGAGCACGACGCAGAGCTCCTCCCGGTGCGACAGGGCGCTGCGAGTGGAAGGAGGCGAGAACGCCGAGCCACAGTCAATAAACTTCGCGAACAGCTCGCGCTTCCATCGATGACCCGGTCGGACTCACATGCTCGCGAGCCCGAGGAGCCCCATCGCCGCACCGACACCGAGGTGCTTCCCCGTCGCATACAGCTCGGCGCGTCGGTTCAAGAACGGCGCTGTCGTCCCGCCGAGCAAGGGCGCCATCACCGCTGCGGTCCAGTCCGCTTCGCTCCGCCGGCAGACATACCCGCCGAGAACAAAAGTCGAGATCGTCAGAAGCGAGGGCGTCCAGCTCCGCCGGTTGAGCGATCGGCGAGCCTCATGCCGGAGACGCTCCTCGTCGCTCCCGATGTCGTCCTTCTCGTCTCGAATCGCGCCTTTCTGAGGTTCAGCCGCCGAGAGGACCTTGCGGAAGTACTGAACGATGAAAAGGGTCGAGAAGGCGGTTCGGAGGAACATGTTGACGCAGTTGGCGAGGACCAACCCGACGGCGCCCATCTTGAACGCCTGCGCCGTCACCCAAACGCTTCCGGCAAAGGCGCCACCGCACAAGACCATCCACCCCGCACCTCTTTGAATCCATTCGGGGTCCGCGACGGCTTGAAAGAACGCTTCGGTGATCCCGTTTAACCCGAGGAAGGGCAACGACATGGCGTACGCGCGCAGGATCGGCGAGGCGGACGTGAGGGACCATTTCGGTCCTAGGAGGAGGTGAAGGAGTGGTGTTGTGTAGCACGGTGCGAGGAGGAAGAAGATCAGGGCAAGGTGCGTCTGAAAGAGGAGGACGAGGCGGAGGTAGGAAGCGCAGGAGGCCAGGGCGGACAGCGGCGGAGAGCGCTGCCGACTTGGGTCCTTCCGGTCGCCGTTCTGGGTCGACTCGGATGCGGCGGCAAGCGAGGAGAAGTAGAGCCGCGAGGATTCTTCCAGTGGCTGAAAGACCACGCGTGCGATCAAAGAGCCTGTGGTGACGTTCGAGCGGCTTCAAGGTCAATATCAAACCTCTCTCAGCGCGGGCATGAAGCGAACCACCACTTGATCGCGACACACCATAGTTGAGCGCGACAGCGTACCCTCCCATGTCGGCGGAGGATCCGAATCGGCCGACCGCAAATTTGTCGCCCTCGGTCAGCATCTGCTTGACGACGCTCTGCTTCGTGAGCGCCCATGCCGTCTCGAGCACAGCCTTGTCAAAGTACGCCGCTTCGCTGCCGGTCCGCTTCAGGGCAAGCGCAGAGACGGGTGACGGCGCTGCGGGAGCGACGGCGACGAGTCCGGCCCAGACTGTAGCCGAGTAGGCGAGCTGTCCGACTCCGAAAGCGACGAGGGCGTCCCGTTCACTGACGAACTGGACGACGAGCAGAGTCGTGACGGCTTTGACCAAGAGGGCGATCCCTTCGACCTTGACGCGCTTCGTCGTCAAGGTTTGCCACGACGCCAACGTGGTGAGGAACGCCGGTTCGGAGACGAGTTCGATCAGGATCGACACAGAGTAGAGGAGGAACGTGAGCGGGTACTGAGGAGGGATGGGAGTCGGCGAGGCATAGTTGTAGAAGGCGGCGCAAGCGAGGAGGGCGCCTGGCGACAGGAGGGTCGGAATCAGGAGCGTCTGTCTCCGTCGGCCGCCATCGTCTCCGTTCTTGACTGGTGCCGCTCGCTGCAACAAGTGAGTCCGTCAGCACGCGTCATCGGCAATCGGGCGGAACGGACGAGTCTCTCGAGGAGAACGAGACTGACTGCGACTGCGCCCCGGATCCCTTCTCGGACAAAGAAGAGGACGGTGCCGATCCAGGTGTCGAGCTGAATCGTTGCGACTCCGAAGGCTCGCGGGCTGGTAGAGCGGAGCAGGAGCTGGTTCAAGCCGAACGAGAAGAGCCTCGAAACGACTTGGAGGACGACGAGCGAGACGGAAGCAGACAGAGCCGCCGAGGACGAGCCTGCCATACTCGCGTGGCCTCGTAGCGTCTGTATGGACGGCGACAGAGAGCTGGCTCTGGAGGACGAGCCGTGATCGATTCGAGAGCAACCCCGAAACTCGTTCGGTCGGCCCCACTTTTTCACGAGTTGGCGGTCCTTCCACAGCTCGAGCACCGCTTTGATGGAGTCATCAGATCCGACCAGCACGATGGATAAACCCTTGGGCGAATTGACCGACCTCGAACGAGCCGATCTCGCGGCGCGATTGCGAGACGAGCAGTCGCAGCGAGTTCCCCTCGTCGGCCGGCTCGAACCGCTCGAGAACCTCCGCGAAGAGTACAAACGAGGCTCGACCGTCTTTGTCAACAAGATCGACGGGCTCATACGTGACGGCTGGACCGGGATCAGGAGGACGCGTGGAGACGGAGACTGCTTCTGGCGAGGTCAGTCCCCTCTCGCGCTCGTCGATTTGCGTCTCCTGCTGCTCAGGCGAGCATGTTGATTGTGTGCAGACACCGGTCGGTTGGACTGACAGACCGCCTGAATGCCGTGCAGCGTTTGTCTTTTCGCTCCTCGAGACCTATCTCGCCCTGCATCCGTCGCACTCGGTCTACCTCTTCGAAAAGTTCTCGACTTTGCTCCCGCTCCTCACCGCTTGCGGATTCGAGCCCATCGTCTGGGAAGACTTTTGGGAACCGCTCCGCGACCTCTTGTGGAAGATGGGACCGGAGGCCAAGGACGGTGGCAAGAGGGAGGACGGCGAGCCGCGGTTGACGAGAGAAGGCCTGTTCACCGCGTTCAACGATCAAGAGACAAACAGGTGCGGTCGTCTAGATCTGACTGTCACTACTGATCACGTGCGCCCTTTCGTGAAACCTGCGACTGACTCCGAGCTTCCATCGACCGCCGCAGCTGTATCATCGTCATCC
This sequence comes from Rhodotorula taiwanensis, assembly GCA_002922495.1. Taxonomy (NCBI): domain Eukaryota; kingdom Fungi; phylum Basidiomycota; class Microbotryomycetes; order Sporidiobolales; family Sporidiobolaceae; genus Rhodotorula; species Rhodotorula taiwanensis. The sequence continues at coordinate 24,917 of PJQD01000079.1, read as the reverse complement.
TCCGCCTGATCACGTCGGCCTACCTCCGCACGCACGAAGACGAGTTCTCGCCGTTCTTGTTTGCGCTCGAAGACGACCCGCGCTTCCTGCAAGACGGACCGGAAGGCGGCGTGACGATGCGTGACTTTTGCGAAAGGCGGGTCGAAGTGAGTCGGGGTTGTGCACTCGAGACTTTGCGTCTGCGGTAGCGGCTTCGGCCGTAACGTGCTCGAAGCCTTCCACAAGACTTGATGGTCGACAAGTTGGCAGGCCTGACTCCGAGACCGTGCCCTTCCGCAGGCTGTCTCGCAAGAAGCGGACCACCTCGCCATCGTCGCCCTCACTCGAGCCCTCCACGTCCCGATCCGCATCGCCTACCTCGACCAGTCCGTCCTTCCCTATACGGGCGACTCGGTCGGCGAAGGAGGAGCGGAGGCAGCCGAGGTCAACTTTGTCGAGTTTGAGGAGGACGCGGCCAAGTCGGGCGAGAAGGGGATCGAGGGCGCGTTACTGTATCGTGAGTGACGGTGTATTCCGGGAGTCTCGGCATGATGACTCTCTGCGACTGGTTTGGTTGCCTCTGTCCTCCAACCTCGCTGACATATGTATACTGTACCTTCTCCCCTCGGTTCTGCCTGCACAGGCCCTGGACATTTTGACATGTGCGCCTCGCTGGAAAGCTTTAAGGATAGCTTACTGACGCTCTCGAATACGACAGGCTTTACCGGTAGCGGCGGAATCGACCAGCTTCGCATCGCTTGAAACGCAAACTTTCACGCCACCCTTCCCCGCGTGGCCGAGCTATTCGCACACCGTATCGCTTTCCCTGGTCTGCAGGTCGGCCAGCTCAGGTCTTTACGACGAGCGCGACGGATGACCGGCTATCCGGCGCGAAAGACGTTCCGCTCAGATCTCGCCGCACAGACCGCTTCCTTTTCGCTAACGGACGGACGGACATCTCCACTTTCTCGTTCCCCCTAGTACCTGACGGACGCGCATCGGGCCGCTTCGCTATTCATCGATCAAGAATTTATCGGGGCCAAGCGTTGTACGGACGTCCGTCCGGCGGGCGGGGCACTCGACCCTGACCGCGAGAGAAATGCTTCTCGCGACGTGGATCGAGACGCGACATGGCGTCGAGCCCGATCGAAAGACTTGACTGCCTTGCTGACCTCTCTTGAGCGGTTCCCTCCTCGTCTCGTCGCCCGAGGGGTCATCCCACGCCACTGCTCGACAAGCTTCGACCGGACTCGAATCATACGACTAGATCAGAGGCAGCCTGCAACGATGCCCCTCGCCCCAATCCTGATCACGCGTGACCTCGTGGTACGTATCGTGACCTACTGTTCTGGCTGAGGTCGAGCAAAACTGCTGACGAAGTGAACTCGCTCAGCACTTCCGCAAGTCGCCGCCTCGGAGGGTCGCGCTCTCTCAGCTCGCCACCGCTTTCCTCTCCCTTCTCGCCTCGCCAAGCGATCCCAGCGCAGCGTCACTTCGAGCCGCGTTCGTCCCTGCTCTAACGGGCAACGACTCTCGCCCTTCCGATCCGCAAGTCCTCGACCTCGAGCTACAACGCCTCTTCGCGCTCGCCATCGACGAGGTCGAGATCGTTCTGTTGCAGACCGTTCCCGGCACGGACCAGGTCGATGAAGTGTGGAGGGCGATGGGGGGCGCGGAGAAGATGCAGAAACGGCTGTTTATGGCGTTGACGCTCGAAGGCGAACTCGAGAGTGCTCGAGAGGAAGGTGAGAAAGAGGAGGAGGCCAACCTTTCGAGTGAGTCGATCTATCTCCCGCGCAAGAAGCTGGGATTTTGACTAACCCTGCTACACCGCTGGCAGTCATGATCCTCGGGACGCTTGCTCATGAACTGGCGCACTACGTCTTTGTCAAGGTGCGCAAATGCTTCTTCAGACTCGCCTTCGACCAGCTAGCTAAAGCGTCACTTGCAGGTCCACGGCTACCATCAAGCGGACGATATGAGCGACACTTCGTCGCTGTACACAACTCACACACGGCACAGCGTGTCTTCTCGCACTTCGGCAACGGGCAGCACGATCCATCCGGGAGTCGTACTCGCTCCGCACCGGAACCGCGACGACGCAGGCACGTACGCCGTCACCTCCCTCTTTGGGTGCGACTTTGAGCTCGTCACGTACTCGCTCGGGACTCGCGAAGTCATCAAGCGCCGGGTCCCGACTCGTCGCTCACCTTCGATGGTCCCTCCGATCGTCTATCGTCTGATCGGCGACACGCCCGCCATCAAGGACTGTACCTCGATGCCTCTCACGACGCTTGGTTGTACTCCGCCGCACCGTCAGGGAGGCGAGATGTACGATGTCACGAGCGTCTTGACGCCTCGGGGACTCGCGCGGATGCACGGACGGTGCCTCGTCCATAGCACCATGTCCTCGGCTTCGTCGACGGTGTCGCGAGACGATCTCGGTGCGGCAGGAATCTGAGGCTGGCTCGCGACAGCAAGTCCATGCGCACAGACGTTCAGGATGGTTTTCTCCGTTTGGATGCTTCTTGGAGACATCCGTGCAACGTAGCTTAATGACCAAGAATCGAATGTGTGCATGCAAACAACAGTACGCGACCCTGTACGCGCATTCTGCGGTCGCTTTACTCACCGGCCAGCGATGAATCGGCGAGGCGGATCGAAATCGACACCATCCGGGCGCAGAGCTGTCTCCGCATTTCCAGCTCCCTTTCATCCCCATTTTCATTAAAGCCGCTAATGAAGCATCGATGCGCTCGCGAGGTGCCTCTGCGCATCGTTGCAACTCGCAAGGGAGCGACTCTAGTCGTCGCTCATGCAAGCTGTTCATCGAAGAAGCCTTTTCGCATCAGGCAGCAGGTTCAGTCCATCGTGACGGCGCATTTCGGTGGCACGCCTCACCTCTATGGTAGATGCAACAGCACCAGTCACTTTGTCCGACAGAAAAGCAAAAGTTACGCAGCTGTCGCATGGACAGCTGAAAGCGCGAACGTTGAGCGCAGGTCATGCTCGCGGTTACGGGAGGTGCCTTGCCTGACTTCGGGGGTATGCGCCTCCAAATGCAGCGCGTCAGATTGGTAGCAGCGAATGCTCCTGATACTGAGCGGCTCAGTCCGAGGCAGGATGTGGTCGCTGAACGCGCAGCGGTTACGCGCGGGAAGCTTCCGTCCTGGAAGTCTTCTTCCTCCTTCGGCTTCTTCCCGACTTCGGTGCTTTCGGGGGTGCACCCCTCCGCCACGCTCAGGAGTAATCGACTCGCCAGGCAAGCGAACCGGTGATCGCAGACTGTTGTTCCAACGGGCGGCGGGCGTGCAGCGGTGTACTGCGGGTAGCGGTGCAGCTTCCGGAGGCGGCAAAGTTGCAGCGAGACACACGGCAGCTGGCGAGATCACAACGGAAGCGTGTACGAAAGCTTTGCAGGTCGTATGTATGCGACTGCAATATGGAAGCCTTTGTGAGCTGGCGTGCGTTGTGGGAAAAATAGGGGGGCACCGCCCTCGGGACCGGCCTGGACGCCGCGACGCCGAGGCACCGCAATCCGCGTTCCGCGCCACGCGCGCCACGCGAATCTGGGGCAAGGCGAGAAAGGGAGAGAAAACCTGGTCTGAACGCATCACGCTAGCATCCGGCGGGTTGACAAGAGTCGCTCGACGCGACACTGCTCCTTGGTGACCCATACGAGCTCACTCGCGTCGCTCAAGGCAGAGGGAAACGCGCCAACTCGACCGCTCGACCCGCCTCCCGTCCGCATTCCAGTCGATCCCGGACAAGCATTCGCTGACCGCGAGAGCTACGACAGCGACGGTGTGCGTCACAGACGCCGATCAAAGCTTTGCGGCTCACCGGGAAGATCTACAGCGAGCACGTCTCGTTGCCTTCCAGATATAGCACACACCGTGTGATCGACACGAACCCCATTCGAGGCTTTCCATTCCGGCACGCGTCCGTCGTCCGGTCCTACACGAGCGACAAACATCGAGCGCGACGCCCGTCCGATCGGTCTGTCGCCCCCTCTGGCGGGTCAGGGATGGCGAGCGTCCATCCGTACGCCGCAAGCGCGCGCATGACCCCGTCAGGCAGCCTGAACGGCTCGCAATCGAACGGGACAGCGGGCCCGTCCAACAGCCAGCACTACCCGAATCTGTCACGGAACGGCAGCAGCGCCAACCTGTCGGCGTCGTCGCCCATGATGCAGAGTGGATCGGCGCCGTCGACTCCAGGAGGGAACGGCTACTCGTTCCAGCAAGGCGCCCTCGCGGGCGGTGGGACGCGTCCGGCATTCGAACGCGCAGCGTCCTCGACGTTTGGGCAGGTCGGGAGCGTCGGCATGTCGGCGACGAGCAGTACCGACTCGATGCCGGTCGCGACCAATTCGGCGCTCAACAAGGCGGCGAGCGCGTCGTCGTCGATCTATCAGCGCTGCACTGCGCTCCGCGAACGCTTGTACCGCGTCCCCGAGTTTCGTGAGCGTTTCGTCGACGACGCCGAGCAGTCCTTGGCGGCGGCAGCCGCAGCCTCCGCAGCGGCGGCCGCTTCCGGCATCACTCCGCCCTCGTCGAACGGCGGCACGCCCGACCCGGCTGTCCAGACCGACCCCGTCTCGCAGGTCCTGTCGGTGCTGCGTCTCGGCGCGAGTCTGTGTTACCTCTTCAACCAGCTCGGGCACGCGCACCAGCTCGACGTGAATCCGCAGGCGACATTGAGCAATCTCAAGGCGTGCCAGCGCGGCGCGGCCCACTTCATCATGGCGTGCAAGCAGGACCTCCAGTGGCCCGAACAGGACCTCTTTGCGGTCAGCGAGCTGTACGGGCAGGATACGAACGGAGTTGTCAGGGTGAGCAAGCGCTCAGCACTTTCAGAAGTCAAATCGCGAGTTTCTAATAAATGGCCCACGCTCGCACCAGGTCGTCCACGCCGTCACGAAACTGCTGGATGTTCTCGAGTCGCAGGGAGTCCTTCTTCCGCCAACCGAAGACTCGCAGGCTGTCGCTCCGCAACCCGGCCCCTCCGATGAACGGTCGCTGGTCGTGCGCGAGATTCTCGATTCGGAGCGCAAGTACATGCAGGATCTCGAGGTGTTGCAGGTGCGGCAGAAGCGGTTCGCCGAGCCCGGGGCTTACAGAGGATCGGCATTGACTTTGCCTTGTCGATGAGCAGGACTACCAACGGCAATTGCAGACGAGCGACATCCTCACGCAGGATCAGATCCACAGCCTCTTCATCAACTTGAACAAACTCGCCGACTTTCAGCGTCGTTTCCTGATCGGCGTCGAAAGCAACGCGAGCTTGCCGGCGGAGCAGCAGCGCTTCGGGAACCTCTTCCTCCAGATGGTGCGTCTCCGCCGCCCTCATACATGCGTTGTACCTGACGGCGACTGACTCATGCCCGATTTGCCTGGATGCAGGAGGACAACTTTGCCTGCTACGAGCCGTACTGCGCGAACCTGACCAACGCACAAGATCTCGCCATTGCCGAAAATGCCGCTCTCTCCGTGCGTTCCACGCCTCATACTACTCCGACTCGTTTCCCCGAAGCGAAGCTGGAAACTGACTCGTGCTGTGCTCGTACCCGCAGAAACTTGCACATATCCTCGATCCCGTCTCTGAACTCGCGCCACTGCTCATCAAGCCCGTGCAGCGAATATGCAAATACCCGTTACTGATCTCGGTGAGTACTACTGTCGAGTACTACTGTCCACTCGGATCGTGACAGCGCGCTGATAAAGTCATCGGACGCTCGCAGCAACTGCTGAAGAACACGCCCGATACGGCGCCGAACTACGACGAGCTCAAGGCCGGTCTCGAGTCGGTCATGCGCGTCACCGACAAGGTGAACGAGGAGAAGCGTCGGCAGGACAACGCGCAGGCCGTCACCGACTTGGCGTCTCGCGTCGAAGACTGGAAGGGGCACGACCTGTCCTCGTTCGGCCAGCTGCTGCTGCACGAAAACTTTGTTGTCATCAAGAGCGACAACGAGCGCGAGTACAGCGTGTACCTCTTCGAGCGCATCATCCTCTGCTGCAAGGAGGTCGTCGCGCAGGGCAAAAAGGAGAAGAAGAGCAACAGCATCCTCAAGCGACCGCCAAGCCAGCGGATCAACCGTCTCCAGCTCAAGGGTCGCATCTTCGTCAACAACGTTACTGCGGCGTCGCCCCTCCAGTCGCGCACTGGTGAGTCGGCACCTACTTGGGACGACAGGATCATGGCTTGAGAAACTGACCGCCACTGCCCTGATGCTTAGGCCAGTACCTCCTTGAAGTTCGCTGGCGCGGGGATGTCGGCGAGGAGGCGTTTACCATTAAGTGCCGCACCGAGGAGCTCCTGCGACAGTGGCAAAAGGCGATCACGCGCGCAGTCGAGGAGGCTCCGATGCGGCGACGGCATCACCTGTCGGCGAGTCGCCGGTCCGAACGCGGCGGCGTCCACTCCCCTGCCTCCCAGTTCCCGCCGACGCCGATGGCCGAGTACGCGCCTCAGCTTCCGTCGCCCCATTCGCACTCCGATCACCCGTACTCGTCGCCCAATCACCCTCCCGGGTCGTACGGCTACTCAAATCCGGCGCAACCCGCTTTCCCGCCTGGTCACCATGCGGCCGGTCAGTACGGGTTCGACGATGAAGGCCAGGACGACATGCATTCCGAGATGGGCGCGAGTGAGTCGGGACGGGCGACTCCTGCGGGCGGCAGCGGAACCGGAGCAAGGCGCGGGCCATCGACGCGGTCATTACCGGCCGGCGACCCGCGCGAGCACAGCAATAGCTCGCACGCGGGCTCTCTGCGCCCTCGTGCGCAGACAGAGGACGCCAGCTCCCACGTGATGAGCCAGTGGCGCACGCAACCGCCGCCACCTACTTCGAATCCGCCCGCGCGAGGCATGTCGACCAACTCGAGCAGTGGCGATGCGCACTCGCTGCGTAGCTCAGCGAGCAGCCGCCAGCTGCGCTCGGCGCCGAGCGCCGAGTGGGGCGGTCCCGGTCCTGGGTCTCTGACGTCGTCGCCCGCGATGAGCTACGCCCGCCTGCCATCTGGATCCGCCCAGCAGCACGGCTACGAGAACGGTGACGCCTACGCGGTGTCTCGCCTTCCGACGGGGCCTTCGTACGGCAGCTCGACAGGAGGCGCGACCATGACGCGGCAAGGCTCCTCGGGACCGTACATGTCTGCGCCCTCCAGCCAGGCCCCCTCCATGTACCGCAGTCGGAGCGCTTCTTCGACTCACGCCTACCAACCTCAGCCGAACGGAAGGTATTCTGAGTCGCCACCCTCCCACGATGATCCTTCGGGCGCGTACCGCAAGCGCGAGAGCGATTCGAGCCACGCGACGGATCGCTCGTCGACGTCGGCGTCGCAAGGAGGTCACAGTGGCCGGCGTGGAGCCGTCTCGAGCGGAACGAGCTCGGCCACGAGCTTCCCTTCGCCGGCGCATTCGCACCCCTCCTCTGTCGGCACTGCCGTGGCGGCCAATGCGATCCGCGTCAAGGTCTTCTTCGGCGAAGACACGTTCGTCGTCGTCGTCCTCGACACGGCCACGTACGCCGAGCTCGTCGACAAGGTTATCGGCAAGATCCGGCTGTGCGGTGCCGCCAACTCGAAAGCCGAGACGACCGCTCTCCGACTGCGGTATCGCGATGAAGACGGCGACCGTATCTCGATCACGAGTGAGGAGGACGTTGCCATGGCGTTCGAGACCGCCAAGGCGATGGCGTCCGACAAAGGGCATGGCGCGCCTCTCGAGCTGGTCCTCTACGCGACGGTCGACGCCTAGCCTTTCCTCCCAGCCCGGCATTCTCTTCTACTGCATGCGGTGTTGATGCTCCCCTCGATTATCCCGCTCGCCCAGGTAAGGACTCGACGATCAAGATACAAAAGTTTACCCTTCACCGCCCTTTCCCAGCCATGTCGAGCCGTCAGGCTTTGGCTTGTACCAATATGCTTTGCCTTCCCTCGTCTCCTCGCCGCCACCTCGTGCCCTTCCTCCTCCTCTGCTTCTTCCCGCTTGCCGCTTGAACCCGAACCCTAGGTAGTAGTACCCGTCTCTCTCCTCGTGCTTGCTTGTTGTCTGCAAAATTACCGTGCGCTTTCGTGACTCCCTCATTCTGCTTGGGGACTCGATGCGAATGCGGCTAGAAAAAGCGGACGAAGCTACAGAAGCTGCAATACTCGAGAATGATCAAAAGAGGTAGAGTAGTTTTGCGGATCACGCCGCCAAGCTAAAAGTTCCGTTTCCCCTGTCGAGAACGCAGCTCAGAGTCAGTCTACCCGGGCAGCGCGAGACGAGACCGGGTGCAAGGCACGCATCGACTTCTCGCCAAATATCGGAGGCGACTCCACGAGCTCCGCTCGTTTCGAAAGCGGAGGCGTCTCCCCCACGCACACGCTTACGCACCTGCTGCCAAGCCCAGACCGCTGAGACTTCATTCGGATGCTCCGTCCAGCTCAACGAGGCTTGCGTTTGACCGCCGCCCGGCAGAGATGAAGGAGGAAGGGGACCCATCATGTCGCTCTGGTTGGTCTGACTGGCGTAGAGCGGCGGGAAGTGCAGCGTCGCTGCTGTCGGCATCGCGGTGTCGGACTGATTGAAGAAATTGGCGCAGTTTGCGGGCGCTTGCGAGATCGCCTGGTGCGTGCCGGCATGCCAAGACGACGTGCCCGGCGAAGTCGATCCGAAAGGGAAGCGACCTGTTCCGGCGGAGCTGGCGTCGCTCTGGTAGGTGTGGCTGACCGTAGCTTGGACAACAGCTTCGAGCTGTTCAAGCTCTGCTGAGCGTTCGAGCTTGTGCAATTCCGGCAGTAGTCCGCGAGCGAATACAAGCAGGGTAGTGTAGCTTGTCCACGACAACTCGCAAATGTTGTCCAAGTTCTCGAGCGCAGCTGTGGTAGTGTGACACACTGCAGATCAGCGGGCGGTCTTGTAGATTCAGTAGAAGAGCGGAAATGCTCACTTTGCGTGACGGTCATCGCCCGACGATCCTCCTTGAAAAGAATACGGTGCCGGACAAAGTCTCCACAGCGGCTTGGAGATTCCTCAAAAAGCGTCACGACGAGATCCTCGAGCCGCTGAATGTCTTTGCGTTGAAGAAGGACGACGATCAAGTCGCCGAAGACTGGACTCGCGAAACGCTTGAAGATGTCGCCAATCTGCCGCATGGCCGCGTAGAAAACGTCGACGTAAAGGGGCATCTTGACGTGCTCCTCCTCCTGCTCCTGATATTTGACGAGCTCGCGGATGAGAAGCTGTGCGGCAAGCCTCAGAATAGTGTTGTCCTGGCGCACGTTGCAAAAAGGACTCACCCATGCACGACCCTCCTTCATCAAGAGAGCCAGCGTAGGCAACAGAAACTTCCAGAAGTCGTAGCCGAATCGCGCGCCGATCGCCTTGAGGACGACGGAACCTTCGTCCGTCTTCCATAGCTGGAGGCGCAGCGCTGCTTGTCCGGCGGTGAGAACATCCCGGCGGCCGGCCGGCATGGCGCGAACGATATCCTGTATCAGGTCAATGTTAGCACTGCAAAGGAAAGAGAGCACTTCTGCAACCTACGTGAATGGCGAGGCTTCCGAGTTTCGACGACGCAGTCGCAATGAAATTCTTCTCCTCGCAAAATTCCTGGTAGAGCTTGTTCTGCACCCCGATTGGCAGGCGCGGATCCGAGAGGACCTGTAAGAAGCCTAGGTTAGCTGAGGCGCAAACTTCGGGATCGGTTCGCCTTACGCTCGGCAAAATCGGGCGTGGGTGTTTCCTCCGAAGAATCGCGTGAACGTTACGGTAGCAGGTCTGAGCCAACTTGATCCGCTGCGGCAAGGTTGCCGCCTTACAGACGTGCTCAAGTACTATGTGCGTATATACCCGTGTAAGCTTTACCGCCGCATTCGGAATGCTCACTAATCAACGTACGTGATGCGGTGGCGGCGTTCCAGCTCAAGGCCGCTTGCAGCAACTTTGGCGACAGGTCGACGCATCGCTGGATCACGTCTCGCAGAACTGCCGAAGACTGCGGTTCGACGGCCTGCACAAGGAGGGTATCGACGTAGGCGGTCCCGAGGTTGTTGTCGAGAAGGCTGTCGAGGAACCTGCGGAGGGTCTAACGCAGGAGACAGTCTCTCAGTTGGCAGTCAACATGCGAATCAGGGGTGAACAGGTGACGCACGCGGTCCGAGAGCGATCCGCCGACTTGAAGCAGAGCGAGGCAGTCCTCGAAGAGGTCTGGCTCCTGCGGCGGATTCCTCGGATGACGTTCAACGAGGCCGGTAGAGCCTGCCCGCGAATCGGCCACGGAGACAGGAGGAGCTCCGATCGGGTTCATGGCGACTGGAGGTTGTCCGAGCATGGACGAGGAAACTGAATAAGCATCCGCCAGGTCACGTTGCCTTTTCCGCGTCCGCGCTTGCTGCCGGAAGACGCCTGCTTGACCGCTAGCACCCCATAGAGCCGCATAGAAAGGATTTTGCTCGACGTGATAGTCGGGCACGCGAGCGGGGAGGCCCTCGAGAAAGCGTCCGATATCGGTCGACGCGGTGCCGTTCGTGCCGTCTGCCTCGTCTTCCGACGCCTCCGGGCTATCGACGCGCTTCGTTACTGACTTCTGCAGCTCGTCTTGCTGGTGCGCGAGCTCGTCCGAGGAGATCTTGCCGAGACGGCGACGAAGCGCGGTGCCCATCGAATCGAGGAAGACTGCGCGCCATGGTGCGGGCAAGGAGAGGAACAGGTCGAGGAGATCGCGAGTCGGACCTTCGCTTTGTGCGCTCTGTGCGAGAGCTCGCAGCTCGAGTAGCTCGCGCTCTTGCATGTTCGGGTTCGTCAGGATCGCCTGGTCGACGGCGCCGACGCAGGGAGAATAGGAAGCCATGACTTCCTGGTCCACGCGCAAGCTTGCCGTTGCAGGCGAGACCCGGAACCGATGACCGAGGTGTCCGAAGCGAGCAGAGCCAGAGACGGGCGAGTGGAGAAGGGAAGGAGTGGCGGCAGAGGAATAACGCCTTCTGACCGGCTCCCGCCTTCGCGAACCTCGTTCCTCCCACTCTCCAGCCTCGGACAACGACTGCTTCGACTGAAGGTTGAGATCTCGGTCGAGCTATTCCATGGAAGGCATCGGAGGGACTTCGGGCCTGGCGGACCCACCTCCTTCGGAGCCCGTCGTGGACGGCGCACACGTCCCCTCGATCGCCGCCGCCGAGCCGCTCCTTCTCCGCGCTGGGATGACCTCGCTTGTCGACCCTTCCGCCCCTGCATCCGATAACGACGAGGCAGACCTTGCGTCCGGGCGGTTTGAACGGGAGGCGGCCGCTGGCGAGGTGCTCATCAATGACCTCGCTTTAGCATCGGCTGCGACTCCGAGTGACGCTCCTGCAGACGCAGCAACTCTGTTAAGCGGCGACGCAGGTGGAACGCTAGCAGGAAACCGGGTCGCAGCGTCCGGTGGCCAGGAGTACGGAGGTCCAGGTGAGCGGCCCGTAACGCCGCCAGCCGTCGATCACATTCCGCCCCGCGCGTCCACGCTGACTCTTGCGCGTTGCAACAGAGACGCAAGCCGGCGATGATTCTCAGCTCGGGCTCATCACGACTAGCCAGCTGGCCACACGGGTCGAGGAACTCGTCACTTCGCTCTCGCCTGTCCAGTTACTCGCCTGGGACCATTTCGTCGATGCCGCAGCGAACATGGACGCCGAACAGCTACGGGCTTTCGCTCAGAGCATACTCTCCGACGCCGACGCAGGAAAAGCGGCTGCGGCATACGCAGCGGACCCAGCCAACTGGGAAACGACGATCGGGACGGACGCGGCTGTCGAAGCTGTTCGAGGGTTTCTGGCTGGCGCACCCTCCGTACAGGAGCTTCCGATCCGCGTGCGTGCGCATTAGTACTCACTCCTTGACGGCAGGCTGACGGAAAACCTCGCGCATTCTAGCCCGACGAATCGTACCAGTTCATGCAGGGTCTCGGACAGGCTACGACCGTTGTTGAAGGGCTCGTACGCTAGTTCACTTACGAACCGCGCGGTCGAGCTCGCGTTCAATCGCCGGCCGTAAAGTACGCTGTTCGTTGCGCGGAAGCATCGCAGGAGTTAGCTGACTGTTCTTTCGCAGCCCGAAAACGCTCAAGATCCTCCTCATCACCCTTCACATGAAGGGTGCTTTCAAGGCCGGTCTCAGACTGCACGTCATCACGACCATCCATCAAGCGACTCAACACATGTCGGACTATGTCGCAATCTCTACACTCGTCGAGCGCGTCTGGGGTTACCCGGATGCTTTCCGGATGACCTTCTTGGCACAGGCGGACGGTGAGCTCGCGTCGGCTCTATGAGTTGCACTCGGTGCCTTGAGTGCTAGAGATGCTTACCGGAAGACCGAACTACGCCGTAGACTTGACGACCACCCACGATAAACCGTGGGAATGCCTTTACACTTCGGGACTGTACCTCGCGGGCACGACGACGGCCAATCTGACGATCGCCGGATCCGCAATCAAGATGTCTTTCGTCAAGGACCTTGCATCGGCGGAAAAATTGGCCAAGTCCGAGGAGCGTTTCGTTGCGACGCGATTCGACTTACGGAACCCGAACTCGCAAGGGTTTCGCGAGCTTCAACGTCGTCACTCGAAAGACGCTATCATGCGCAAGAAGGGCATGTACCTCTGGAACACCGACGTTCTCGCGGAACGATGTGAGTGCTCATCTCCCAGCCGGCGGTCGCCGGCGTATTGCGAGTTCTGACTCAATCCGTTGCGCGGTGCTGCAGCCAGAGGTCGTCGAGCGCGCTTTCGATCGCCACGAGTACGAGCTTTCACAGCGTCAGATCTTGCAGGACCGTCTGCGGCGAGCCGAAGCATCGTCGATGTATGCCGACAGCGACGTCAACAGCTCGGCCCTGCAATGCACTTTGATGGCGACGAGCGCCGACCCCTGCCAAATCAGCACCTCTACCGGCGATCGCAGCGAGGGTCGCTTTGTGGCGCCGATCGTCGATAAGGAGCGGCGGGCCACCCAGGTGCTTCTTGGCCAGTTCGAGGCGCTCAAGCCGAAGCACCCGAAGGCGGACAAGTCGAAGCGCGCGAACGCGGCTGAGAAGGTGATCCCTGCGGACTGCTGTGAGCTTGTCAAATTTCGACAGTCTACTAATCTCCACGTGCTCGAGCAGAAGGCTGTTCTCGCCCGGCTCGAAGCCGAACTCACCGAGGGGCAGCGCAACACTCTACAGCTGGCAAAGACTCGGCGCCGCTCTCGTCCGGTGAGTCGAAACCCGACTTGTTGCATCCGACTCTTGCATCTATGGCTGATGAGGCAACGTCGCATCCCGCAGAAAATCACCGGTTCTGCCGGCGTGAAGTCCGACCCAGTACCGCGAGCTCGCAGGCAGGACGGCCTCCGTCATCTTGCTCGTACTTTCGGCTCGCAAGTCGCGGAAGGTGCAGCTGCTGGAGCGACGAGCGGGACCGACTACGAAGGAGACGGTATGTCCGGCGGCAGGCGATCCGCTGAGTCTCCTGCTCGCGATAGGCGCACCTGTACTGACCCCGCCCTCACACAGACGAGGATACGCCTGAGCTTGACGCTGAAGAGGAGGAGGCCGTGCAGAGGGATCTCGATGCGATGTCTGCGCCGCTCAGCAAAGAAGCTCGCTTTCCGGCATCCATCCGCGACCAGGCCTGCAAGCCTCAAAGTCATGCCGCAGGTAGGAATGTGGTTTGTATTCGCCTTCTTAAGTTCCCTACTAATGCATGGAGTTCCGCAGCTTCGCAGTCTTCAAGCCCGTTCGAGCCAACGCCAAACGCTCAGTCTGGAATGCGCGCAGCTTCATCGAGCCTTGACAAGCAGCCTCGTCCTGTCGAAGCTTTTACTGCCTCATCGAACAAGTCGCTCGCGTCGATCTTCGATATGCGCTCGTTTCGCAAAACACCGTCAAAACAGCTGCCATCTCTCGCTTGCTCCGACAAGGCCTCGAAGGTGGCGGCGCCGTCGGCCGTTCTGTCCGCACGCTCTCACAAGCCTCCTGCAGAGCCAATGTCGGAGACGGCGCAGTCTGACAAGATGGAGATCGAGACGGACGCTGAGACCGACAGTTTTGCTTCAGCCAGCTCTGCCGACAGTTCTGCCGACAGTTCCGCTTCGACATCTTCTACCGACCTCCCAGCGCGCAAGAAGCGCCGCAAGGGCGTACGGTGGACCGCAAACGAAGAAGACGAGCTGCTGCGCTACGTCCAAGGCTTCCCTCCTCCGAGGAATATCAAATGGGCGGGATTGCAGATCGGCGAACACGACGCCAAAGCCTGCGCGGACAAATTCCGCAAGTTGCCCGAGCTAAAGAAACGTCAAGCAACTGCAACCGCTTCCTCGTCCCCGTGGACACTGGAGCAGCTGGAGGAGCTCAAGAAGCACGCGCTGTCTTTCGAAGCTTCCAGCAACATTCGCTGGGTTGGCTTCAGCGTCGGACCGCACAATACGCAAGCCTGCGTTGACAGATGGGCTCAGATGCCTGAACGGAAGGCCCGCCGCGAAGGCGACACGAGGTCGCTCGAAAAATGGACTCCTGCTCAAGAAGAAGAGCTTCTTCAACACGTCGCGACGGCACCGATCTCCAAGCCGATCAGCTGGCACGCCTTACAGATCGGTCCTCACAACTCCCAACGCTGCCAGCGTCGCTGGCATACGATCTTCAGCCGAGACGCGACCAAGTGGTCCGCCGTCGAAACTCGATCACTTCAAGAAAGTACGTCGAACGGCTGCCTCGATCTCGCCGAAGCGGTCCGCCGCACGGGTCATTCCGCAAGAGCCTGCGCTTGCCTCTGGCGCAAGGGATTGGACAAGCCGGACGGTGCTTGACGCGCCACGCTGCACAGGGGAGCGGTGAAGGGGAAACAATTCAACGGGTGCTTTGGGAGCCGCCTGACGAGAGTGAACGACAGCTTGTACGCTTGGGGCCGCTTGCAATGGGGACTTGTCTGTCGTAACATCTTTGCCTTCCAAAGCTTACTGCTCCCGTTCTGTGGAGAAGGGGTCCGGTTCGCCTTCCAAGATCCGTCGATCTTCCTCAAGCAGCCTCAAGCAGGCACAGAAAGCATGAGCGCTTCTATGGCCGAAGAGCCCAATTGAGGCGACTCGAGGCGGGCGAGTTCGCCCCGCCTCAGTGGACCATTTCGCGTCTTCGTCCGCGAGCTCGAGGGACGAGCAGTCGAAGCGAGCACATCGCGAAGCTCCTTCTCTGCTCTTCGCCTCATTTCGGCGTCAAGTCCAATCTCGAGATCTTTTTCCGCGCCCGAGCCGCGCACTCCGTCCGCCGAGACAAAGAGCAGTTCATGGCGGCGAGGAAGCTCGCTCTCAAGCGGTACCTCTCGCTGTGACAGCTATAGTGCGACGCAGACCTCGGCGGCAGGATCCGCTCTGGAAGAGTTTGCGCGTTGTAAGATAGTCAGTCATCTACGGGAAGCGCTGACGAGCAACAACGGGCCGTCGCTGTAGCGGAGAAGACAGGACTGGGTCAGCCTAGTGCGACACATCAAGATCCCGCGCCGTCTCTGCCTCGCACGCTCTCGAGAGGTTGCCCTTTCAGCCCCGAAAGATGTAAAAGCTAGCCATTGACGTTGGCCGACTAAAGCCAACGCCTCAGCAATTTGGGTATGATGATCCATCTTTGAGCTCCCTTTGATCCGCAGCGAGACTGGTCAGGGAAAGGCAGGACGTACGCTGATTCGGGGAGCATTGAGGAGCGAGATAGACCCGAGTTGAACGTCCACGTGGGTCAACGCAGCAATCTCGGGAGGTGCCACCGCCGAATCGTGAAGATGCGTTGATTCTCAAGCGCGCGACGGACATATGGGTGCCCGGATCGTAGTGACAGAGTCGACGGTAGCGTGTGGTCCACAAATGGGCGACAGTCTGCAAAGGAGAGGGGAGAGTAAGCTCAAGCGCCCCTGTAAGGGGTGAGTTTGTTGAGCCTCTTCTATCAGACACCTGCATTCCCCTCCTAGGAGGGACTACGGAGCTGTCAAACTGGGCTGCGTCGTTCTTGCCTCGCTCGAGCAAGAAGAGCAGACCAAGGCCCGAGAGCCTCAGAATGCCTTCCCCGGGACAAGGACCACGCCGCGTGTAGGTAGTCAAGGCTGCGCGGTGTCCCGAAGCGTGCTGACCACCTGTGCCCAGCAGACAGACTCCCTCCGTTCGAAGGAAATGTCTCTCACCTTTGCGTGAAGTAATGTCGGAACCAAGACGACTTTCGCGATTTCAGCGAGGACGGCACCGCGCGCGGGCTGGGCTCGGCGAGTACGGAAAAGGGTCTCACATTTTCTGCCAGATTTTCTGGCTCAAAGCTCGTGGTGGACCAGGCTGACCCCGGGCCGGTACTTGCAGATACATACGAGTGCGCACGGACAACTTCGTCCCTCGCTTTGTTTACGATGAGGATAATTTCCGCGCTGCGCGCGCCCGGCGTCCTCGATGAGCCGGAGCGGGCGCCCAAATTCTTCGAGGCGCGCAGCCGGCCCCACCTTCCCAAACTCGCGCACTTCGAACGGGCTCGCTCTTCTCCTCTCCCCCTTCCCCTACATCGCGACGCTACATCACAAATAGCCATGTCTTCTGCTCAGAACCGTCTCGCTGCCGTCTCGGGCCAGCTCTCCGCCTCGCAACCCAAGGGTCTCCTCGGAGGTCAGGTCGCCATTGTCACCGGTGTAAGTGCCTAAGTACATTCTCCAACGCCTACGAGAGTGCTTACATGAGATCTCGGATGTCCGCAGGCCGCCCAGGGCATCGGAAAGGCCTGTGCTGTCCTTTTCGCAAAGGAGGGCGCGAAGGTTGTCGTCGCAGACCTTGACGAGAGTAGGCTGCTGATCCCATCTTATGTCTTCGTGTCGCATTGACCCACGCATTCTCGCACATAGGCAAGGCTGACGCGGTCGCCAAGGAGATCAAGCAGGCCGGTGGACAGGCGATCGCCGTCGGAGGAGACGTGACGGCCGACGACTTCCCGAAGAAGCTCGTGAGCAAGACCATCGAGTGCGTTCCGCCCTTGACAGAAGGCTACCGCGCTCTCCCTTCTCCCTACTGACGACCGCCCGGTACTACAGGGCTTTCGGTGACATCAACGTCGTGCGTTTCGATTTCCGAGGCAATCGTGCTAGTGCGAGTAGCGCCCCTGCTCGACATGCTCCTGACTCGCTACCCTCCTTTTCATAGCTCGTCAACATGGCTGGTTTCACCGCCGACCGCGTGAGTGTTCCCCGTTTTCCACTCGCGTCTGGCTCGTCACTAAAGGCTGACACCGATTCGTTATTCAGATGCTCCACACCACTCCGGACGACATGTTCGAGCTGATGCTCAAGGTCCACAACACTGCTCCGTTCCGATTGATCAAGGAGGTCGCACCGTACATGCGGTCAAAGGACCCCAAGGACAAGAACAAGAACCGGAGTATCATTAACATCTCGTCTACTTCCGGGTGAGTTGCCGCGCTGATCGCGAGATCGCTTTGTCCGTGCCCTCTCTCGGGCGGAAGGAGTGTCCAGATAGACGTCGCAGGTGGACTGACATCGAAGCCCCCTTGACAGCTTGCACGGCAACGTCGGCCAGGCGAACTACGCAACGGCCAAGGCGGGTGTCGAGGGTTTGACCAAGACGTGCGTCGTATTTTGCGCTTCTCTCCTTGCCGAGCTGGTGCGCTGACGCTCTTCCGCTTCGGCGAATACAGTGTTGCCAAGGAATGGGGTCCCTTCGGTGTCCGCTGCAACACCGTCGCTTTCGGGTGCGTCGCTCAAGCAGCGTTATTTCCCGCATCGCTCAGCCTAACTGACGCTTGTGCGATACTCCAGCTACATTACGACTCGGTTGACGCAGGCAAAGGAGCTCGGCGAGGCGATCGTCGTGAACGGCAAGAGTGCGTCGAGCGCTTCTCGCTCGGGTCGTTTCGCCCCCAACTGCGCGCTGACTCGTGCTTTCCTCGTGCAGAGATCCCTCTCGGAATCCCTTCTGGTGGCGCGCACGCCCAGCCGGCCTCGGACCGCGTCCCGGACATTCCTCTCGGCCGCGCCGGCACTCCGGAAGAGGCGGCGGCGGCGTGCTTGTTCCTCGCGAGTGGCGACCTGAGTGGCTACGTCAGTGGGCACACGCTCTCGGTCACTGGAGGCCGCGGTATCTAGAGGGCTTCGTGCAGAGCACAGGCTGTACAGAGAGTCTGAAAGGATGTATTCGCCATCGAATCCGCAGCATGTCGACTCGAGCGACGCGGAGAGAGTTGCACGCAGCGCCGTCAGAATATGTGGTACTGATGCATTGACTCGTGATGAACGCAAGCGAAAGAGAAGAGGGTCCCCTATCCTCCTCACGAACCGAATCCGTAGGTCGAAAGGATGGCAGCTCCCTCCGAATCGGCGCGCGCGTTGGACCAACCCTCGAAGAAGCAGTGGTCGTAGAGGAGGTCGACCCGCGTCACGCGAGAGTTTGGCGGGTACCAACCCTTGTTGTCCTCGAGGAACTGCTTCTTTTGACGGCCGGTAACGGGGGACGACCAGTATTTGATGCACGCTTCGGCCACTTGACGCACGGTGACGCCGGTCGACGACGAGATCGTGCCGCAGTCGATTTCGGCCATGTCAAGGTGCAGCTTCTTGCACGCCGGGGCCGTCGCAAACTCGTCGACCGCCTTGTAGTCGAACCCGTTGAGGTAGTCTGGGTCGCACAGGAAGTCCGGCTTGTCGCGCCAGACTGGATCCTCGGGAGGTTGCGTCGGCGCCAGGATCTCCGCTTTCGACGGATCTTGGCCTAGGCAGTTGATCTGGTCCAGCATCGGGTGGATGGCGATCTTGGTCCCGCGAGCGAGACGGCGACCGGGTTTTTCCCGAAACAGTTTGCGGTCGTAGCGCGAGTCCTAGCAGAGTTGGGTGCTCGCGCAGTCTCAGTGGATGTTTCTTCAAGCTTGCATAGTCTCGTACATACCTCGATCAAGCGCTGGGATGCCTTGCAGACGCCGCCGAACGCTTTCAGGTCGCGGTACCCGAGTTCGTCGCACACGGTCGTCCACATTTCGACGGGCAGACGCGGAGGGGCCGCCATCGAACCGGGCGAGGCTTCCACGATGTCTCGCTGTCCGCTCTGTATGTGGGACATCACAGAGTGTTCGGTGGGCAACGTCGGAACGCACGCAAGATTTCGCCGTTCTCGAGAATTCCACACTCGTGGGGATACCCGCCACAAAAGTCCCGTTTCCCATCTCAAGCGTCAACATAGAGCCCCAAGCTCTGCGCGCGCTGCAGTGAGCCATGACAAGACACAGGCCTCCGCGCTCACCACCGGAAACGCATCGACGCGGACCATCCTCTTCAAATGCGCAGTGCAAAGAGAATTTTGAGCGCATATGGTGGCGTTGGGTTTCTCGGAGCAACTTCTCAAGTACCTCAAGCTACAAGCAAGGTGGCAAGCGGGATATAAAGCTCAAGAACCGAACCAGCGCGCGTGGAGGGTGACGGTTCCGTCGGCGCCGACCTGCCCGTATTCCCAGCCTTCGAAGAAGCGGTGGTCGCCGAGCGTATCGAAGCGCGTGACGGGATGGTTCGCCGGCCACTGCCACTCTGAGCGGACGCGTGTGGCGACATTGCCCGTGACAGGTCCGTTCCAGTACTTGAGGGCGGCCTTGATGACTTGACGGGCCGTGACTCCGTTCACGTTCGAGACGCTGCCGCACTTGCGTTCGTTCATCTCGAGCTTCATCTTCGTGCATGCCGGTACAGTGGCGAATTCGTCAGCGGCGGCAAAGTCAAACCCGTTCAACTCGATCACTTTGTCCGAGTCGCCGCGGCCGAAGAGCAGGATCTTGGCGATGTCTTGCTTTTGACCGACGCAGTTGACCTTGTCGAGCATCGGGTGGATCGCGAGCTTTGTGCCGGCTGCGAGCGTTCCCGTCGGCTTCTTGCGGAACAAACGGAGACCGTAGCGGGGCGCCTGTCGTCGAGCAATCGACCCCGCCTCTCTTATCAGCTCGCGATAGCCTCGGACGGGTTTTCACGGCAGTGCACACACCTCGATGATCTTTTGAAAGTCCTTGCAGACACCTCCGAAGCGTTTCAAGTCGCCGTAACGGACGTGACGGTGGACCATCGCCCAGATCTCGGGCGGGACGCGCAGCGCGATGGGCGGCATCGCGCTCGCCGCACTCATTGGGCTCTGTTCGATCGGCTTGACTTGCTCAGGCTGCGACATGGCTTCTGTGAACGGCGGCGGATATACGAAGAAGCGAGAGTCGGAAAACGGGAAGGAGAAGCGGGGACAAACGAGCTCACTTTGCGCCGCGCTCGGACATCTCGGCGCGGTTTCACTCCTTTCAAGGTACGCTCGAAATCGCTCTCGAGATCACGGATCAGCGGGAACAGACTTCCTATTACTTTGTGCAACTTTATACGGCGTGGTAGATTCGAGTCTGGCACTCCTGGTCAAGGGCCCGACGGGAAGCGAGGGGTATGTGGGTAACAAGAAAAGCAGTGGGGGGAATCCAATCAAGGGTTATGTACGTGGGTGGAGGGAGGAGAGGGGGACGGGGGGAAGGTTTCCGAGGGCCGGATTTAGAGCTCGTTGTGGATGAGGCTCGAAGCCGACTTGCTCGCCTCGCTCAGGCGACTGCTCAAACTGCGGCTCGCCGACGAAGCGGCCGACTCGGCGCTCTTCGAAAGCGAGCTCGCCGAGCGGGACGCGTCCTTCGAGTTGTAGCCGGCCGAAGTCGCGCTGGCGTAAGCCGACGACGAGACGCTCGAGGCACCCTTGCGAGCCTCAACCGAAGCTGACGAGTACGCCGACGAGAGCGACTTGCTCATCGAGGTGGCCGAAGCAGACGCGGAAGTGAGGTACTTGTGGTACGCCGAAGAGGCCGACGCCGAGAGCGACGAGGCTGCGAAATGAGGTAGCAGAGATCAGACTCCTATGCTTCGTCCCGCGAATGAGGTGAACGGCTGCTCACCCTTCTTGTCAGCAACCGAACCAGCCGACGAGGCCGACTTGCTGACGACGGTCGGGTCGTAACCGGCCGCCTTCATCTCGGACGAGACGCTCTTGCTCGCGACGCTGCTCGCCGACGACGCGCTCTTGCTCGCCTGCGACAGGGCACTCTCGAGCGAGCGCGACATGACGGACGCCGCGGACGAGGCCGACTTGGAGGCGTAGTTGCTGTAGCTGGCGAATGCGCTGACAGCGTTGGCCGAGAGCGAAGTGGCCGATGCGTGGGCGGCATCGCCGGCCGAGCTAGCGCTCTTGCTGATCGCAGACGCGTCGAGACCCTGTACAGATGAGAGGGGAGGATCAGCAACCTTTACGGCAGGAAGACGGCGCAGGGGCGCCAGCATGAGAAAGCTCACCTGGCGAGATAGCTCCGAAGCGATCGACTTGCTCGCGACCGACGAGGCAGACGCAGCACTCTTCGAAGCGACACTCAGCGACGACGACAGCGCCGACGAAGCCTGAGCGGCGTACGACTCGGCGCTCTTGCTCGCGACGAGCGAAGCGCTGTACAAGCTCGCCGAAGCGCGGGACGCCGCCGACTCTGCCGAAACACTCGCGACGCTCGCAGCCGAGGTCGCCGAGGCGTAGACGGCGGTCGGGAGAGCACCGGCGGCGCGAGCCGACTTGACGGCTTCGGCGCTCGCGACGCTCGAGGCCGAACTGGCCGACGCGAGCGCGAGCGAGTAGACCGACGAAGCCGACGAGAGGCCCTCGTGCCAGAGCGATTGAGCGGACTCGATCGGGACGAAGACGGCCGAGCTGACGGTCGCCGAGGCGCGGGAAGCACCCGAAACGACGCTGGCCGAGACCTGCGAAGTCGCCGAGTCGACACTCGCCGACGCCTGCGAAGCAGCCGAGCGGACCGAGGCTGCGACGCCCTTGCTAGCCGACGACACGCTGCGGGAAGCGTCCGAGGCGTAGCCGTGCGCCGACTTGGACGCGTCGCCGTAGTAGCCCTGCGCCGACTTGGAAGCGTCGCCGTAGAGCATCGACGCCTGCTGCTCGCCGTACTTGCCCTTGAGGCGCGCCTCCTCGGCAGCCCCACCGACAGCACCGCCAGCAACGCCGACCATGTTGCGGATGATGCCCGCCGCCGAGCCGAGGCTCTCCTTGACCTGGTCGATGAGCGAACCGCCAAAGCTCTGGGTCGAGACGTCTGTGAGCGTTTTCGAGTCCAGTCAGTCGCTGGCCGGGAACTCGAACATCTGAAAGAAGCAGAAACTGACAGTTCTCGTGCATCCGCTGAAGGAGCTCCTGGCGGTTGGTGCGCATCGGGACCGGCACGTTGTGGTCGCGGAGCCAGCCACGGATGCGGGCGTCCGACCACGAGACGTAGTCGGTCGACTTATTCGCGACCTTGACGTAGTGTTTGTTGAATTCGGCCTCGATCTGTGAGACGTGGGTCGCAAGCTAATCAGTCTCAGACCCGGCCGCAGAGTGACGGACAGGAACAGCCGCTGACCTCCTCCCGCTTCTTCTGCGCGTCCGACTTGATGATGCCGTGCTTGATGAGCCATCCCTTCATCGAGTGCTCGTTCCAGTCGTTCTGGAGCGAGTGCTTCGTCTTGCCATAGTTGTCCGTGATGACCTTCTCGAGGTCGTGACGCTTGTACTTGGTCGACGAAGACGACGACGGCAGGAGCTTCTCCTTGAGCGCCCACGCCTGCATCTCGGCGTCCGACCAGGTGTCCCACAAGTACGAAGTCGCGTCGTAGTCTGTGCATTCCACGAAAGGAAAAGGCATTAGCCATCGGCGCGAACGTGGCCGAAGAGGGGCAATCCATCAAGTCGCAGCTCGCCAAAACGCACAAGTGTCCTTGACGAGGTGAACCAAGTCCTGCTTCTTGGCGTCGGCCTTGTACTCGACCTTGTTGCGGTTGAGGTACGA
This sequence comes from Rhodotorula taiwanensis, assembly GCA_002922495.1. NCBI lineage: Eukaryota > Fungi > Basidiomycota > Microbotryomycetes > Sporidiobolales > Sporidiobolaceae > Rhodotorula > Rhodotorula taiwanensis. Next base: position 2,084 of record PJQD01000079.1, on the reverse strand, counting down.
CTTGAGCATGCTCTCGTCCCACGCCGAGTACGCCTGGTCGCGGAGCTTCCAGTAGTTGTCGGCCATCAATTGGCGCAGCCTGCTGAGTAGACAAGGTGTAGGAGCGTCAGTCGTCCGGCTCTCTTTCAAGGATGCCATCCGCTGTCCGGCGACGAGGGACCACCCGAAGGAGAGGCAACAGCAGCAGCGAAAGGGCAGCGCGACTGACTCTGCGGCGGTGCTGGTCTCGGTCGGCTTGGCGAGACCGCGGCTCTCGAGCCAGCGGCGGATCGCCGAGTCGGACCAGTACTCGTAGGCTGTCGAGGAAGAAAGAGCGCAACAAAAGTCAGTCCCCCGCATACCGCCATGAGGTGAGAAGGCAAAAAAAGCGTTCTCGGCTCTCAACACAGGGGACGTACTGGTGTCGCGAGCGCCGTAGTAGTTGCGCGACATGAGGTTAAGGAGCTCATCGCGGGTGTTGGCAGTCTTGCTCTTGACGACGCCGTGCTTCTCGAGCCAGGCGCGCTGCGGACGGAAGGATGGTGTGTGAGCGCTGAGCTGGCATTTAGCTCACCTGGCTCGCCTCTGCAGCCTCGAGAGACTGCAGTGTGAGCGCAGGAAGCCGAGTGCGCGCATGCGAGCTCACGAGGTACGAGTCGGACCAGGTGTCGTAGACGTTGTTGGCGGCATTGTTGTACGGCGTCCGGATCAGGTCGAGGTACTCGTCGCGGCGCTTCTTCTGCTCGGGCTTGACGAGGTTGTGCTCGACGGCCCAGCTATGGAGGTCCGAGTCGGTCCACGAGCTGTAGACGTAGTCGCGGGCGTCGTCGAGCGTGCCGGCGACATAGTCGTACGCCTGCGTCGGCGCGGTCACGACGGCGTAGTACGCGGCGTCCTCGACGGCGTGAGCGGCATCACCGACAGCGTCGGTCGCGCGGGCGAACGAGTTCGAGACGGATTTGCTCGCCTCGAGGCCGTACTCGCGGGCGAGTTGGACGAGTTCCTCGCGTTTCGAACTGGGCGAGATGACGCCCTGGTCGAGGAGGTACTGCCTCAATTGCGAGTCTGACCAACCGGCGTAGGCCGAGTCTTGGGCGTCCTGGAGGACTTTTTGTGCGCTGCGGGCGTTGTCGTCGTAATGACGCTTTGCGAGCTCGCGCAGCTGTTCCGTGTTGAGGTTGCCCGGGTTCGGGACGTGGTGGTCCTGGAGGTACCGCTTCAAATCTGATTGACCCCAGTTGGCGTACGGCGGGACCGACTCTGCGACGACGGCCGACGCGCAGACCAACAAGGCGGCGCAGGTCAAGTGGGGAGTGACCTTCATCGTGTCGGTCTGCGGATCACGCAGCCTACGTCAGAGAGAGGGTCAGGGTACCTTGGACGCGAATGAGAAACGTACAGTGGAGAGAGTCTTTGTAGCTGTGTCTTTGAATGCAGCAGCGTACGTGAGAGGGGAAAAGAGGAGAAGGGGACAGAGGCGAGACGAGACGAGGCAGGTCGCGGGCAAATGACGTCGGTTTTCTTGACTTTTGCACCGCCTCGGAAAGGGTGATCGAAACAATTCATACCGCCCTTACTACTCGTTGCTTGTATTCGCAATTTGAATAGTAACCCGCGAATTTCGAGTGGGGCTCCGCCCCAAAGCCTCGCCGCGCCCTATAGCGCTCCTGCTTCCAACTCGGGAGCGCGTCACTTCCTCTCTAGGCGCCAAGCGCGCTCTCTTCGAACCTCGAACCTCGACTACAGCCTCGTCCGAGCGTACGACGGCACGCGCGCTTCTGCTCAATTTACCGTCGAAGCGCGTCGTCTCGTTGACTCTCGCTCGACAGCCTCGGACGGGCTAAGCGTGCTCTTCGAGGTGAGCTTACTCTCTCTGAGACGCGTCGACTGCTCACTCGAAAGCAAGGGGAGGGGGACGGAACGCCCGAGGCGGGACCTCTTGTTCTTCATCAGCGAACGGGTTCGTACTCAGCTGTCGCCGACAAAGGGAGCGCCCGCTGCGAGCTCGACGCTGCTCACGAAACAGCAAACCACCCCGACCGCGCGGTCCACCAAGCTCGTCATCGACAGAGCTGACCAGTTTCCGCCCCCCCCCCCCCCCCCCC
>PJQD01000076.1:0-62195 GCA_002922495.1 Rhodotorula taiwanensis | reverse complement strand
GGGGGGAGGGAAGAACTGACTGTCGATGGCGGTTTCTCGAGCGGTCGATCGAGCGTCACGGCGTCCTCGTCCGGCTGGGTCGTACCCTGCCCCTTTTGTTTCTTCTTGAGTCGCTTTAGTTGACCACGTGACTTGACCTTGCTGCTTGTTGGTTGCGCAGCGGCGGCGGTGGTGCCGTTGATGGCGGCGGCGGGGCCAGACGTCGACGACATCGAGACACGCGCGGCAGTCCGGGAGCAGGTCTTTTGAGGTTGTAGAAACTGCTGGCTTGGGACTATCACGAGTCGGGGTGGGCTAGGATCGCGTGGGTGACGGGTGTCGAAAGGGGAACGGCGGCACTTCGAGTCGACTGTCCTGTCTCTGCCACGCTCCTTTTCTCTCTCTCTCGCAAGGTGCCTGCACCGAACTCCTGCCCTCGCTCTCTCCTCGCAGTACGCGAACTTCGGCCCGCCATGTCCTTCCCGGGCGCAGAGGGAGTCCGCCGGCGCGACTCGCTCGCCTCGACCGGGTCCGATTCCGTCGACGACCTCGTGTTTACTCGCCCGCGCGGGGCCAGTCCAGCGACAGGCTACGCGTACGATTTCACAACGTCCACTCCCGACTATGACCTGTCCGCTTCTTCCGTCGACTCGGAACACGGACAGTTACCCGCTGCTCTCCCCGCGGCCCCCTCTGGACAGCAGCAGCAGCAGGCGGCGGCGCCTCAAGTAGCAGCATCAGCAGCAGCGAGCAACCGCTCTCGCGCGAGGGCCTTTTCGTTCCTAAGCGTACACCACCAGGGAGGGAATCCAGCTGGCATGGCCACTCCCGGCGGGTTGTCGTCCCCCTTCTCGGGAGGAGCGTACGATTCCGCCCTCGACGACGGTCACGATGATGACGACGGCGACGACTCCGAAGCGGACGACATCATCGACGGACTGGATCGCGCGACTGGACCATCGTCAGTGTCCGGCCGGGACGAGTACCCTCTCTCCCGCATCGGGACCAACGTTTCGGCGTCGGCGTCGGCGCCGAACCGCTCCGTCTACCGCGTCCGGTTTCAACCGCTGGACGGGTACGAACTCGCCGGCATGGCCGCGAGCGCGATCGCCGTCCTGGCGTTGACAGCTACCGCATTGGTCGTCGCGATCGTCGGCTGAAGGAAGCAAGTCGAGCGAGGACGTCCTCCGATTCCTTTTCCAATTTGCTTGGGGTTACCCGACAAAAGGGGAGCCCAGGCAGCTGTCCGTTCCGCGATGGGGCACCCGGAACCTTTCCTGCCGTTGGCAGACTCGATCGCGCGTCACATGGTCGCTTCACCCACCCAGCAAGGCCCTCTCCCGAGCCGGACCCCGATCGACTTTTACCGACGATCGCCGCGGATCGCGCGTCGCGAGTCGCGTCGTTGAATCTGCGGGCGCAACGCCTCACAGCCTCGGAGCGCTACTCGCCCCCGGGGGCGGCCGAGCGGTTATCAGATATGTTCCGCACTTGAAATCATGTTTCTCTCCCACGTGAGCGCTAGCAAAAAGGGATTCTTTCGATGGAGAGGACTCGCTGTGCCGCTGCAAAAGAGAAACGAAGCGACCGCGTCGAGGAAAGTCGGCGTCATTTCTTTCGCGCGAGAGGCCGGCACCCTTTCCCTCCATCAGATTGCCTCGACCGGGGCAGCAAAGCACACTCTCGCAGGCCATGTCTGGCATCTCGTTCAAGATCCAGGCGCCCCCTCGCCCGTCGGGCAGCGCCAGTCACGGCGGCGCCAACCGGCCGACTTCTTTGAACCTCTCGCGGTCCGCTTCCGCTCGCACGTCAGACCAGTCCGCGGATGCATCCAGCGACGAAGACGAAGCCGGGGACGGCATGGGCTCGGTCAGGAGGAACAAGCGGACGAGGTTGCTCGATGACGGCGGCCGCGGCGAAGACGAGGAAGTCGTCGAGTTTGGCGCCTCGGGCGCAAAGAGGTACGCCTTTCCTTTCTCTATATCGACAAGATGGAAACCTGCGCGCTAACCCAGGGACGTGCCCCGCGCTCGCTCAGCAAACACGCGAAAGCGCCGACGGGTCCGCTCGTGATCGCCGCGTTACCCAACAAGGATTGGCGCAAGGCGGCCGAAGACCTCCGCGCGAACCGCTCTTCCTCTGGCAGCGGACGTCGTCGCAAGGAGATGTACCTTCCCGAATCGTCGAACGGAAGCATGAGCATGCAGTCCGGTTCCGCCGGGTCTTCTCGCTCGAGATCGGGACCGAGGGAAGTCGACGCGATCAATACGGAACCAGTCGTCGGTGGGTTGAGCGTCGGTGCCGCGGCGCCGGCGAGGCCGGGACTGCCGAGCTCGGGAGGGACGGAGGAAGCGGTCGAGCAGGTTCGGCAAGAAATCGATGCCGTCGTCGCAGTCACGACGCCTTCCCTCGCTTCATCTGTCGACTCTCCCATGGAGACCCGGACTACACCACCACCACCACCGCCGTCGACAGCAGCGCCGATGCCGCACGCCGCGCTGACGGACGAGCAACGCGCGTTGAGGGAATTGCTCGGACACGATGCCGCCGCCGGCGACGAGGCGGATCAAGTTCCCGAGGCGATCATTTCGGCACCGGACAACCGTGGAGGACCGATTGACGAAGCCGAAGCGTTCAAACGAGACGTCGATACCCGACCGGACGAGGTGCGCGCCTCTCTCTCCCATTTGTTTTGCCTCGCATAGAGAACGTGTGCTGACCTCTCTCTCTCTCTCTCTTTCTCCTTGCAATCGAGCCAGGCCTCTCTCGAAGATTATGCTCGCGTCCCCGTCGGTCAATTCGGTCTCGCCATGCTCCGTGGCATGGGATGGCAACCCGGTCAAGCCGCGTCCCGTTCCGGCCGCGGCGCGATCGAAGCGCACGTCCCTTCCGCTCGACCTTCCCTCCTCGGGATCGGAGCGAAACCGATGGCCGAGTCTCTCGGTACGGATCCGGGCGCGGGCGCGAAAGGAGGCAAGGGAGGGAAACCGGCGCCGAGGGTGTCGAAACGGGACGAAATGAGGTTTGTCCCGTTGGTCAAGAAGGAACGGGAAGGGTCGGCTCGAGCCGAAGCGTCCATCGCGGTGCGTCGACTGTGAAAGCTGTTTTCGATTTAAGGAGTGCCGGACTGACAGAGAGTGCGTGCAGCGTCGGCAAATCGATTCGGGTTCGTCGTCGCGCCGGACTTCGAGGTCACCACCACCTCCCGGTTCCAGTTCCTCCTCTCGACATGCTTCGCGACGTGGTTCGCCGTCCCGGCGAGACTACTCCGACCGCGACGACCGGGATCGCGATCGGGACCGGCGTGACCGCGACCGCGACCGCGACTCGGACCGCAGACGCCGCGACGAACGTGAGCGCGACTACGACTCTGACAGTCGGCGTCGTCGTCGCCACGAAGAAGATGGCGCGTCGTCATCGTCGTCGTACCACCGCTCGTCGAAGAGGGAGGACGACTTGTCGCGGTCGTACCGGAGTCGCGGGGACGATCGCCGTGAGCGAGACTTTGTTGGCGACGCCGGACCTGCGTCGTCGTCGTCGCGACGGGATGACCGGCGACGAGAAGGCGGAGACCGGGACGACCGGGATCGTAGGGAACGCAGGTAGTCAGGACTCGGGAGGGGTAGATCTGAAGATTGTGGCGCAGCATGCACTTGATTGCCATTCCGCCGCGCTCCCTTTCGATTCCCGCGCGATTTGTGCCTGCGTTGCCAGCGCACCGAGTATTACTACCGTAGAATGAGGTGTTGTGGAAGGCTCGGCAGAATGAACATTCCACGTCGACTTTGGTTTGCCGAGACTTTGGTCGGGTCGAGGCGCCGTCGCGTCGTGGCACTCTACTCTGACCTCAAACGCGTCAAAATCGCGCCGCAGCTCTCCTTACGAGCTAGCGCGCGCTGTGTCTCCTATTATACGCCCGTCTCTACGGCCACACGAGCGGAGATCCGGCGGCATTCGAGACTCGAAGAGATCGGCCGACGACATGGCGACTCCAGATCCAGAGGCGACACAGGCCTTACAGCTCCCCACAGGACCACAGAGCGTCCAGATCGAAGTCCCCGTGAGCCGACCTCGCTGCGTCCGAGTCGCCTGTGGTCAAAGTGTTCCCCCACTCACTCACATGTTTCGCGTCGTCGCGCCCTTTGCGAATCCTCCGTAAACAGCCGCTGCACCTGATCCATGCCGAAGTTCTCGCCGTCACTTCTGCCATGCGCAAGAACCAGCGTTGGGCTTCAGCGGCGTACGCGTTGTACCCGTACCGGAGCGGTTCGAGCCGACTGAACGGGTCACAAGCTGTCGGCGGCGGCGCCGGGCTCAACGGGAAACGGACACTCGCCGCTGGCGGTCAGCGGACTCAGAGTGGACGGGACACCAAGCAGAGCAGGTCGATCGGGTTGATGGGCGGGTTCTCCGAGTTGCGGATGCTCCTCCGCGAGATCGAAGGTGCGCAGGCTGGCTGGCCACCGGCGAGGATAACCCGTGATCTGACACTGCCGTTCGTGTGTGCAGACCCTGCCGAGCTCGACGCAGTCGCGCTCCTGCACCCGTTCCTCGAGGTCATCCGCTCGCCCGAGACTTCAGGTCCCATCACGGCTGCTGCCCTCGCCTCGATCGACAAGTTCATCTCCTACTCGATCCTCACTCCGTCCTCGCCGAATCTGTCTGCCGCCTTGATCCAATTGTCGTCGGCGGGAACGCACTGCAAGTTCGAAGCGAGCGACTCGGTCTCGGACGAGGTTGTCCTGCTCCGAATCCTCGACTTGCTCCGAACGCTCCTGACTGGACCGCTCGGAGGGACGCTCAGCGACGAGAGCGTTTGCGAGATGATGGAGACGGGACTCAGCATGTGCTGCCAGATGCGCCTGAGCGGCAAGTCCCCCTCTGTGGCGGATCGTGCTGAACCTTCGACTGATCTCTTTCACCTCTTGCGCAGAGATGCTCCGGCGGTGCGCGGAGAGGACGATGCAGGCCATGATCTCGGCTGTATTCACTCGATTGCGTCACCTGCCCTCGACGGCAGAAGAGGACCTGCTCGCCGCATCCGCGGCTGCCGCCACCGCCATGTCGCGAACGCCATCGACCGCCGACCTCGACTCGGTCGCAGCAGACCGGCCTGCCCCGGCCGGTCCGCGCATGGCCGCGCCCGATCCGAGCAGCTTCGACGTCCCGGCTGCCGGCACGGCGCAGGCGACGGGTGAGACCGAAGCCACGGAAGAGTCATCACAGCAGCTGCAGCAGGACCAGGATGGGCTTGATGCGGCCGAAGGTGCGTGTCGGCTCGCGATGCTTCCCCAGCACTCACGACTGACCAAGCTCATCCCTTAGAGCGCGATATCGAGTCTCAGCCGTTCGGCCTCGCGTCGATTCAAGAGGTCCTCCGCGTCCTCATCTCGCTCCTGAACCCGCACGACCAGCAGCACACCGATACGATGCGGCTGATGGCGCTCGGCCTGCTCAACATTGCTTTCGAAGTCGCCGGCCAGAGCATGGGCCAGTACCCGAGCTTGCGGACGATGGTCGCCGACCACCTGTGCAAGCACCTGTTCCAGGTCAGTCGGGGCTTCGTTGTCGAGTCTCACGACCCTTCGACTGAGCGCCTGTCCTCCTCACAGCTCGCCCGTTCGGACAACTCGTCACTGCTCGCGGCCTCGCTGCGGGTGATCGCCAACGTGTTCGACACGATGAAGCCGCACCTCAAGCTCCAGCAAGAGCTCTTCCTCTCGTTCCTCCTCGATCGCCTCGTCCTTCCCGCCGCCGGCTTCGCTCCGAACGTGCGCAAGAACGAACTCGAATTGCAGCTCGACCGCTCGACGTGGGCTCAAGACCTCGTCGATCCGAGCGAACGGCCAGCGACTCCCATCCAAGCCACTTCGCGCGATCGCGAACGGGACCGGAACGGCGGCTCGTCGTCCGACGCGCGCGAGCTCATGCTCGAAGTCTTGTCGCAATTCGCGAGGGGCAAACAGGCCGCGACGGCCCTCTGGATCAACTATGACTGCAATATCGAGGGCGAAGACGTCCTGGAACGGCTCGTCAAATTCCTCAGTCGGGTAAGTCGGATTCGGCCACAGACTGGTTCGTTGGACTCCGCTAACGCGTTGAAACGATGTGACAGGGCGTCTACCCTGCGCAGCAGACGTCGGGTCCTGCCCTGCAAGATCAGACGCAGCTCATGTGCCTTGACACGCTTCTCGACCTGGTCGCGAGTCTGGCCTCCCGAGCGGACGAGGTGAGCTGCACGTTGTGCGGGACGCGGCAGTAGCGCGTGACTGACTCGCGTCGAAGCAGCACGGCTCGACGTCCGCGCAAGACAACGACTTTGCGCGCGAGGTCAACGCCTCAAAGGCAAATAAGCGCATCCTGCTCGACGGCGCCGCCGCGTTCAATGTCAAGCCAAAAGTCGGTCTCAAGTTCCTCGAAGAACACGGCGTGATCTACAACGACCCGGCCATGTCTCGAGAAGAGTCGCTCGCGCGGTTCTTCAAGACGACGCCGCGCCTCGACAAGCGACTGCTCGGCGACTTTATCTCGCGACCCGACCAACTTGAAGTCTTGCGAGCCTTCATGCAACTCATGGACTTCAGTGGGGTGAGCTCACAAGCGACTCTGACTGCGAATGATTCAAACAGCTGACTCGAACGCTCCTTCATCGTCAGAAAATCATCTGTGATGCCATGCGCGAGCTGCTGGAGGCGTTCCGTCTTCCCGGCGAGTCGCAGCAAATCAACCGGATCACCGAGACTTTCGCCGAGGTCTACTTCGCGACGAACCCGCCCGAGATCCGGTCCCAGGACGCGACCTACGTCCTCGCTTATTCGGTCATCATGCTCAATACGGACTTGCACAATCCGCAAGTCCGCAAACGCATGGACCTCGAGGCGTACTCTCGCAACTTGCGCGGCGTCAACGACAACCAGGACTTTGCGCCCGAATATCTCAGGTCGATCTACGAATCGATCCGGAAACGCGAGATCGTCCTGCCCGAGGAACACCAAAACCAGGTCGGCTTTGAGTACGGCTGGAAAGAACTGGTCCGACGCTCTCGTCAGACCGGCGAGTACATCCAGAGCGACTCGGCTGCCTTCGACCGGGGCATCTTTGACGTCCTCTGGCGTCCGACCGTTTCGGCACTCGCGTACGCCTTTGCCAACTTCCAGGACGACTATACGGTCCAGCGCACGATTGGCGGCTTCAACCACTGTGCAACCCTTGCCGCCCGCTTCGACATGCCCGACGTTTTCGACTACCTTGTCATCTCGCTCAGCCGCGTCAGCGGGCTCGTGCAGTTGCCCGGCGCGACTGTCGAGACCGGCAACTTCCCGTCCGTTGAAGTCGAGGGTCAGCGCTTGACCGTGAGCCCGCTCGCGGTCCGTTTCGGCCTCGACGTCAAGGCGCAGCTCGCTGCCATGGTCCTGTTCACGATCGCCAAGGATAACGGCCGCCTGATTCGGCGCGGTTGGCAACCGATCTTCGAGATCTACCAATCTCTGTTCGCGCACTCGCTCTTGCCGGCGCCGATGATCATGCTTGAAGACTTCCTGTCCGGCACATCGGCGATCCCGCTCAAGCCAAAGGCGGTCCCGGCGCCTCGCGCCGAACGGCGTGGTGACGGTGGCTTGCTCTCGACACTCTCTTCGTACCTTCTGTCGCCGTACGGCGCCGAAAACGACATGGTCGGAACCGACTTCTCGGACGACGACGTCGAAACAACACTCTCCGCGATGGACTGCATCTCGTCCTGCCGCGTTGAGGAGCTGTACCTTCAGCTCTTGTGAGTTGCAACCCTCTGCGGCCATAGGTATATGGGCTGACCACCAAAGATCGATCCTGCAGTGACCTGCAAGGCGAAGCGCTCTCTGCCGCGGTCAAAACCCTCGCCGAACTCGTTCAGCGGTCCACGACGGAACGCCTACGGCTGCGCGCGGGATCAGGCTCAAGCTCTGCCGCCAACTCGCCTCAGATCAATGTCTCGGCGTCGCGCGTACAGCTGCCGTATGACCCGTCAGCGGTCTTCCTGCTCGAAGTCTTCACTTCGGTCGTGTCTCGCTCCGGTCCCGCTCTTGCCGAGCTGTGGTGCGTGCCCTGCGTGCGTGCTGAGAGTTGTGCGATTACAAACTGATCGGCGCATCGTCTCGTCGCGCAGGCCCTTGACCTTCGACTTCCTCTCGCGCCTGATCGGCTCCGCCAGCTCGTTCAGCAGCCTGTTCAACGAGCGAGTCGTCGCCGCTCTCCTGGGCCTGATCGGCGAAGTCATCAAAGTGGACGACCTCCGCGACTCGGCATTCCTCGCGCTCGACGCGCTGCGTTCGCTGCCACCCGCCATTCTGAGCTCCGTCGCTCAGGCTCTGATGGCCGGCCTGTCCAAGGTCTTCCTTGAGAATGCCTCGCGAGTGCAGTATGTTGCGACTCCCTCGAACTCTGGTGTTCTGAAATTGACCTGAACACGGGCGGCACAGGAGCGCGACCGAGTGGAACCTTCTGTTTGCGCTGCTGTCGGCGACCGCGCAGGAAGAGGAAGCCGCCAAGATCTCGATGGACTTCTTGCGGCATCTCGCTTCCGGCCGGCTCGGTGCACGCCTGACTGGCGACAACTATGCGGCGTTCCTGCAGACGCTGGCCGCGTTCGGCCACATCGGTCGGTCTTCCGGAAATGAGTGCGTCCATTTCTGCAGCGCGTTCTAGTTTTCGTCGAGCGTCGCCGCTGATGTTTGCCTTTTGTAGCGACGACTTTGCATTGGCGCGCGGCCTGCAGATTGTCGACATCCTCCGTGAAGTCCAGTCGTCCATTCCGGACTTGATCGCCACTTCGACCCAGTCGCCGGCTCGAGGTGAGCTCGGCATCATTAGGTTTCTCCGTCGCGTGACCGCTTGCTGACCCGTCGGTACATGTCAGCCTGGGAAGCGGCGTGGATCCCGCTCCTGTCGGCGTACGCGCAGCTGTGCCTGAACCCGGCGCGCGAGCTCCGCCAGAACGCCATCTCGAGCCTGCAGCGGACGCTCCTCGCGCCCGAGATCCTCCAAAACACCGACGTCGACCTGACCATCATCTTTGAGCGCGTCTTCTTCCCGCTCCTCGAGGAACTCCTGAAACCGCAAGTGTTCCGGCGGGATCCGGACGGGATGGGCGAGACGCGGTTGCGCGCGAGCGCGTTGCTGTGCAAGATCTTTTTGCAGTACTTGACGCAGCTGTCGCAGCGGCAAGGGATGCAGACGATGACGGCGTTGTGGCTCAAGATCCTCGGGTACCAGGACCGGTTGATGCACTCTGGCCGCCGAGACCAGATGGTCAGTCAATTCGCAGGTCTGCCTACTCAGCTCTTATGGCACTGATATCTGCTCGCCTTTTTGCCCACAGTTCGAGGCGGTGCCGGAGCTGCTCAAGAACGTCCTGCTCGTCATGAACGCCTCTGGCTTCCTGTTGCCGCCGACCGACGAACGGACCGAGGACCAAGCGCGGCTGTGGACCGCGACGTTTGATCGGATCCAGCCGTTCCTGCCCGAGTTGCAGCGTGAGTCGTCCGCTGCGCTGTGCGATCAGGCACTGTGGATCCTCCAGCAGAGAACTGACTTGGGGGAAGGGTCTCTTGTTGGATTGTCACAGGCGAACTGTTCCCACCCCCGCCGGTTCCCGTGCCGTTCACCGCCCCGGCCTCTGCCCCGGCCACTGTCACCACGCCTCTTACGGAGGCGCAGGCGCAGGCGCAGTCGTCGCCGAGCGAACCTGCGCTCCCGCCGGCCGTCGGCGTACCCGCGGCGGACCGCGACCCTCGGGAGTCGCTTGAGTAAACTGCGCTCGGGCATCCGAGACTGAAGCAATGAGACTTCTCTGTACGTGAAACCGCAGCGATTATCTCAGGAGTACAGCCGAAAGTGTAGTGCTAGAAAATATGTCCGTCCCCTCCGCCAGGGAGAAGCCGCCGCTTTTCTCGCGCGGCGTTCGTCTCGAAGCGACAAGGCCAGGCGAGCGATCGGGGGCCTTTAATCGCGCTACCTCGACCTCGCATCGAAGCTTTTGCGGTATGGTCGCCCCCTCTGCAGGGCCCTCGCGCGGCACTACGCCGACGCCGACTCTGACCGCGACTCACGCGAGCGGCGACGTCGCATCATCGTCGTCGTCGTCGTCGTCGTCCCTCCGTACAGGCTCGGGCCTACAGCCGCAGGTGCAACAGCACGCGAGCAAGTTGAACCCTCACTCGGCGAGCTTCTCGTACCTCCAGCAGCAGCAGCAGCAGCAGCAGTCCATGTCGCCGTACGCGACGTTCTCGCCTCCGATGCCGCCGCCGCCGCCGCCTCCTTCCAACCGAAACGGGATGTACGGCGCCCCCGTTCCTTCAGCTTACTCGCCGTACCCAATCAGCTCTGCAAATACTGGCGGCATCGGAATGCATCCTGGACCGAGCGGAGGGAACGGGAACGGGAACGGGTCGTGGCACATGCCTCCTCCTCCTCGAGGCGCACCGGGACAGCAACAGCAGTACCAGGCCATGCTGCATCACGCTCAACAGCATCAAATGCCGTACTACCCGGCGCACGCCGGAATGGGACCGCCGCCGTCGCAGAACCGGATACCGCCGCCGCCGCCGTCTTCGACCGTCGCGCAACCTCCGCCGAGTGCCGCGGTCGCAGGGGCGAACGGCATCTTGCTCCCGCTGTCGTCGAACCCTCCGCTTCCACATCACCTCGCAACAACAATGGCTGCGGCTGGGTTCGGAGGGATGCCCATGTCACCTCCGCCGCCGCCACCACCACCGCCGCACTCGGCCGGATCATTACATCACCATCCACTCGCCGCCGGACCGCAACAACATCTCGCCCACTCGCAGCACGTTCCGCATCCTCAGCAGCAGCATCAACAACACCAGCAGCATCAGCAGCAACTCTTGCCGCCCTTTTCGCCGCAAATGCGATCTCTCCCGCCGTCGACCGTCGCCGGACCGAGATTGATGCCGGCGCCTTCTTTGCCCGTCTCGCCCGCAACGCCTCTGCCGCCTCAAACCGTCTCTCCCGCACCGACTCAGCCGTCACCAGCCCCGCCGGCAGTCGGTCGTTCGATCAGAGAAGCGGTCGCTGCAGCGGCCGGGGGAGAGGGCCAGCGTCCCGAATTCGGAGACGCCACTTCGCCTCCGTCTGCTGACTTGGCCTCGTCGTCCACCAACAACGCCGTCCCGTCAGAGCAACCGCACGCCGCGCCAACACGATCTCACGGGCACGGGATTCGGAGACGAAAGGACCACTTGCCAGCGCCGCGGGACGCCGAAGCGTTGACGTTTGCGACGCACCTCAAGATACCGCGCGAGTACCAGGGCATGTTTGGAACGCCGAGTAGCTCGATCGGGTTGCCGGGAGGGAGTAGTGCAACGGGCGCGACAGCGGCAGGATCGAGGAGTCGGCGGAGCGCCGCGGGGACAGCGAGCCCTTCGCCTTCGAGGGCGAAAGCGGCGCCGTCCTCGGTCGTCCCGGCGGCGTCAGCGCCTACACCTGTCGCCTCGACGTCGACCGCGCCGATACCCGCACCCGCGTCTGCGGCCCCCGAGGCCGCCGCTCCTCCTCCGGCCCCTCAATCCGCAGAGCCGATTGCCGGTTCGTCGTCCTCGCCGACACCTCAACCTTCGGAGCCGCCCGTCCCGTCGACTCCGAAAGCGGCGCCTCTCTCGCCCGAACTCACTCCCGCGCCGTCTCTGCCGACTTCGCCGCGAACACCCGCCGCCGCTTCCGCCGTCAAGCGCTCTTGGGCCGACCTCGTCCGGCCTCCGGCGGGTAGTCAACCCAAGGGCGTCAACGGCGTCTTGCCCATCTCGGCCACCGTCGGCGGCTCCGACCTCTCGTCCTCGTCCGCGCCCCGCGCCGCCGACACTTTGCTCTCCCTCTTGACCCGCGCCCCGTCGCACGAACACTCGCCTCACGCGCCGACCCCGCGCGGGTTGATCAACAACGGCAACTTGTGCTTTGCCAACTCGACGTTGCAGGCGCTCGTCTACTGCGGCAGCTTCTGGAACTTGATGAGTACGGTCGAGAGGAGTACGAAGAAGGATTTGAGGGAGGCAATGGGCCCCGCAGTGACGAACGCGGGTCAGGCGGGCGTGCCGGCCGACAAGACCGCCTCGGAGCGGAGCGCTGTCGAGGCCACGTGAGTTCATGGTGAATACTTCTGTGGCAAAACTTGTTCCTAACTATTGGCGCGCGGCCTGCACAGCATCGCGTTTCTCGCCGAGTTTCGCACCGATGAAGCGCCTGCCGCGGCGTTCGACCCGATACTGAACCGCAAGTCGGCATCTGCATCCGCCTCGGCATCGGGGACGACCACGCCGAAACCGCCTTACAACAACAACAACCATCACCTCCCTTCTTCACCTTCAGTGTCGACGCCCGCTCAGCCGGGACCGCTCTCGCCGACTCCGATCCACGACGCGCTCCGGCACAACCCGCGGTTTGACGCGATGCGGAGGGGCACGCAGGAAGACGCCGAAGAGTTTCTCGGCTTCTTCCTCGAGACGTTGCATGAGGAGATCTTGAAGCTTGTCGAGGCCGAAGAGGAGCAGGAAGCGAGGCGGAAGGGCAAGGGTAAGGCGGTGGCGGCGGCAGGGGACGAGGGCTGGGAAGAAGTCGGCAGCAAAGGTCGAGTGGCGACGACGCGGACGGTGAGCGCGGCCGGCCAAGCTCTGCGGCGAGGGATCGCGTTGGCTGACCAAATCTTTCTGCCTGCTGCAGACCGCGACGAAGGAGAGTCCGATCACTTGCATCTTTGGCGGCAAGTTGCGGAGCGTGCTGCGGTGTCCGGGGCAGAAGGACAGCGTTACGATCGAGCCGTTCCAGCGGTTACAGCTCGACATCCAGGTGCGTCTGTTCCTGAGGACTGGCACTCTTCTTTTTGCGTGCTGACCACATGCTCGCCTGTTCAGCCCGATCACGTCTTGAGCATCGAAGACGCCCTCGTCCAGCTGACGACGCCTGAATCATTACCCGACTTCATGACGTCGCGCGGCGTCCGGACTCAGGACGCGTCGAAGCAAGTCTTTGTCGAAGCGTTGCCGCCCGTCTTGCTGCTGCACCTGAAGCGGTTCTTGTACGACGAGGTCGGAGGCGTCCAGAAGAGCACGAAAAAGGTCGCGTATGGGACTGAATTGACGATCGACGAGCGGATCATGAGCGCGCCACTGAGGGCGCAGGTCGGGCGGGACGGTGCCAAGTACGAGCTGTTCGGAGGTGAGTGCCTCTTTTTGCGGCTCTCCACGAGGCAAAATCGATTGGGTTGGCTGACTCGAGGCTTTGAACTTGCCAAAGTTGTTTACCACCACGGCTTGCAAGCGTCGGGCGGTCACTACACCGTCGCCGCGCGAAGAGGGTACCACTCTCCCGCATGGCTCGAACTCGACGACACGCACATGCGGTCCCTGACGGGTGACGAAGTTGCCGTCTCGTCTGCGGCGCCGACTGCCCGACGGTGGGAATCCGTCTCGGACAGTCGGAGACGGTTCGAGGACGAGGACGGCGACCAGAAGAACGCCTACTTGCTGTTGTACGCCAAGTCGTCCTAAAGAATGCCGGGGACGAGAATCGAGGCGCACATGTCCACGATGTAGGCTGTATCGGCGCAAACCCGCTCGAGATCGCAATCAACCTTAGAACAGCTTCCGTCCCGTGAAGGGACTCCTCCTAGCCTGCTCTTGCGAAGGCGGTCTCCAAGAACAAGGCCGACCTGAGCATCTGTGAAAAAGGCTGTGTGCAGAGTGACGACGTCTGCGAGAGTTCGAGGTCCCCCCGAAAGCTAGACCTCTCCCGCTCCCGCATCCTCCTCTGCCGTCGACGCTGCCCCGAGTCCGCCGCTCAATTCTCCACTCGTTTCGTCCGTCGGCATGACGCCCGACATCATGGCGTCGCGCGACGCGGCCGACTGGGCGAGGCGAGTCCGCTTCCGTTCCGCCTCGGCCTCCTTTTCGCGTTCGATATCGCTGACGACCGCCGTCAATTCATCATGCGTCAGATTCTGTGGGGGCACGGGCGTGTTGTGGTTTTAGTACCGAGACAGGTCAAAAGTTGCCTCGAGGCGCGAGATGTCAAACTAGGGAGAGAGAGAGAGAGAGAGAGACGCACCCGGACTTTGCCAAACCCGTCCATGACGGCGAGGTCAATGTTTTTCGCGCCGGTCTGGACGACTTCGAGCAGCGATTTGACGGCGAGTTGGATCACTTGGTCGCGCGACATGTCGGCTTTCCAGTTCTTTTCCAGGAACTCGCGGACCGTCTTGCTCGACCGGCCGATCGCGTTGGCCTGCGCAGGGGGACTCTTGTCAGCATGTGGTGTCTCACCTTCATCATCCTACGGGGGAGATGACGCTCACCTTCCATGCGGAAAAGATGCCAGAGGGTTCGGTCAGGTAGAGGCGCGGGGTCGGGTCGTCGTGGTCAAAGCCAGTGATGAGGCACGAGACGCCGAACGGCCGGACTCCTCCCGACTGGGTGTAGCGCTGCGACGTGCCCACAGCGGTCAACTTCCCGATTCTCCCTCACAGAACCGGGTCCGCACGGGCGCGCGCACGTACCTGCTGGATTCCAGCAATGTGCCTCGTGATGTACTCGACCGAGACGGGGTCCTCGACCGTCAACCTGTGCGACTGGCACTCTGTCCGTGCGCGGTCGATCAAGACGCGCGCGTCGGCGGCGAGACCGGCGAACCCGAGGCAGACGTGGTCGTCGAGCATGGCGGTTTTCCGGATCGTTCTCGGGTCTTGGAGTTGGAGGACCGATTTCTTTTCGACGGCGAGGACGACGCAGTCTTTGCCGCGGACTCCGACGGCGCAAGTTCCCTTGCGGACGGCTTCGAGGGCATAGTCGACTTGGAACAAGTGGCCGTCGGGGCTGTTCGTCGGCGTCGTCGTCAGCGCGCGGGGGGAGTGGTGGAGTGAGTTGGCGCCGCCCGCCCGACAATGAAGGAACTCACGCAAAGGTTGTCAGAGCTGTGTCGTAGCGTGACATGGCTGCAAGTGCTCGTGTGCGTCGAGGTGACGGAGGCGTGAGGTTCTGCCGACGACAAGTGTGAATGAGAAACGGTCAGCTGGCATTGGCGAGCAAGACCAGCGGGTAAGGGTCTGAGCGCACCAGGTATCACGGAGGACCGATCAGACTGGCTGTGAGCTAGCAAGGAAGGCTCTATGGTTCGTAGAAAGGGCGAGAGCAGCGATGACGCGGTTCGACGCCTCAACTGCGACTTCGACGCTCTTTTCCCTCTTCTCCACGACAGACTGTCCTCATACGGGTTGATCGCTTGCTATGGCGAGCTCGACTGCCTGCAGCTCCGCAGGCCTGCTGTCCGCGTGCGCATCTCTCTCGCGTGTCCGACTCGCCCCTCAAATGGTCCGCTTTGATCATGTCGGGACGCGGGTGCGCATCGCTGCTTCGTAAGTAATGTCCTTGAATTTACGGGCTACGATTCTACGGCCAGAGGAGACCGGAGCCCGACCTTTGAAAACAGCTTTCGCTTTCTCTCTGTCCTCGTCTGCGGCGCTGCCCGCGCAAGGCTGCATCGCGTCTGCCGAAAGAGAACGAGGCCTGTCCTTTATACACCGCAGCTGCTCTTTTTCGTACAAAGGCCTCATTCGACTTGGCTCGATCCGCCAAGACCGGCGCCCTTTCGGATGTTCGCAGTCCTCAGGTCGACCTGGCGGGACCGGCCACGTGGTCGCGCGAGCTGAAGCTGCAAGCTCGAGCCACGCGCGAAAGGTGCACTTTCGGCCTAGGGCCGTTCAACGTAGCCGTCGGAGAGTCCGCGGAGGTCTGTTCCCCGGTATTCGAATCTGCTGTGACGCTGACATGGTCGACCTTCCAGGGTGCACGACATCATCCTTCTTTCTCTCTCTTTGCTCTGCCCGCGTGCGCCTCCGCGCATCGGGTGTCCTCTCTACCGACTGTACCGCGACCTGTAATGGACGACCCGTCATGGAGAACGATTCTCGCCTGGGACATCACGGAGCCGTCCGAACGTGGACGATTCCCGGTCTGGCATGACGATATCCTCCCCGTACTCGAGGACACTCTCGCCCGCTTCTGGTCAAACTCGGCAGCCCATAACGCTGTCAAGTCTCACCTCGAACACGAGCAAACCGTCTTCCACCCGTGGTACTCCGGCTTGGCTCAGGAACGCGACGGACTGGACCCTGCGAAGCCCGGCGACACGGCGCGTCGCAACGAGACGAAAAAGTTGGTCAGGTTGTACCTGGCCTGTATCCGGAAGCGCCTCGAGACGGTCGTCGCGATCATAAATAGTCGCGGCATCGACGCGGCCAAGGACTTTGTCGTGAGCTCTTCTGCTCGTCGTTTCAACGTCACCTGGCACGTAGCTGACATGATATTCACAGCTCTACTGTACTCCAAGGGTCATCTGCTACCGCCTGGTCCGTCACGAGCTGACGGTCTTTCCGAATAGCTCCCTCTCTTGACAAGGCTGACTTGAGGCGTCATCTCTTACAGCAACTCTGCAGACCGAGTTTCCCCTTCCCTCCTGCGATTGTGGGCACACCTACCAACAGTCTCGCCGTCCATCCTCAGCTCCATCAGATCACCAACCGCGCAGCCTACATCTACGGCCACGAATCTCCGGAAGTGTGGAGGCGAGCAATCAGGACGTGAGCAGGACAAGCGCCATCATCCCGGCGCCCTCGGACATTGTAGCAGGCGTCATTGACTCGAATCTCGGAGCAATGTGGCCGGATTGGCGCGCTGTCAGCAGCGTTGAAGCGCGACTCTTCGGAAGAGCGAGTCAGCTTTGGGTCAAGAAGCGTCGGAGAACTGCCTGTGAGCGCGCGCGAAAGTGACAGCAGTCTTTGTCAGCATATGCTTGATTGACTTTGGTCCCGGGAATGCCGGCCTCTTCGATCTGAGCTCGTCCGCGACGCTCTACCCGCCGGGGGGGGGGGGTCACCTCGCGCCGCCTCTTCGATCCGCCCGTCTCTACTCTCTCCCGTCTGGCTACCTGTACGAAGTGCTCACCGCTCAGGAGAGAGGCTCGCACGTGCTGCTGTTGCAAAGCCAGCGCGAGCGCCTGCGCCTGCGCCGGAGTGTCCGTGGAACGGGCGTCAGATCTACCGCTGCACGCTCCACGGGCGTAAAAGGGGAAGCATTCTTCTGCTATCGCGCACGCACCCGGCTTCTGCTTCTGTGCTTCTATCCTGCAAGGCGGGGCTTTCCCGTCGCGCTTTGCGACTCAACCACTCAACGCACTTGCGGAACCATGGTGCACCAGTCCATGTTTACGAGGAAATTGGGCCAAGCGAGGTCGGCTTACGGCCTCGCAAACAGCCGTCGCGGTCCAGAGTGGAACCAGTTCGCGGCCGCCGTCGAGCGCCCGCTCGAAGAGTTCAAGCGCGTCGGCGGGATTTTCCGCTGGAATCCAGACGTCTCTCACAACGAAGCGCAGCGGAACGTGCTGGCAGGCCTGACAGAACTCAAGGGAGCCTTGCAGCTGTGCAAAGGGCCACCGAAAGGCAACAAGGGGGCCCGGGATGCGATCCTCGTGAGTCTTTGCAAGCGGGAGAGTTGGGTGGCGGCTTGCCGCTTTGTTGCCCTGGAGGGTTATCGCGTGTCTGACCGTAGAGCCTTCGTCTTTTTGCAGGCTGCGGCACTGCCCGATCTAGTCAGCAAGGTGGAACAAGCAGTCTCCGCCGCGTCCGCCCGCCGAGATCACCGTGAGCGAGATCTAGCTCTCGTCTCGGTGTAAATGACTCGATCGCTCACTGCGTCCCAATCGCCCTACAGGCGTACACGATCGCGTGCATATCGGAAGCATACTCGAATCAATCTCAAACGCCTATGGTCCGGAGACACCTGCTTTAAAAGCATTCTCTGACGCAGTTGTCGCCGAGTGGGACTCGCTCGGCGTGACTTGGAAGCACGGCATCGGGCTCGGAGATCGGAAGGCGATCGATGCTTGCGCGCAAAAGCTCTGCGAGGAGCTCGTGCACACGCGCGAGCTCGCAAATTTGCTCGACTGGAGTTCGGAGGAAATGTATCGGGACTTGAACGAGCAGCTCGTGAGTTCTGAGCTTCCTTTCCCCCCTGCGGCGGCGCGCTGTATGGCTCACTAAGCCGTACTACTGCCAGGCTGCTGGACAAGCTACCTTGATAGCGCACCTCGAGCTCCTCAGGACTATCAGACATGTACCGGTGACGCTGGCCCTACCGAAACGGAGATCTCGGAGGATCGAGCTCGCTGACTCGGCCCCGCGTCCCTCAGATCGAAAGCGACGGGGAAGGCGCGCTCGCAATGACTGCGGACCCTTGCCTTGAGGTGGCTGATGCTCACGCTCTCCCTTTAGGCCCTGATCAAGTTTCTGTTCAACACGCCGTCGGCCACGCTGCTGGCCACCTCCTCTCGCCCCGTCAGCTCTCCATCTACTCCCGCCGAGCGCTTCTGCGCATGTAGCAGCAACCTGTTGCGCTGTGAAAGAGATGTCTATCGACAAAAGGAATTCCGAGACTAACTGAGATGACAACAAGGTGGGGAGTACGACGCAAAGAGAGGGATACCGAGTACGACAAACGAAATGGGAACGCGAGTTACGGCGGCCGAGCAAAGTGAATACTGTACAGGTCGCGGTCGAGCGGACGGAGAGCGAAAGGCGCGGGATCAGGGCGACCGAGACTAGAAGGGCAAAGTCGCGTACGGGTCGTTCGATTCGGGCGTGCCGAACTGCGAAGGCAATCAAGGTAGAGAGGCTCAGTGACTTGAGTCGCCATCGCGAGCCGTAGTGACGTTCTCGATCTCGTGAGCGAAAGAACGTCGCACGAGAACGAGAGCCGGTCCGGCGAGAAACCGATGTGGAGTGGACTCACCGCCTCGACCGCCTTTGGACAATGCGACACCTCATTCTCTGCGTCCAGGTGCGTACACACGAACAATGCGTCGACGGCGTCGCCGATCAAGTTGTGACACAACCTGAGCGTGTACATCGGGACGGCGTAGCACAAGACGGCGAGCGTCGGAGTGTACCCGCCCGCCGAGGGGGAGAGGTGCGACGACGTGACGAAGAAAGTGATGAGACCGGTCAAGAGGCCCCAAGTCGACGAAGTGATGAAGAGCGTGAGGCGCAGGAGGGCAGCTGAAAGGCCGTGGGCCGTAAAGGGAACGCGCAATGGGGTCAGCCAACCCCGTCATTCCGTCCGAAGCGAAAGCCTTCTCGTAGAGTATCCCGAACTGCGTCACGAGCGGAGAGCGCGCCTTCGACTCACTGTCCTGGATGTTTCTCGCCCGATTCGCGCGAAACAGTTCCCTCGTCTCGCGACTCGCACTCCAAAACCCTTCGCCCGTCATGCCCGCATAACTCAGCGCGTACGAATTGAAGAACGCCGCCCACCCCGCCAGGACCGCAAACACGGGTGCGAGCGACGTCAACGGGGAGAGGAACGAAGGGAGTCGAGAGGATTGGAGGACGCGGCGGAGGGACCGGAGGACGGTCGCGAGGGTCGAAAAGACGGCGACGAAGAACGAGGCGGCGATGACGGTGCCGAGGGAAGGGCCGGTCGCGCGGGCTGCGCGAGTGCAAATCATGACGAGGCGTGCCCCGAAATCGTGTCAGTTGCCGATCGAGAGCAGACAACCCCGGGGGGGAGGTCCAATGCGAGCGCAGTCACTCCAGCACCACGCGCGCGCGCAAAACGCACCGATGGAAGCCCTCGTCACCTCGACCGATCCGACATACTCCTGATCATCCCTCTCAAAGTACCACGTCCCGACGCAACCCCCAACCACGGCATGCGACAACCCCCTCCCGATCGCGAGCGTCCACAAGTAGACGAGCAGGACCCACGCGGTGCCGTAGCTCGCCGTTCGGGGTGAAGTCGGCGCATACGTGAGGAGCGTCGTGATGAGGGCGAAAAACGGGAACGAGACGAGGACCGAGAGGGCGGATAGGCAAAAGACAAACAGGCGCAAGGAGGGGTGGTCGATGACGGTTTGGCAGGCGAGCTGTTGCGCGTCCCCGGATTTGGTCAACTCCCTGGCTATGTAGGTATTGGGAGGCGATTGGTCACCCCCCAAAAAAGCGAGACCACGCTTACCTGCCCGACATTGACCGCTCGCTGCAGTTCCTTCTGCCTCGCATAGACGCCCCTCCCGCAAACGACCGCCATCGCGCAACACGCGACCGCGAACCACCTGACTCCGACTTGCCACCCTCGATCGACTGCGACGCCGTCGGTCCCGAAACTGCCGTACAGGGCCAAACACGCCGTCGTGAGGCAGAGGGCCGGACCGGCCACGACGGCACCGCTCAACAAGGCCGGGAGGAGGCGTCGGATCGTGGAGAGGTACAGGACGGTGGCGAGACCGGCGACGGCGGACACGAACGCGAGGGCGATCAAGTTGGGGAGGGTGGCGTAGACGAGCGAATGCACTGCCGTCCCTGCTGCTCGTGAGGGTGAACTCGTCGGGAGTGATGATGATGACGGCGGCGGCGGTGGCGAAGTCCACCAGGCTTGAAGGGCGAGCGCGATGACGGCGAGGAGTGAAACGCCGTACGCGACGATCCAGCCTGCGTCTCGGTAGAAGACAATCTGCTGCCCCCCTCCTGATTCGAATTGTTCTGTCGGTCCCGGAACCGGGTAGACATGCAAGACTTGCGGCGGCGGCGCAGGCGCAGGCGACGGTCGTTTTTGTGATTCCGCCGCCGCCGCGGTCGATTTGGCTGCGGCGGCTGCATCGACAAACGCTCCGGGTACTGGTTCCTCTTCTCCTTCTTCCGAGTCGAACTCGTCGTCGTCGTGCGGCGCGTGTTCAAAAACGACGTGGCTCGCAGTCCCGGCAGCAGCAGCGCGCGATGCACCGGGTACGATCGACTCGTAAGCGCGCCACCCTCGCCCTCCTCGCGTGCCTGCGCCGCCTGTCAACCTCGTGACGAAAGCGGGCAACACCGAACCGGGTAGCGCTCGGTCGTCGTTCAAGAGGAGGAGATCGTTGCGTTCGTCGTCGTCGTCGTCGTCGTCCGAGGAAGAAGGAAAGGACCGGTCCCCTCGTACTGCGCCCGCTCGCCTCTCTTGATCTCCCGGTAGACTGATCCCTGCCTCGTAACTGCTGTGGAACCGACTCGAAGCCGTCGCGCCGTGATGATGACGCTTCTCGTGACTTGATTGCGGCGGCGCGCTCTGGTCGAGCGTACGGTCGTCTTGAACCGTCGAGTTGAACACGTTCGAGACGAAACTCATAGCCCTGCGCGACCGCTATAGCAGCGTCGTCGCGTTCGTTTGGCGCGTTCGGGGAGCGGCGACCGAAGATTCACACACAAAGTGGCGCCCATTCCCGAGATTACACACGCTGATTACTCTCGCCGATTAGAGCACGCCGATTACAACGGTGCGCCAACTTGGACCCGGCTCACTTTCGCGTTCAGAAGAAGACGGGCCCATGCAAAAATTGGCAAGGGAAGAAGGAGAACCACCGGACCCCCTCAGTGCCCTTGCTCGTCGCCCTTGAACCAGTCCTTGGCCTTTTGCGCGTCCGACTTTTCCTCGCCCTGGTCCTTGCCATCCTTCTTCTTCTGGTCGCCATCCGCCTTGGCGTCTGTTGGCGCCCCCGTCGTCGTCGAAGAAGTCGCATCGTCGTGCGAGTCTGAAGGGTCCGAATCGACATGGGCCGCCGTTTGTTTGTTCAACACCTGTTGTTGCAGCGCGCGCGCGTGTTGGAGAGCAGTAAGTAGTCAGTCCACCAGAAGCCCCCGCGAAACGCGCGTGATAGAGAACGCCGAAAAAGCGTGCGTCAAACGTACGAGGTCGTGGAGGGCGATGACGGCTCGGATCAGGGAAGACAAGTACATGACGAGCAACTGGTCGTTGGTCGCGACCGTAAAAGGTCGCTTCGAGCCCGAGCCCGCCGTCGTCGTCCCGTTAACGTCGCCGGCGACTGAAGAGGAGTCGGTCACAGACGACGACGACCGGGCGGCGGCGTCGAGGTTGGGCAACAAGTTGAACACGTCCTGCAAGTTGTACACGATCTGGTGGTTGACGGGCAACCTCCCCGCGACGACTTCCTCGAGGTACTCTTTGATCTCGACCAACCGGGTCCCCAACCCGCGCAACGACGACAGTTGGTCCGAGACGCGCGACGACAAAGTCCCGACCGAGAGGTTCTTGACGTCCCGCAACAAGTGTTCGACGCCGATCTCTTCGGCTTCTTCGGCTTCGATCACGGACGGGACGTGGACAAACGTCTTTTGAGAAGAGGTGCCGTCCTGCGAGCGAGCGAGCCAGCGAGCGGGACCCCCAGTATTGTCAGTCACATATCGCGCGCACGACCGGCCCCCAAAGGCGATAAGGAAACGCACATCCTTGATCTCCTCGACGGCAAAGTACGCATCAGTCGGGATCCCGCCGGCGTTGCCACCCGTCGCCGCTTCGCGTTCGTGATCGGGTCGGATGTCGACGATGACCATGACCGGTTTCGGCGTGTACCGCTTGATCACGTCGTTGATCTCCAAGTCGGACGCGCGCAGTTTCGGTCCCGTGTGGTACCACCCGATCAACTTTTCCCGGGCTGCGTAGCGCATGTGCAAAGGAGGGGATCAGGTTTCCCGCCGAGTCGTCGATCCCAGAAAGGAACCCGCGCGACTGCTCACCGTTGACTTTTTTAAACATGTCGTTCATCGCCTCGACATAGTCATGATCGAGGAACCAAGTCCTCGGGTCCCTCTCGTCCTCTTCAAACGGGACGGCGAACGAGTTTGAAATGTTGTACCCTTGCCCCCTCTCGGTCAAGTCCTGGCCCAACAGGATCCCGACGACGCGTTTCCGGGTGTTCTTCGCGACGCGGTGAAAGTGGTCCTGGATCGAGAGGAGGACGAGCGGGTGGACGACGCATTGCTGGTGCGCGAACGTTGACGACAAGTCGGCCGTCGTGCGCGAAGTCGACGCCATGGTTCCGTGTGTGTGCGTGTGGCGGTCAGCTGGTCCCGTGGGGAGTATACAGAAGCTAGCGTGTCGTTGAGGAGCGTGACTGTGGGATCCGAGAGAGAGCAAGAGCGAAACCGACGACGGCGACGGCGATGACGACGACTTTGCGACGACCGCCGCTCCCTCTCTCTCCTAGACTCACGAGAGGACTCGGCTAGTACTTCGCAGAGACGGCCTTTGCCACGCCGTGCTCTGCTACGACTCTGCTACGACTCTGTCCCTGCTCCGTCGACTCGCCCTCTTTCCGTCGCTTTGAATCTGAATCCGCTCCCTCGTCTCCCTCTCTCTCTCGCTGTCCCGCTCGTCTGTCTCGACTTTGCGCTACGGAACGCAAGCTGTTGCCGTCTGCAGAAGCGTCGCAAGAAGCTTGCTCGGCCTGAGCGCGGGCCCTGATTCCGCGTCAGAGAGTACCGCGCCCGGGGGAACCCCTATCGCGCCAACGGCGGGTAGTCCTGCCGACCCTGACCTCAAGCGCCCCTTCGCTTGCGACACGACGAGCTCAAGCGTCACCTCACACGAAAGAGGTCGCCGGTACGAAAAGAGGGACCTCACCCGTCACCCTCGCCCGCCGTTCGCAAGCCGACGGTACCCGCCGTGACAAGTTGACGACGGAATTTCGCGCTCAGTCCAGTCTCGGCATTCTCTTCCTCTGATGTATAGCGGACCCCAAGGACATTCGGCCTCGAGGCAGCCCTTGCTCGATGCTCAGAAACCGACAGGAACCGCGGGGTCGGACATGCCGCGGATCTTCTCGCTGGCTGGACAGCCGGACGTCGGTCTAGCAGCGAAATACTCCTTATCGATGCCAGTCTTTGCCTCTTTGCTCTGTCGCTTCGCTTCCCGAAATCTCGAAACCTGCTAGGCTACACGCGGGCCCCGAATCGCGCGAGATCCGCCCGCGAGCAGCCGGTCTTCTGGGCGCATCTCCCCCTCCGGACCCCACGCTATGCCACCTCAACCGCTGTCTGAGCCGGAGGGCGGTGTCGTCGGGAGGTCGATCCAACAGGAGATCGCAATTTGGGGCGGTCAAGCCCACTACCTCTCGGCCATCGCGCGCGAACAAAGTGGACACGATCCTGCCGCCCTCGAAAAGGTACGTAGCTCCAATTCCTCTGCCAGTCCGAAGCAGTCATCTACAGTGGAGCTCGGCAGGATTTTTTTGCTGACGGCGACGTCGTCTCCGTCGGGCGACATCTGCAGCTCGAAGCGCTCTTCGGACACGGTCGAGCGGCGCTCGTCGGCCAATTGCACGCAGTCGTCGCGATGATCGACCAACATACGAATGAAGGCGATACTCGTCAAGCTGGAGGCTCTGACTGGTACCCTCCCGTCGGGACTATGCACATTGGCGCCGGAACCGGCAGAGACGGCGAGTCGTTCGCCTTCCTTTTTTTTTTTTCGCGAGAGGCAGATCGGGCCGTTCTGACCCCCCTTCCTTCCTACCTTACCCTCGCGCGCAGAAAGCTCGCCGATTCGAATTCGACTCCCGGCCGTCGCCAAGTACCTACAGGAGGCCTTCGTGAGGGCCTCGTCGCGGGGTGTAGGTTTAGGCGCACGGACCGAACTCGTCTGGCCAGATCGGTCGCACGATCGTGAGCCGGTCCACTTGGTCGCTGGGCCGCTGTTCGCTCGAGAGCGAACGATCACCGCCAAAGACCACCCGGGCCGGATCCACTGGCCGTTGGGGTGGGGCAGCCGCCAGCCTCTGTCCCAGACCGGTGATGCCGACTACCCGCTCTTGGAAGCCGGCCGCCGAATCGGCCGCCCTTACTTCCGTAGGTCCATCGCACCCGTAGGAATCGTGCTGTGTGCGCGTCTCACGGACCCACGGTACTGCGTACGCAGTCACGAATCTGACTACGGGTCAACAGTTCGGGCTCCACGTCAAGCAGGAAGGCCACCTTCTCAAACGACTCTACGTCTCTCGGAGCGGCCCTCCGCCTTACGCAGCCGTGGCGGTCGAGCACCTCCAACTTGTCTCGTGGTTGGTCCGGTTCAGCGATCTCGACCGCGACTCGCAGGAGCCGCCACTCTGGGTCCGGCTCGATTTCGACGCGGGCTATTTCAACCCGCACGTCCCGGTTGCGCGCGACGGGCCGGTCGCGGTCTTGGCATCGTAGCTCACTGCACTGAACCGATCTTCGCTGCTGTACAGGAGAGTCAAACGCGTCGAGCGGGACTTTCGAGCTTGCTCGGCTCTTTAATCTGGCCGAGACATCCGCGGCATGTCCGGTCGCGCCGAATCTGCTTAAGCAATCCGCTGTCCGAAATCTGGCGGGTCCACAAGCTGGTGTAGCCCTTATACCTCACGCCCTCAGCTGTCAGTTTCTCCTCCGTCCGTGACCACGCAAGCCGCCAACCGAGACCGGCAGATTTCGCCCCCTCTCGCTCTTGCTTCCGAGGCCTAAAGAGAGCCCAATGTCCTCGCCTAGCTACGGCATCGAGCACGAGTATCCCGGACGTGCGCTTCTCGCTGCCCATTCACAGCGCCTCGTTCCTTGGGTGTATTACGACGCGGTTCGGGCGACGTACGAGCACGTATGTCAGCGGGAGGCGCCTGCCGTTGGTGAGGTCGGGCGGATCTCGCGAGCCAACTTTGAGGCCATGCACCGACGAGATCGCCGTCGATGTTACTTGACGCTGGTTGCGACCTTGATCAAAGCGATTGCGGAGCCAGTTGAGTGCTCCCGAGCGGTGTTGCGCCGAGTCAACGCTGGAGAGCTGCGGGCTGACCTACTTCCTGCTGTTCTCATGGAGCAGGAATCGGATCCGACCGGCGAAGACTGGGCAAAGCTCCGCTCATACTGGCATTCGCTCTTCGGCTACGAGCCGCTGTCGAACGTCGCCAAAGGCCGCCCGTCAAGCTGGAGCAAGTCGCTCCCGATCCCGGAACAGTTCAAAGCCTTCGGAAAGCTGGAGCGCTATGGCACTTTTGTGTACTGGCAAGATCACCTGGTCCGACTCGTAACTGAACGGTACGAGTTGCCGTTTGTCGAGGTGAGCAAGGTCGGCGGTTTGAAAGCTTCGTTCCTCAAGCTCGAGGTCATTGACGTGCATGGCACCGCCAGGGCGATCCGTCGCAGCGGCAGTACAAGCCAGCGGCGCGCACAAAGCGCCGAACAAAGCCTCGCGTGTTCGCGGCGGCAAGCCTTCCCCCGAGTCAGGAGTAGCTTCCATAGCGTACACGGCAGCCGCGACTCCGATCGGCGACTCTGCGCATCGCCTGCATCCCATCGCTTCCTTGCACACATCAGGACAAAGCAAGTGGAAGCAGCCAGAGGGCGGAAAACGGACGCAGCTGCGAGACGATCCGAGAGGCGCTGATGTCCTGCGTCGTCCACCACGCGCGAGACCGCCGTGCGCGTCAAGCGGGACAGCGCTCGATCACGGCGGTTGAACTGAAGCGGCGAGATTCCGAGTGCTGGATGCGGCTCTGGAGACTCGCACGATCGCATTTGCCGCGTTGGCAAGCGCGGGAGCAGATCCGCGGCAAGTCCGAAGCTCGTTCTAGCGGCTGTCCGAGATCGCGAGATCCCGAGAGGGGACGGCTCGAAGAAGCGCTGTAGCTCTTAAGCTGCATCTCCTCAGCTGTCAGTCCTGACAACGTCCTGGCTCCGGGAACGCGCCAGCAGATCGAACCGGCTCGCCTTGAGAAAGGCGTAGCGTAGCGCAAGCGTGCGATCTTTCGGGACGGCATGGACCACAAATACCCCGGGCGCGCTCTCCTGAGCCTAACCTCGCAGCGCGATGTGCCATGGGCATATTATGCGGCGGTTCGGGGAGCGTACGAGCACGTGTTCTTGCGGCAGTCCGGCACCGTCGCAACTCAGCAAGCCATATTTGAAGCGATGAACGAGGCAGATCGCCACCGGGTCTACTTTGAATCGGTCTCCACCTTGGGCGCTGCTATCGATAAGCCGGTTGAGTGCCTTCTGTGCGGCTGCGGAGTCGAGTCGCCGGAGCTGACTTCGAGCGGTGTCCTGCCGAAGTAGAACCACGACCCGAGCGGCGCAGCTTGGGAGCGCCTCCGGTCGTGCTGGCACGCGCTATTCGGACCCACACCGCTCAGGGACGGTCCCGAAGGCTACCCATCGAGCTGGCCCGCGAAGCTGCCGACTCCGGAGCAATTCGGTTCGTTCCCCAGGGAGGAGCGCTGCGCCACGTTTGACTACTGGCAGGAACAGCTGTTGTTTGCCGTGTACGAGCGGTACAAACGGCCGTTCCTCCAGGTGAGTCTAGCGTTCTGCGGACGACGGGGTCCTCTGGCAGTGGCGAAAAGCCTGGGAGCTGATCCCCGAGCGTTTTCCCCGGCAGGAGGAATCGTCGAGGCAGCAGTACGAGCCAGGGAAGCGCTCGCTGCACGAGCGGAACCCCCCAGTCTTCGTAGGTTAGCGGCGCAAGCAGGAAGAGCGTTTAAAAAGTGGGACAGATTTGGCGACGAGAAGCGTAGAGCAACGGTCCGGTGCTAGCGCGTAGAGCAGCGCAGACACGAGCAGCACAGAGCGCTCTGTGAAAACAGTGAGAGGCGCGACAGGAGTGAACAAGGTAGAAGCGTCGTGGCGGAGTCGCGTGAGCTCGTCGACAAGCTCTTCTGACATGGGTGGTAGTCAGCATCTGCCGTCTCGCATGAATCTGAGGAAAGGACGTAGTCGCCGCCATGCTCGAAGCGCAAGTGCGCAAGGGATAGCTCCCGCCGCTCCGCGGCATGTCCGGCCTCGAAGCTCGAAGCGCGAAGTTCGAAAGTTCGAAGCTTGAAGACGTGACTCCCGCATACCGACCGAGTCGAAGCCCTTTTGTCTCCTTCCTGCAATCTCCCGTGCTTTGGCATAGATTGCCTGGACGAGACCTTCGCTCCGCGCTTCCTTGCTGTTGCCGTCGCGCCGAGGATGAGTCACTCTCTTCTCCTGTCCGGCGAGAACCGCCCGATCCCTGGGCGCGAGCATCTGCCTGCCCATTCACTCGATTCTGTTGAGCACGCCGGCGCCCCTTCGGCGTATTTCGAGCTGATCGTCGACCTGTACCACTTCGTATGTAAGCGCTTCGACGTCATGCGATTCATCACCCAGGAGGAGTTCGACGCGATGGATTCGCGTGATAACCGCCTCCGTTACGTGGGATACGCCACCACTTTGCTCAACATGATCGAGAGACGAGTTGAGTGCTTGGTACTGCGCTGAGTTGACGTGCGAGAGCTTGCGAGAGCTGACCTGCTTCGTTCTTTCTGCCGTCTCAACTGAGCAGCACTCGAATCCGGGCGAGTGGGAGTGGGAAATGCTCGGTTTCTGCTGGCAAGCGCTCTTCGGCGAGAAGCCGCTCGAGAACGCTCCAAGAGGCTGCCCGTCGAGTTGGTCCGCTCACCTCCCGACCCCGGGGCAATTCGCATTGTTGCCCGAGGAAGAACGCCGCGACACGTTCAAGTACTGGCAGAAGCACCTGGGTCGACTCGTGTACGAGCGGTACATCTTGCCGTTCATCACGGCAGCGGTGAGCCTTAGTGAACGGATTCCGAACCGTTCTCGCGGTCTGCTAATGCGCGAACGCTTTCCGCCCTGGCAGGAGGAACGGTCGAAGCCGCGGTACGAGCCAGGGAAGCGCTTGCAGCACGAGCGGAACCCTCGCATCTTTGTTGGCTAGCGGCGGTTCGTCGCAGCGCCGGATCACAAGCAGGCGTTGAGAGCGGATTTCGTGACGGAACTCGGCTCGCCGTGGCCGCCGCACGAGTCGCGGCTAGCACTGTTCTCCTGCAGCGCCCTCATCCAAGCTAGAGAGAACGTTCGAAGACAGCTGTGTAGCTTTCCGAAGAGATTCCGCTGCGTAAAAAACGATCGGACAAGTTCAGGTTGTCCTCGCCGCCAAATGGCGACAAGGCTATAGACATCGTCCAGCGCGTTCCACGGCGCTACGCTGCCTAAGGTCCGCTCCGCCCGCTACTTGCTCGGCTGCGTGGCAGTCGCTGCTGACTGCGAAACTCTCGACCGACGGCTTCACTCAACTCGCCCCCTGACGTGACGCCCGACGCTTTACGAGGACACTGAAGGGCGCACTGGGCGACTACGAAGCCCGCTGCGGTGACTGGGGCGCAGTCAAACCGGCAGCGGGCTCAGGGACGCGGCTCAACTCGAGCAGTTCGTCATCTCTTCGTTCTCGCAGCTCCTCTTCCCTTTCCACGCTGACGGCGGGCACGTCAAACAGTGCGCAATGGCGGACCGGATCAAGTCAACGGAAACAAAGCAACGGAAAGGCCGCCGTATCGCAAAGTGCTGTTCCTCCGGCAGCCGTACCCGGACAATCATGTCGACAGCTCGTTCCTGCGTGACCTCAAGCGGAACGGTACGCGCACAGGACTCTCTCTCGCCGAGGTCAGCGCAACTGACTCTGTGCCGGACGACACAACAGTCAACGTCCACCCAGTCGACTTGCCGACTCTTCTCCGGCAAACGCTCCCGATCACGCAGCACGTCGCGTCCATCTTTATCTTTATCGCCGTCTTTGTCCGGTTGTCGCGCGGCGACCTGTCGGCGACGACCTTGTTGAAATGGTGTGCGGCGATCGCGATCGGGTTAAGGGTATGGGCGTGGTCGATCGGGGAACGGACGACTTGGGTCGGGTGGGCGGGGGCGGCGGCCAACGCTTCTCCCCACGCCGGGACGTCACCACCCCCTGCAACACGAAGCGACACCCTCGACGAGTCCTCGGCTCGACCGGACCGAGAAACAAAACAGCCCGTCGGGACTCTGATCCCGCTCATCGCGTTGTACCTCCTCTCGCCGGCGCTCAAAACCCTCACGCGCGCGACGACTTCCGACTCGATCTGGGCGTTGAGCGGGACTCTATTCGCCGTCAACGTGTTCCTGGGCGATTACCGCGCGATCCCGCGCGAGTCGCCGTTCCGGAGCCGGTCGACCACGACCACCTCGTCGTCGTCGTGGTCATTTTTCGGCGCCCCTGCACGAACGCCGCACCTCACTTTGGCTCGCCGCGCGCCTCTGCCTTCGACTTTATCGCTGACGGCGGCCTTGTCCGGCTCGACGGTCCTCGCATCACGCCTCATGACCAACGCCCAAGTCTTTTCCCTCCTCCTCTTCTCGACCTTGTGGTTCGGCCCATTCCCACTCCTCCGTTCGTCCCTCTCGCTAAAACCAACCCTTACCCTCACTTGGTTCCTATCGACGTTCGCCCTCGTCCTGTTGTTGAGGACGGTCGGCGTCGCCGGGACCGGGTTGGCGAGCGTGACGTTGGGCGGGATCAGCGTCGCGGCGCCGTTGGTCAGGGGTTGGTTGTACGTCCGGTACAAGGATCGGTTGAGCGGTCCGTGGGATGTCATACCGCCGGGGAGGTTGGCGGCGGTCGCACCGGCGCCGGTGGTGAACGGGGTGGCCATGTCGCACGAGAGGATCAGCTGAAGCGCCGCCCTCCTCATCATGGCGAGTCGGTCGCCCCCCTGTGTGTAACGAGTATTAGAGCTCCCCTCTGTGTGGTGGTCCTCGTTGAGCAATTTTCGGGATTGCTATGCCGGCCGTGGAAAGTGGGCTGTTAAGTCCGCGGAAGTCGAGATCTTCATCATCCCGACAAAAGTCGTCATTCGCTCTTCTCTCACACACGCGTCCAGCTCTTTCTCCCACTTGCGCAAACAGTTGCATCACCCTTGCCTGCGCGGTGATCGCCGGTGCCGGCCCCCCGCAGACGAAGAGAAAGAGGGTCGGATGGCTTCTCGTCATTTGCTGAACCCGCTCGCGCCGTTGGACCAACCGACGCCGTCTGCACTCGATGGCGTGCCCGATCAACTCGAACGGGACCTCCGTGCGCGTGAGCAAGCCGTCTTGCTCAAGTCCTACCCCCGGAGGTCAAGCTGACGAGTTTCAGAGGATTGCAGTTGGTGCCCTCTTGATTCAACAAGCGGGCGTCATGCTCAAGGCGTAGGCTGTGCTGCTCTGCTCCTCCTCCTCAACCGGGAGACCGGCTGACCCGTTTAAAAACGTCATGCGCAGTCCGCAAGTTGTGATGGCGACGGCGCAGGTCTTGTTTCAGCGGTTCTGGTTCGTCACGTCGTTGAAACACTTTGGCATCCGGGTCAGTCCCCACGCACCCTCTCTTTTGTAGAGCAATTGCTGACAGTCGGTGGAGGAACCGCTTGCACCGCAGGACATTGGAATGGGCGCCTTATTCCTCGCTTCGAAACTCGAAGAATCGACCCTCCGGATCCGCGACATTGTCAACTGTTTCTCGTACCTCTCGTCGCTCATCTCGTACTGCTCGACGGCGCCCTACCCACCTCCGAACTCGTACGAAGCCTACGTCCCGATGGACTACTTTGCGACCGAGTTTTACGACCACAAGGACGCGCTCGTGATCGCCGAGATGCAACTCTTGAAGCGGTTGGGGTTCCAGACTCAATGCGGATTGCCGTACGGCCACTTGGTCAACTACTTGCAGTGCCTCGAGTTGACGGGCGAAAAGGAACTCGTCAACCGGTGTTGGGGTTTCTGTAACGACATGTGCGCGCAGACGTTTTCTCTCTACCTTGCGCGCGCTCTCGACATTCGAGCTGACCTGCACCAACGGATACCGGCCTCGTCCAGGCTGCAAACTCCCGCGCCGGCACTGTACCCTCAGGGCACCCTTGCCCTCGCCTCGATCTACCTCGCGATTCGTCTCCCTCGTCCCGCCGCTTTGTCGTCGTCGTCCGCGTCTGAAAACGGAACCGACGGACCTCCCCCTCCTCCAACTCTGATCGCGCTCCCGCTCGAACCGGTTCCATGGTGGACCCATTTCGACGCGACCGAGGAGGAACTCGTCCACATTACGAGTCTGCTGTTGAGCCTCTATCGAGATTGGGGCGGTAGTCGCTCAGGGGTCATCGCCGACGGGGGCGCGGAGGGCGTGAACGTGAAGGAGGAAGGGTGCGTGTGGCGAAGGGCGGGAGGGTTGCCGGTGACGAAATCGGGCGTGAGGGAGGCGTTGGCGAGAATAGGCGCCGACGACGAGTTGGGCGGCTCGAGATGACGGAGGCAGCCCTTTTCCCGGCAAATGGGTCGCGCGGGACCGTGCAATTGCAAGGGCATACCAAGTCCAGTCAGGAGAGTGGGAGAGCGAAATGCCAGCGAGTGTGTCGAGGGTTTCTTTTTTTCACGTGACGCCGCGTGCGATCGAACATTTGAACTTTGACGGAGCTGGTCTCTACGACCGCGCCGACACTAGTCGAAGACTGCTCCGAGTCACGATCGTAGCGTGCTCTTGCTCTCCTGTTCCTTCTCCGCACTCCCCGTACTCGCTTTCTCATCATTCACCGGAACTCATGTCTCGAGTCAGTTTTCTCTCCGCCGCCTCTCTTTGGCTCGCGAGCGACCAGTCCAGAGCGCTGACGGGTTACAGCGTACAGCCGCTCTTTGGTCGGCTATGCGAGTGGCCCTCGTTCGAGCCGGTCAACGATACAGTCCGAGGCGGCAAGTCGACTTCGTCCTGGCGAGTCGACCCTCGCACCAACATTGGCTCGTTCACCGGTCATCTCGGTGAGCCCCGCAACGTACTGATAGCTCTCTTGTTAGAGTATACAACTGAGACCTACGCAAACACGGGCCAGACATCACGGCGTTGGGAGGAGCGGGGTTCGCGAGCCAGTCGGCGACGTTTGGAGAAGACGCGCCGCTTTCACTCGGGGCACGTCACGAGACGTCCGGACTCTTGATCACCTTCATCGTCCCCTCGAGCGATGATTCACGCACTTCGACGGAACCGGCGCGACCGCACCGACTCGTCGTCGCGCTCAAAGAGGAGAAACCGGTTCGGAGGCCCGACGGTCGGAGGGAGAGCGTCACCGTCTACCAATTCACGGTCGACTTTGCTCACTACGCGGGCTCTTTCTCTTGTGGGAAGGAGGGCGATTTGGACAAGGGCGAACGGGCCGGAGAGGCCAAAGAGGAGGAGCAAGTGACGGTCTTGGCGAAATGGGACGAGTTCAAGCCGACGTACCGCGGTCGACCAAAAGAGGATGCGACGCCGTTGGACCCGTCGTCCATTTACGAGTTGCGTGGCCGTCTTTTTTTCGTTCCTGCCACATTTTGCCAGAAGCGACTGACTTATCTTTGACCCGTTGCACTCTCGCTCCGACTCGGCAGGCTCAGCTTCATGTGCCGCTCGAACTTCGGCGACCAAGCCGGACCGTTCCATTTCGACATTGTCTCGCTCGCTGTCGCTGGTGCGTCTCGCGACGCGCAGTCGGGCAGCAGGTTTCGCGAACGGGTCGCGAGTTGGTTTCGCGCCGTCGTCGAGGTTGTGAAGACGGGGTGGGCGAGGGTTCGGGGACTGGTGGCGGGCGCGTGTGGCGGCGGTGGACTGTTTTCGGGACCCGTCAGGCTGGAGTAGCGCGATAGCTGGAGCTGCCACGTGATCCCTCAACTTCGATCTGTGCTTCCTTTGACAAGCAACCTCAGACGTCAAAGAACAAGAGCATGGCGCGGCTCTTTCCTCATCCCACAGAGTCTCGCCGCTTACTCGTCATCAAGAGATACTCCGAGCGGTTCGATCATGCAGCACCATCCGGGTTTGTCTTTACCTCGCATCCGACCGTCTCCTCTGAAACGGACCGTTTTTCACATTCTGTAAATCGCTCGCTTCCGCAAAGTCATGACCGACCTCGCTCCGAGCGAGTAGTGCTGGTTCGGATCCTGCGGATAACGAGGCGGATGATCGCCTCGTGAAGCGCTATCGTGCGTGTTCACTGGGGTGGATTGTTGGACTGGGTTCAGGAGTTCGTGGATCGAGGGAAGGCGCAAGCTTTGTGCGAAAGGAGCAAAGGGCGGTTGGACATGCGGCTGCGAATTCATCACGTCAGCGGCGCAATCATCTGAGCCTGTAATAAGCCTTGGAGCGCCTTCACGTGATAGTGCTGGTCATGGTGCAGATTTAGCGGTCCCTGCGGGGAGTGCTGCAGCTCGCTGGCAATTCGAGGTTCAAGGGCCAGTGGCGGAGCTAATCCGGCACCACCCTGTAACAGAGAGCGGTCCCAATCAGTCGAGCCTGTCGGTATCTCCTCTCGAGGACCGAGCTAAAGAGACCTCACCGCCACTGGACCCGACGGCTCTGCACGCGGAGTCTGGGAAATGAACGGGATCCATCCAGTCAGTCAGTCAGTCAGGGGCGATCTCCCGAGTCGGGAGCCCCGAAACCCCGCCGTTCACTGACAAAATAGCGTCCGTCTTGACGGGGTTGCCGCTGGTACCGGTCTCCCTGAGAGGTTTGTCGTGGTCCAAGCGATTCAGAACCGGGTGGTCGAGGGTTAGGGCACGCGAGAGGGTGGACTGACTTGGTCATGCGACTCGATCTCCTTCATACCCTGCAACGGAAACGACACCTCTTTAGTTCAACAAGCAGGTCGTGTACGCGTCAAAGAAAAGTCACGCGCACCAGCGGATCATCTGAGACTGAGGCTGCGCGCTGCTGCATCGCCGCCTGCTCGGTCTTGTACCGTCAGCCACCCCTCGAATGCGTTTCCTGTTCGCGCTCTGATCGGTACGCACGAGAAGCTGCGAGATCTCCAGGTGGCCGCGGTCACGCTTCCCGTTCGATGCGGCATAAAACGCCGCCTTGACCGTACTGAGATCGCGAAGGAATGCCTTTTTGTGCTCAGGAGTCCAGTGCGGACGGAGCTGAGCGATCTGGACCGCCGTCGAGAGCCAAGTGATTGCCGCGACGTCGCATTCGAGACCGGCTTCTGTCAAGAGGCTCTCGATGAAAAGGATCGCGTCGCGGACTGCCTTGCCGAGATGATTGTTGTTCGAAATCCGGATCTCGCCGAGGCTCGCCGGCCTTGGAGCGCGTTCCATGATTCTGGCGAGAAGCGTCAAAAGGAGCAAAGTCTAGGTGGTTTAGCGCGGGACAAAGTCAGCGGCGTGTGGGACTCGGTTTGTCCGCGGAGGTCGGATCCGGCGGCTGCGCCTTCAGCATTTCAGCACTCTCTGATCAACGTCGTCACGTTCTTTTCGCAACGGCTGCCTGAACCGACGTGCGAACGACGAACATGAAGTTTCGTCAAGCGGTGGAGGCGTAGCCTCCTGTCGTGTAGAGCAATTGGATCGTGCTCTCTCTCGTCGCAAGCGGAGCGTTTCCTTTCGAGGGAAGGAGGGGAGCAAGGTGCTTTGTAGTAGCAGCCGGGCGGGTCGGCTTTCCGAGAGCGACGAACATGCAGACGAGCCTGCTGCGCGAGTCAGGAGCAGCCGCGGCGAGGGGTGATGAACGGCGACTCTCGGAACGGCGATCGGGTCCGCTATAGACGACGCCCACCAGCAGAAGCGGAGGCAGCTTCGAACAGGTGCGCATGAGATGGGGAACAAGCTATCGAGAGAGCAAGCCTGCAGCGGTGAACGGGGTGGAAGGGGTCGTCGTGAAGTCGGAATCCTTCAGTATTAGGAGTCTGGTGTAATACGAACGAGATTCCAATATATTCGTTAAAGTCTTTTTTTTTCGAAGTGCTGCACCGCCCGCAACCGCCGACTTTGGCTATCGCGCGAGCGCTCCCTCTCTACAGCCCGAGAGTCCAGCTCGGTCCTCTCCCGTCTCGACGCCTCCACAAAATGAGTCGACCAGCTACCTCGTCCGTCTGCGCCGCAATCCGTACGAGTCGGCGGTCGCTGGCGTCGTCCGTACCCTCGAGCTCGACCAACAGTCGCTCTACAGCCTCGATCAGGTCAAAACGTGCCGAGGGTGAGCTTTTTAATCTCTTTGCACGGCTGCTGGGGGTTAGTCTGGATGGCTCAAGACGACTTGAGCCCGCGGGGTCGACATTCGGCGACACGGGAAAAAGAAACTTGGAACGGCTCCACCCGAGGCCATAGGGAGCCTGCCGAGTCGCGAGGCTGTCCCTCCGAGGAGCTGTCAGGCATGCTGTGAGACCTGCGACGAAGCTCGGGCG
Source organism: Rhodotorula taiwanensis (assembly GCA_002922495.1). Classification (NCBI taxonomy): domain Eukaryota; kingdom Fungi; phylum Basidiomycota; class Microbotryomycetes; order Sporidiobolales; family Sporidiobolaceae; genus Rhodotorula; species Rhodotorula taiwanensis. The sequence goes on along the minus strand of PJQD01000076.1, from coordinate 26,378 downwards.
CCGTGCAGGACTCACGCACACTGCGCGACTCGTTCCCCCGGGGCACACGACCTGGTCAAACAAGTTCTGCTCGCGAGAGGCGGCACAGCTGACCCATCTACGGTTATACGCAGCTCAACGCCATGCTTCGACCTCTGCCCAGCCGATCCTGGCGCAACGGCCGGCGATCCCCGAAGAAGTGATCCGAAGGCGACCCACTTCCTCCTCCTCAGAACCGATCGTGGCCGACGCAGCACCAACACCATCAGACGAAGGCGTCATCTCGGATGAGACGCACACGTTTCACGCAGGAGGGGCGGCGGCGCCGTTGACGCAACAGCAGTTGTCGCTCTTGTACGCCTACACGACTCCTCCGCCCGAATCGGCCCTCGCCGCGTTCGCCGCCCGCGTCTCCCTCCCCGTCGCGGCGGCAGCTTCCTCTTCCACGTCCGCATCAGAGCCGATCTCGTTGGCGAACGAGCTCGAACTGGTCGAGCAGGCTCTCATCCACGAGAGCTTTTGGGACGGCGTCCGCGCGTTGCAGGATTCGGTCGCGCTCGCCGATTCGGCGAACCGTCGGTTCACCAATTTCCACGACGCGCCCCTCGAGACGACGACGCAGACGACGGGGGGCAGCGTCGCGCACGCGCACAACGGGAGCCTCGCCGCGTTGGGCAACTCGCTCCTCGGCACGTTCGCGACCGAACTCGTCCTCGAATCGTTCCCGCACCTCCCGACCCGCGCCGCGAAAGCCGCCCTGACCCTCTATGTCGGACCCAAGAGTCTGGCCAACGTCGCCAACCTGAGTTGGGGAGTCGGACCAACCAGGTTGGAACGCGCTCTGGTCGGCAAGGAGGACGAGGGCAAGGTGTCGAGGAAGGACCGCGCGTACGGTCACCTGCAGCAGGGTCGGGGAGGCGCCCGCAAAGTCGGCAACGAGGTCGGAGCCAAGGAGGGAGCCGCCGGCCCGGGACTCGTTCGGTGGAACCGCAAGGTGAGGCTGCGTTTTCCCTTGGTGTTTCGGGCGGAGGGGACGCGCGCATGCAGGGCACCGACCCCCCTATTCTGCATTCAGCCCATGTCTCCGACAAAGGACGCCGTCCTGTTTGAAGACGCGCTCGCTTCGGTCGCGCGCGCCCTCGTCGGCGTCGTGCACGAGACGCACGGGTTCGCCGCCGCCCGGACGTTCTGCCGCGCCCACTTCCTCTCGCGCCTCTTGCCCCCCTCGGCGTCGACTTTCCTCGCCTCCCCCGCCGCGTCTTCCGACATTCTCCCCCTGTTGAAGTTTTCGAACCCGAACCGAGTCCTCTCGCTCTCGCTCACCTCGCACGGGTTACCCCCCTTGCGACACGCGTTGCTGAAAGAGTCGGGCAGGTTGACGGCTCACCCGACGTTTGTCACGGGCGCGTTCAGCGGCGACGTCAAGTTGGGCGAAGGGTTCGGGTCGAGTTTGAGGATGAGCGAGTGGCGCGCGAGTGAGGATGCCCTCCGGAGGGTGTACCTCGGAGGGGGCCGCGTCGAAGGAGGAGCGCCGACCGACGCGTGGGCGGGCGCGGGCGAGGGCGCGTTCAAGGGGTGGAAGAACGCCAGCGGCTGGACCGAGGTCGAGCACGAATCGAGGTAGATCTCTCGCCCTCTTCTGAACGCACACGACCACACGAGCATTTCTTTCGCACCGCACTTCTTCTTTTGCAAAAACTCGACACAGCCTCTTCTTCGTGTGTGAAGACGGTGCAAGCAGAGTCTTCTTGTGGCGCCGCTACTGGCTTGACTTGAATGCCCTCTACTTCCGGCTGTTTCGGGTCGAATGCCCCGTCACTCGCCGCCGCCATCGCGATCGCTTCGGCTCCGCCTCCGCCGACGATTGTTCATCCGCTCCCGAGTGCGCCTCCTCAGAGGAGGGAAGCAACCCTTGCTCCTGCTCGGCCGCGCTCGACTCTTCTTCGCTCGTCCTCCTCGCGCGCTCGTCGCCTTCGTCGCTCGAGCTTCGATGCGCGTTGACCACCTCGTGTCGTCGTCGACCATATCGCAACCGCTCGAGCTTTGCGTCTCGGTCGCGCGCATACTCGGAGTAAGTCGCGTGCTCCCTTTCGAGTCGGTGGCGGGCCGCGGCGTCGAGACCGTCGTCGGGGTTCTCGCGCGGCGGGGCTCGGGGATCGAGCGTAGGAGGTCGGTACGGCGACTCGTCGAGCTGTCGTTGCAAGTCGACTTCTCGCTCGTGCAAGGAATGCAGTGCGGCCTCGAGTTTGCGCTGTTCCTGGGTGTCGCCTCGATGGCGAGCCTGCTCGTGCTCTTGTTCGAGCTTGGTGGCTTCCGCCTTGACTGCATCGAGCTCGTGCTGCAAATTCCGCAACGGGATCTGCTGCTTGCGGAACTTGGCCCACTGAGCGTTCGCTCGCGAGACGACTTTGGCGTCGTCCTGCTCGTCGAGCTTCCTGCGCGCCTGCGTGGGCGAATCTCCGTCTTTGACTGACTCCTGCGCATGACCGGACCAGATAGGCACGTTCGCGATCGCCAGAGGGGACGCATTGAGAGAGCGCGCGTGGTGGTTGTCGGCCGCGCGGAGTCGAGCGTCGACTCGTTGGGCCGGAGTCAAGTGCTCGTCCGAGTCGCTCCGATCGGCCGAGCGTGCCGCCTTTTTCGTGCGGAGCCGGATCGACTGGTTCTTGACGGCACTGGAGGCAGCTGCATACTCGGACGGATCATAGTCCAGGAGGTACCGCTCGTACGCCCACAGGATCGAGTGGTCGTGCTCGGGCGGGAGCTGTTCCGCATTCCGGAGGGCGTACTTCAAGCCGAGGCGCTGCGAAGGCGAAGGAGCGTGAGCCTCTCGTCCGAGTGAGTCTGTCTGAGTGGCGGCTGACCATGACGTCAAACGCGATGCAGAAAACCGACGTGAGAATGTACGGCAACTGCGCTTGGAGCGCTTCGCCCTCGTAATTGATGAGCATGACGGACTGCCAATGACATCAGCACTATGGGACCCGCGCATTCACACGCGGAAGACCCTGCTCACGGCGATGTTGGCCCCGTGCGCGAGGCCACCGATGAGAATGGTGGCGATCGTGATACCCTGCGCATGCGCTCGTCTCAGCTCACGCGAGTCGAGCTAGAAAACGTGCGAACAAGCGCACCTCGCGAGCTTTGCGCCTCCAAGAATCGTACATGCAGTAAAGTCGCGGGACGGTCCAGCACGGGAAGCCTGTTGGGCGTCCTCGGTTCATTCGCATCGCTTTCGCGGCTAGACTCTGTCTTTGAGCACGCACCGATCCACGCGAGAATGTAGCCGACCTGCTCGGCCAGGTAGCGCTCGCTCGTCGGATCCGGCAGCGAGCTTTCCGGCGGCGGCGCCTTGGATTCTCGTTGCAAAAAGTCGACGGGCAGCCAGATGAGCGACGCGAGGACCAGGACAACCTGCGCACGGACAGGAGAACGTCGTTCGCGACTCGTCTTCAGATTGCGCACAAATCTGGAACTCACGATGGTTCCGACGATCTGAGTAATCTTCCTGCGCCGGTCCCGGACCTCCTGCGTCGGTTCGCCTCGGGCTCGAGCTCGCTCAGCTCGCCGCTTTGCGAGCGCATCGTCGCCAGGTGGTATGTGCGGCTCGCCGTGTATCATGCCCTTGATGTGGCGGGTCGGGTTGTCGTACGGCCGTTTCACGCGAGCCGAGCAGCACAAGTCGCCGACGGTCCACATCATCAAGAGAAGCAGTGCGCTGTTTGGAGACAGTGGTCAGATTTGTGCGCGCGCGCCGACATGGTGAAGGTCCGCCCGAAGCGCGACGTACACTTCGAGCGTCAAGACGATGCTGAGGACGCAAAGATGCGAGCGAGTCAGGACGCCGGACAGCGAAGAAGACGTCGGATGGTCGGTCACTCACGCGTAGAGCGCGAGCTGCGTCACAATGTACTCTCCGACGATGAGCAGACCGGCCAACATTGCCGCGTCGCCTGTCGCGGGGACCGACCACCGGGAGGGCTTAGCCGAGCTCCCATTGCGTCGAGATCTGCGGCGACTCACCAATAAGCCACGAAGCGAAAAAGACGAAGCGAGCGACATCCACTGCGAGGGCATCAGAGTCAGCGGGCGCGCAGAAGCCAGGGGACGGCAGCGACGCACAGTCTGCCATCGGATGCCGCCACACGTCGACAAACTCGGGAATGAAGAGCCAGATCGCAGCGCCCACTGCGTGCGTAATCGCTCAATCAGCAAGCCGAATAGTCCGCAGGCTGGTCGGAGCAAATACTCACTCGACCAGAAGCCAAAGAGGCCCGACACCAAGTCGCTGGTCGACAGCATGTCGAGTGATCACGAATCGGCTTCGAGAGCAGAGCGGGAGCGAGAGCAGAGACGCCTATCGGTTCCTTCCAAGCCGGACAGCAGAGCAAGGCGTCATCTTGCACGACTGCGCTGCGCCACCCCGACGTTTTCGGACTGTCCGCGGAAGCGGGACTAACCGGTCGCGCGAGATCCGATGCCGTTTCGTGACGAGCGATAAGGCGGATCGAATGAGGAGATGGCGGCATCGCACCATTACCCGAGAGATGGCGCGCGAGAGACAAGACGAAGGAGCGAGAGGGAAAGCGCAGCACAGCGAAACGGCGGCCCGGTAAGGACGGAGGCGATTTGGAGTCGCACGAGCTCAAAGTCGAGAAGCGATAACGTATAGAACGTGTGTCTCGTGTGAGAGCGCGTGGTACGGTAAAAAGGAGCGTTGCGCACCATGTGCCGTTCCCTCATCTACCTACCGCGGCCCCTTCCGCCGCCACGACCACCTCGTCCGCGAGCCCCTCCACGCGAGCTGCCACCGCGTCCACCTCCACGTCCACCTCCACGTCCACCCCCGCGTCCACCTCCGCGCGAGTTGCCTCCACCGCCGCTGTACTGACCCGGCTCCGGGTGGTCGTCCTCGTACCTCGCGCGACCTTCCTTCTTCATGCCGCCGTTCCGCTTCTTGTCGGCCTCCTCGGCGTTCTTCTTCTGCCGTTTCGTCAGCGGTCTCTCTCCCAAGAGACCGCGCGGCATCGGTGCCGCCCGGATTTGGTCGGTCGGAATCTTGCGGAACTGCTTTTGCGAGAACGACGCCGGACCGACGCGAGCCTTTTTGCGAGGCGGAGGGGGCGGGAGCTCGTCGAGCAAGTGCGCTTCGGAGAGCGGGATCGGGTCCGTATCCGAGTCGTCTTCGTCGTCAAACTCGTCAAAGTCCTCTTCCTCCTCCTCCGAGTCGTCTTCGTCCGAGCCGTGCGCCATCGCCTCGTCCTCATCATCGGACACGTCGTCGTCATCGTCATCCTGGACGAGCTCCTCATCGCTCGCGACGGGCAAGTCGTGCTCGCGAGCATAAGTCGCCTCGGCCTCTTCGTCATCCACCTCGGGCTCGAGTTCGCTGTCGACGTCGTCCTCATCGTCTCCGTCGCCGTCTCCGGCCGTCTTCTTGCCCTTCTTGGTCGAAGCGGCCTTCTTGCGCGCGACGTTGGCTTCTTGCTCGGCGCGACGTTCGGCGGCGAGTTTCCGCCGGGCGGCGTGCGCCTTCGCGAGTTCGGCCGCTTCGCGGTTCGTCTTGTGCACTGCAAACGGAGAGGACGAGCAATCAGTATCGCTAGTATGGGCGAACGCCGCGCCAAAAAAGGGGTGAACCCACCCATCTCGTGGAAGAGGACTTCGCCCTCGCCGATCCCTTCCTCAATCTTGACCAACCCGAGCTCCATCCGCGGTCCCAACTCGACCAACCTGACGGCGCGCTTCTCCCCACGGACGCCCTTGCCACGGTTGCCACGCCCGACGTAATCGGCCGCCAACCGGACTTTGCCGCGCTTCTCGTCTTGCTCCGAGTCGCTCCCTCCCGACATTGAGCCGCCGCCGCCGCCGCCTCCGCGCGCGGATCCAGTCTCGGCGTCCGACATGTCGGACATTTCAGAGTCGGACGTGACGAAGCCCATCTGTTCTTGCCGGAGGATGTAGTCGGAAATGTCGTCGGCGCGCGAAAGGTCGAGGATCCCCTTGGCCTTGGTCCGAGCCGCCTTGGCGGTCGCAGGGTTCGGTCTCGGCCGGACGACGCGACCTTGCTCGCCAGCATCCGAAGCCTCACTCTCTTCGCCACTCGAACCGATCTGCTGCTGCCGACCTGAACTGCCGCCCTTGTTGTTGGTCGAACCGGCAATCAGCTTCCGGATCGGTTTCGAGACGCCGACGGGGCGGACTTGGATCACAAAGTGGCGAAAATCGACGGTGCGGGTCGTCGAGTTGTACGAGAGGAGGACGACTCGGCGAGCCGAAGACAGAGCCATCTGCGCGGGGCGAACGAGCGATGGTCAGTCGGCGGATCCCATGTGCGTTTGAGCGAGGGCACGATCGGACTCACCGTCTGGACGTGGATGGGCGGGAACAAGTTTTGAAAGACGGTCGTCATCAGCTTGAGCTGCTTGTCTTCGCCACCGAATCCGGACAGGATGAGCTGCGAGCAGTAATCGGGTTAGCGCTCCGTCTTGGCTCTGGGCATGGACACGCTCTGGGGCTCACGAGGGGCGCCTCGGCAAACTCTCGTCCGACTGCGCGCGGCCTCCGAGCCATCCGGAGGACGTCGCTCGCGAGCGAGTACCTCAGGACTTTAAAGCTGAGCGTCGGCCCGCGAGGCAACCGGATCAACCTCAAGTTGACGGTCGTCGTCCCTTCGACCAGACTCCTCTCGGCGCGTTCTTCCGCCGTCTCGTTCTCCTTGCGCGGTACCGCCGCCGCGGTGGCGGAAGGCGTCGAAGGGATCGCGTTGTTGGTCGGCGGTTGCGAAAAGACGGCCAAGTGAGTGACGCCGAGCGGTCCGCTCATCGAGACATAGTCGCGGAGCCTGTTGGCCTTGCGTTCCCTCAACCGCGTCGCCGTGTTGGGCTCGAGGACCTTGCGGACGTCTTTGGTGAGTTGAGCGACGCTGCCGCCGACCGTGCCCGATTTCACGACAAACGACTTGGGCACTTTTGGCGCGTTCGGGTCAGTCGCAGCGGGAGCTTTGACCTGCGCGCACGTTCATAGCGTGTCAGCTTGACAATGACGGCTCGCTCGTTGACGGGTGGAAGACTTGCGTGAGTACGCGTCTTTTTCCGCTTCGCTCCTTTGTACGGCATCCTGGGCGCTTAGGTCGGCGTCGGAGGTAAAGGTGGAAGACTCGGCTCTGCAACAGAGCTCGAACCGGGTCAAGGTGAGGTTATAGCGGCCGAAGTCGTCTCGCCTCGAAAAGCTTTGGAACTCGGCTTGAAATTCCTCGCGTTGAAGCGTTCTATTCGAGGGTAATTAGACCGGGACTAGTACTGCCGCCCCTTTTTCGACGTGCATACATCCAGCTGGTGTGTTATTCCTCTCCCTCCCCGAGTAGCCTCTCGCTCAGCTTTCCACCCGGGGCGGCACTCGTATAATGAACCCTACGAGAGAACATGCGGCTCTGTTCACGGCTTGTCTTGTGCCCTTGACGCTCAAAGCTCATCGCCCCTTTCCCATTCATCCGGGCCCGCTTTGCTTCTGGATTGGCCAACAGCTTTGACCAGCTAGGAGATACCATGGGGATGGTCCCAATAACTTTTCGAACGATTGCTTTGCTCGGAAGGGATCCGCGCGTCGGCGTCAAAGCTCGTAAAGTACGGCATGTCCGCGGATCGACTGGCGCGCCCTGGGCTAACTCGAGCTAAGACTGCCGGCTCTGCTTGAGCCCTTCGTGCTTCCACTCCACAACATCTCTCTAGGATGTCGGAGAGGCTGCATGCCTACCTCGAGAATATCAGGGCGGCGGCTACTTATCAGTATCAGGACAAGAGGGACGGCGTCACCTACACTGCGACTGCACAGCACCTGGATCGCTTTGTGCAGTATTTCCAGCAGCTCGCCGAGGAGGAGGAAGGCCACCCCGCGTTGCTCGAGTCGACGTGCGGGTACCTCTTCGCTCTGGCAGGCGAGATCCACTCGGTCTGGAAGGAGGTGGATCCGTCCGACCCGAACGCGACTCCGGACGGCATTCTCGCGCGGATCGGCCGGATCCTGGTGCGCTCGTGGTGTGTGATGACGATTGTTCTCGCGAGCTAATCAAATGGTAGGTCTTCGCATAGGAGCAAGCTATTGAAGAGGAGGAGGGCGAGGAGGAAGAGCACGCGTCTTCCGAGCTTCCTCTCCATGACCACCTCTCCCCACCGCCGCCGCAGCACGAGCCGCCGAAGAAACGCCGGGTCTATCCAAGCCGCACGCTCCTCGCCAAAATGCTCACAGAGATTTCTAAGCAGTTTGCTCGCTTTGATCAGCAGCAGAAGGGCGAAGTCGTCGCGTTTTGCGCGCGCGCTCGTGACGCCGCCAGCGGCGTTCTCAAGTGGCATGCCGATTCGCGAACGTACGAACAGCGCCGGAAGGTCCCGAAGCAGGTCGAAGCTTATCAGGCTTTGCAGAACCTCCTTGTTGCGCTCGAGCGGATTCACACGGAGGACAGGCTCGCTCGGTGGGAAGATCTCCTTGACGCGCTCAACGCGTGCCTTGTGAGCTCTTGCCCGTCTTCCTTCATTCCTGTGCTTCAGGCAGTTAATGGAACGCGGGTCCTCCACCAACAGCGCGAACATGAGGGCGCCATAATCGCGAAACTCGAGGCGGCCAGTCACGAGGCCGAACAGCAAAAGCGGAGGCGACAGCGAAAACAGGTAGAGCTCTCCGCGTTTGCCTTGTCCGATTGATCCGCATACTGAGATCCGTTGCAATGCGCGACAGGATCAGAACCTCCTCGAAGGCAAAGGTAAGCACTTTTCTGAATCCACTCTTTTTTTTTGCTTCCGCAGTTCGGTACTGGTCACGGCGCTGACTCAGCCCACCGCAAGTAGCTTCCGACGACGAAGAGACGCCGACTCATGGTCCTCACGGTGCACCTGTCAGGCTCCGCCCCTTACTCCCGTCCGGTCCCGCCCTTCCTCGGTCAAAAATCAACCCCAATTTCATCCAATACGACCCGGCGAGCCCCGTCGACTCAAAGCAGCGGAACGAGCTCGCTCATTCGACGAACCCGCACCTGTCGCCTCGCAAACGGTCGATCTATTTTTCGGAGAGGCGGCTGTAGCGTGGTACTTTCTCCTCGAGCAGATGGAATGGTCTCCAGTTTCTCCGTCATCTTCGTGTGCTTGTGCTCTCAGGATGAAAACGAGGCGCTCCATTCGTAGCAGACGTACTCGCGTTCCAAACTCGGTAGAGTGGGCATCGCTTCTCGGAGCAGCTTGGCGCGCAGGATGACCTCTGCCTCCGGCCAGCCTTCCGGATAACACTCGGCTTCCGTCTTGTCGGGAACGCACAAGCACGCTCTAGTCTTTTTCATACACCAAGCGCACGATCAGGTGCATGATTACAAAAGGGGACGCGACCCTGAATGGTGGAAACGCGGACGGAAGCGAGCATCGTTGACCCCCAGATCTCGCTGAATCGAAATGGAGGCGATCGGCGAGCAGACGGATCTGCAGAACAAGGACAGATGCCGTTCGTCATCCCGTTGCTGCGAGGAAAAACGATGCACCCACAGCAGATCGACGTGCCTTGATTTGGCGGTCGAATCCGGCTTCTGAACGCGGCGATCTAAAGTCGGCTGTAGTAGAGGTTCTTGCGCGAGAAGGCAGGATGGGCCGACGAGTCGCTGTCGAGTCGGGACGAGGTGCCGAGGCGAAGGACTTGCTGCGCCGATCGCGAACGCGGCGTTTCCCGGCCCAACTCGCGCACTCCGACAAGGCCTCTCATCTCCCTTTGCTCGGCACCCTGCGCAGCGCAAGCGGGTCAGCCCAAATTCATGCGCCTCTGGCCGGCCAGCGGACTCGCCAACGCCTGCCCAAATGACTTGGCAAGGGCTCTGATGTTGCCTGCGTGGTATTCGACTGCCATCTTGAGTCTCAGGACGAGAGCGAGGAGGCGATTGAGCATGTCGTGAGCGCGCGCCGGGTAGTGTTCGGCGAGCTGCAAGACCTCGGTCTGGAGACGGCCAAACGCCTCGACCGGGCTGCCATTCACAGTCACAAGAGTGCGGATCTCCAGTAGAGCGCTTTGGAGCTCTTCGCGCTTACACAGGTAGCGGAGGCGCTGATCGTCATCGAGGTACTCAGCCATGTTGGATGTCGCGGTGCACAAGGAGAAGAACGCATCAGGTCGTGAGGCGGCTCGGAGCGCCGGACGAGCCGAGGACGACTCGAACAGATCTTCGCTCCGGGTCCGCGGACTTGCCGAGATTCGCGTCGCACGTAAGCGCATCGAGCTTCGAATCGACCACGACGCATAATTGTCCAGCCAGGGGTCGTCTTCGTGCGGTCCGTCCGGGACACCAAGCAGCAGGAAGGGCATGAAGCAAGCCGTGTGCGATAGCGTGACGAGCCTCGGCCCACAGTCGCCCGCTTGCGGCAATACTCCTGCACGACACGACACCAAAGCCGGCCCACGTAGTCGAATGGGCGCAGCTATGCTTGAGGAGCAAATTCGAGGCGATGGGGATGTTGAACCAGAGCGACGATGAGCGATCGGATCGAGTGCGAGTGCGGGCAGGCGCCTCACAGTAGCTCTGAGTGGCTGTAGCGGTAGTGTACGGCGTGCGTGATGGCCGCCCTGGGCCATGTGGACGCGTATTGCGGGAGAGCGAGAGGGTCGCCGTCATCGCCGCTGTCGCGGCTTCTCCTCTAAACTTCCCGCCGCACATTGTGCTACACGAGGAGAGTCAGAGGCGCCCCTTGACGGGATCCATCAGCTATGAGCACCCTCGCTCGCCCACTTCGCGCTGGTCCCGCTTTGCGAACGCCGTCGCCTGCTATCCGATCGCTCTTTCCTTTCCTGCCGCGATCACGGTGACACAGAGACGTACGCATGCGTGCTTTACTCCGCGGCACTGCACCAGCCTGGTCGGGGCCTGATTTATCCGGATGGGCTGCAAGCGGACCCCCGAGTCCGCGTCCTCGCCACACGGTCGGCTTGTCCGCGGAAACATCGACGCTTCGGACTGCCGTCCTGCTGCTGCTGCTGCACCTGGCTTCTGCTTCTTTGACCGCTGCCACGCTCTTTCCGCAATTTTGACCATGTCCGACTCGCGCGAAGCAGCGCTCGAAAAGCTGCAGCAGGATCTCGACGAGATCAAAGCCGATGCTACGTACAAGGGTAAAACGGCCATAGCCTTCGAGGCGTTCCATGATCATGCACTGCGCATCTTCGGGAATGGGCGCCTGCACGCGCAGAGACAGCTCATATTGGAGGTCGTCGCTGAAGTGGTCGCTTCGCTCGATCACTTTTGGTCGGAAGGTTTCGTCGAGCGGCCGAGCACCACAGAGCTGTACCGCAGACTGAACGAGATCATTGTCAGCCTCGCGATCACTGCTGCACTTTGTGACGCTGCTGACTACGCGGGCGACACAGAGCAAAGCCGACGCCCACTTGGCCAACAACGACGCGCTCGGCCCGCCGCGTGAATGGTCGAGTGTTCAGGCGTCCACGCACGTGCCGCACCTGGAACGGACGCTTGAGGGCATGGACTGGGCGTACCGCGACCTCGGACAGAAGCGAGGCTCGCCCAAAGCCGAGTTCTGCCGCGCGGTCCGCTCGGCCGCGAAGCGTTGGGCAGAACACGCAGCGGACGGCGCGAACGAACCGGCGCAAGTGAAAGCTCTTGACGCCCTGCAAGAAACGGCAAACGATCTACGCGACATTCGCAGCCGAGGCGAACGTCAAGGACTTCTCCGGGCTGCTCTCGTGGACGCCCTCGATGACTGTATCGTGAGTCTGGCTTCGGCTCTCGTGCAAGAGGCTACGCTCACAGCTCTTGCACGGTAGCGAGACAACGAGCAGCGCTTGCTCCGACTTGTGCAGCAGGCCGGCATCGAAGGCTCGCCGGTTCGCACGGGAGGTGCAGACTCGGCGGTGAGCCTTCCACTCGGCCCTTCTCACCGCCTTTTGTGCACGAGCTTGAGCTGATGACAACTCGCACGCCATAGGGCTTCGGCGCGGGCAGAGATGGGTTGGAACGTCTTCATTCCAGGAGGAAAAAGCTGACACTTGTGAAAACCTATGGCAGGCCAATACGCTCTCGACTTTGTCCCTCCTCGACCAGGTCACGTGGCCGAACCTCGTCCGGACGAGCCTCTATCGTGGCAAGTCGCAGGGCACCGCCATCCGACCGGGCCCGGAGGGCAGCAGCATTCGCTCGGCGTGTCGACTCGGGCGCATATGACGCCGCGCAAGCGCGCCATCTACCGACGCGCTGGTCTGGCTCGCCTTGCATGATTTCAGTTGGCCTTGTAGCGTGACTTCGTTACTCGTTGAGCAACGCGCGTCTCGGTCCGGATTCCGCAACGCGCGTCTCGGTCCGGATTCCGCAACGCGCTGCAGCGATTCCGAAAATCGATGGCAAAGTCTCTTTCGCGCCGAATCCGCGACCACACAGTCCAGTCGAGCGGAGAACACGGGCTTTCAGCGAGCGCGGTCACTCCTCGTCAATGCAGCCCTGCGCTAAGAGTAGTACCATTCCCGACGTTGACCGCCGGAACGGTAGATCTCGCGTTTCCTCGCAGTCAAATCCGCTTGTCCGAGCGTAAACATGCCGCGACCGTCGTCGACAGTGTGTGAGCCGGCGCTCTCCTCGGACTGTGCGCAGGTATACCAAGGTGTCAATTGGAGGTTTAAGGGCGAGCAGGAAGGGAACCGCACGTTATCGCGCGTAGCCTTGGCGGCACGGATCTTGGCCAAGATCTCGTATCCCGAAGTACTCTACGCATTGGTAGAGCATATTGAGGGAAGGGCGAGGCAGCAGAGTCAGTCCAGGTCTCTAATCATGAAAAGAACAGCAACACGAGGGATGCGGAATGAGGACTGACCAGGAGTTGATCAAGGCGCTCGACACAGACTTTGCGGGCGATCCTGCCTGCATCAAGTTCGTGCCGAACCTTGGCCATACTTTCGAGCAGCTTGTGCACCGCAGCGAGCGCCAGCCGGTCTTCGCGCCTGTAGCCCTTCGCGTTCGCACCCGGAATCCAGGTGATCCCTCCGGCTGCTTCCCGTGCTTGCTCACAGAAGGCGGCGGCTGTAGCGGAAGCACCCTCGGGGTACAGAGAGCAGAGAGTCTCGAGCTTGTCCTCGAGGTGGGACTGCCGGGGTGCACCGTTTCGTCGCGGGCGGACTACGACGGGGGCCGATTCGCCATCATCGGACAAGGCTTTGATCGCGTGTCGCTGCGGGTCGAAGAAGGGCCTTCGCGTCAGCTTCCATGCGGCATGCTCGCCAGTCGGCGGACGCACCAATTGCTGTCCACAGGACCGGGCTAGCTCGCCCGAGCCCACGTTGTCGACCTGGGCCGCAGTCAGCTTGGAGAGGAGCTCATGTAGTTGCGCGAGTATGGCGTCAAGGCGGTCCGGGTGATCGTCGGCCAGCTGCAAGACCGTTGTCCGGAGACGGCCAAACGACTCGACTGGCCTGCCGCGCACGGTGACGAGTTCGGCAACGTCAGCGAGAGTAGCTTGGAGCTCTTCGACCTTGCACAGGTGGTTGATCTGCTGAAGATACTCGAGGTGGGTCGACATGTCGACTTGGTAAGGGTGCCGCTTGGGAGCTAGAGAGAGAGGGCAGAAGCGCATCCGCGCGTCCGCCGCGGTGATCCCGCGGACTTTCCGAAGCTCCGCCCCGGGCCTCGGGGGAGAGCTGAGCTTAGTGGGCGACGATAGGGAGACGCCTGTGAAGTAGTCTCCTTGCCTCTCCTCTCCTTGAATCGCGAACCGCTCATGCGAGGACGAGAATGGGACGAGGAACAGCAGATCCGGCATTCCGAGGGTGCGACTGGCCAAAAGCGGCCCCGCCTTCCAGCCATCGCAGCTAGCACGCGCACATGAGCAGAAGAGTGTCGCACAAGCTGCACGCAGGCGCGCGTCTAGATGCCCTGATCGAGGTGATATGTTGAGGGAAGCGAGCGAGGCGAACGGCGACGACGGCGAGCCTGCAGCTGACGCGGGAAGCGCGGCAGGATGCGCGAGCACAGCGTCGTTCGAACGGATAGGCGGCAACTGAGCAAGCGACCGCCTATGAGGCGGGAAACGGCCGAACGACCTCCGAAGCCGTCATGATCGAGATGACAACGATTCTTCCCTCTTCGACTCTCTCGTTCGTTCAGGACGCATAGCTCGCCATGATAATGCTCGTTTTCTGCCTGCTTTGCTCGCTCGCGCACCGTGTCGTGCTCTCCGCTCGTCCGAGCACGCCGATGTGTCGTTGGCTCGTTCTCGCCTGTACAGCAGGGCGCTGAGGACCTCCTTATCATCAGATTGTCCTGCCAGCTTCACCTACGGCGCCAGCTACACTCTCCCATCCGCTCTCTCCCGTTATGACTACGCGCCGACGTTACCGCCGAAGTTGCGACTCGACGCGGCCGGCTTGTCCGCGGAACGCTTGGCAGCCGCATTTTCGGCTTCTTCTCTGCCGCATTCGAGTGCGACGCTCTGCTCCGTAGACAACTCGACCATTACGGACGCGCGCTCAGGATGCCCCGGCCGGACGACACCTCGCTGCGCAGTAAGCTCCGTAAACAGCTCGAAGAGGCCAAAGAGGAGGCGACATACGGCCGCACAGTTGCTCCCGCCTACCTGCCATTTCGCGAGGAGGTGTTGGGGATCGTCCATAACACTACCGACCGTGGGAGATGGGAACTGGTCTTGGCTGTCACCGCCAAAGTGATCGCTTCCCTCCAAGATTTCTGGACCGCTGGTCTGGCAAGCGAGCCGACCAATGATGTCGTCTTGAGGCAACTCGACGAGATCATTGTGAGCTTCATGATGTGTTCCGCGTGAGGCGTCGTGAGCTTAGCTGATCCGCGTCTCCTTGCAGCAAAACGCGCACACGGTTTTGGCTGGTCACGACGCTAGCGGCCCACTCCGCGACTGGACGGTCCTCCCGTCAAACAGGAAGCCGGGATACCTCGAACGCCCACTCCAGGGCATCGAGTTCGCGTACCGTGATCTTGACGCTACGGCCGCGAACGAATTTTGTCGGGCGGTGCGCGTCGCGGCGAGCGGGATCAAGCGCTGGACCCCGAAAGAAGACACCAAAGACGGCAAATACTCGCCAGCACAGGAGACGGCTTTGCATGCGCTGCAAGGCCTCGCCAACGGGCTGCGAGACTTGCGCACGAGGGACGAAGTCGAGCCTTTTGCCCTGCTCGAAGCTCTCAACGACTACCTGGCAAGTCCACATCGGTGAGCTCGAGGACTAGTCAGCTTACTGACGCCGCTTACTCCCGCACCGCAGCAACAGCACGGGAAGCACGCACTCGAGCTCGTGGAGCAGGCTAGCAATTCGGTCGTACCACGGAGTTCAGGTCCTTCGAGGCCTCGTCGTCCCGGCATTCCCGTGAGTGTCCCGCCGATTTTCTCGTCCTGAGGCTTCCCGCGGCTGATCTCTCTCGCCATGCGGCGGTAACGCGACGGCAGGGAGCTCGTACGTCTTGGGGCTGTCGCCAATCGTCAAACATCCAGCTGATTTGCCTTGCCTGACAGACAGCTTCCGGTTCAAAGGCGGCGTGCGCGAGGCGACCGGCTCCGTCAGGCCGCGCGAGACGTGCCCGTGGCAGCTGGAAGGATACCACCACGAGCTGCAAGGCCACGACGATCACGCCGAGCACTCGCTCGCCGCTGTCTCGCCTCGGGCGCACATGACGCCGCGCAAGCTCGCCATCTACCGAGGCGCCGGATCTGCTCGCTTCATTTGAGCGCAGCAGGCTCTCGTCGACGGTGGTCCGCTGTAGGCCGGCGATCGGATCGGGACTTCTTTTGGCTGCCGGTTTTCTGGCAAGCGACGAGTTGAGATGCAGCAGTTTCCTGCATCGAGTGCGTAGCGACATAGAACGCCTGCCCAACGATCCGTCGCGCAGCTGCAACAGAGGCAACTTTCCTTCGCCGTCGCAGCTCTCGTCTTTTGCGAGAAATTGGGGGCCCACGAGGAATTGCGAGTTTGCGAAGAGGCGGGAACGATAATATGCGACAGGGGTGGGGGCGGGGTATGCTGGGTCGAGGACGCGGACTCTATGGCGGGTTAGGAGTGATGCATGGCGGAGAAGAGAGAGGGGCGGCGCGATTGCCATCGATGCTAGGAGTCGAAGCGGGCGGCGGAGGGGTGCGGACGGAACGAGTCGGCGAGCGATGTCAAGCGCGTCGCCGCGGTCAAGGAGTGGTGGTCGACGCTGAACGGCGTCCTTTTTTCCGTGGTCGTGCGAGATGCGAGGGTCGAGATAGTGGTACAAGGCGAAAGCGAAGGCAAGGTGCGAGGATACGAAAGGGTGCCTGCCTAACCGAGGCCGCCACTCCCTCCGTTGACGCCCATGAGATGCAGCGCGACTTCGACCGTAGCTGCGCGCGTGAAGAGAAAACGTCAACCTCAGAGCGCCGCGCCAAACAAGAAAGGACGGAAACTCACTGATGGTCGCCGCGCTGCCGACAAACGAACTGACCACGGTCGGCCTGATCCCCCTCGCGAACCCTCCGAGTCCGAGGACGCGCAACGCCCACTTTTCAGCTCGCGCGTCGAGGACGGGAGAGCCGGACTTGGCCGTCCGCGAGAGGACTTGGTACACCCACGTCGAAGGGTACCGGTACCGGTACTGCGCGACGCCTTCGGCGTGAATCGCCCGGAAGTGAGACGCGACGCTCTGCTTGCCCGTACGCGATGTTGAGGAGGAAGGGGACGGTTCTCGAGCGGGACCGGTTTCGACGGTCGGTCGCGTATGGAACGGCGTCGCGTTCGAAGTAAAGTTCGTGGTCCCTTGGGCCGTCGCCGCCCACGAGACCGGGTTCGTTCGCGCCCGAGTGGCAAAGTCGGCAGTCTGGAGTCGAGTCTTGACAATGTCGAACGGGTACGGGACGATCGCCGACAGAGCGCCGGCGAGTCCTCCGGCGAGCATGATCCGAACGACTTCGGCGTTGCCCATCGCGTTCGATGATGGCGGTGGTGTCGAAGCGTCGGATGCTGGTGAAGAGAGTGGTGGTGGTGGTGGTGCCGGAATCGACTGGAACGGGTGCTCGCCTCGAAGTAACCGCCGAAACACAAAGTCTGCCGTGCGCGCGCCACCTCGAGGGGGTCAGATCTTTCCCCATCGCGCTCAGACACACGCACGCCGCGCATGACTCACACCCAAAGAAAAAGATGCCGCTCGAGATCCCGTCATGAACCGCCGTCATCAACCCTCCGGTATAGAACCCGCGGACGCCTTCCTTGCGAGCGATCTGACTCGCAATCTTGAAACTCCCGAGTTTCTTGCCCGGGACCGATTCGACTTGGGCGCGCGTTTTCACCACTTCGATCTGCGCGCACACGCCGAAATCAAGTCAGTCCAGTCGGGAGGCGCGTCGAGAAAGAAGCTGCCGGCCACGCGCCGAAACGTACGGGCGTTTCGAGCATGGCGCACATGGCGCCCGCCGCCGCTCCCGACAAGGCGACTCTTGACAACGACGCCGGATCCTGCCGATCTTGTCCGAGCGCTTGCCTGACAAAGTTCCACGCGTCAGTCCAAAGAGACCCCTGAAAAATCCCGCCGCTCCTCCCTCCCGTGTGCCCGCAGCGACACTCACATCATGCGCCCGTACAGTCCGAAAAACGCCGAGTCGATGAACGCCAACCCGAGGATCGGTCCCGCCGTTCCGGCAAAGAAGAACCGGATCCCTTCTGACCGGTACAGCGAGATGATGCCCGGTTTCGTCGCGGTCGTCGTCGTCGCCGAGGAAGAGGAAGCGGGAGAGAGCCCGGACGTCGATGGAGATGCGAGTCGACTGGACCCGTCGGTGGATCGGGCTGGTAAAGGTAGGAACGGGAAAGCGGGCGAAGGTAACGGCGAGAAGGAGGACTTGCCGACGCGAGGCGACCCGGCGGCGGTCGGTTTCGGAGCCGAGTTCGAGGCTGAGGACGACGACGCCGAATAGTGCGAATGGTGAGAGCTCTGAGTCTGTAGTCGGACTTTCAACACCTGCGTGCGTGCGTGCGTGCGTGCGTTCCCTCCGTTTAGCTCGCTTCTCGGCAACACGGTGAGTGAGAGCGCGACTCGCCTCGAATGGGTTCCCGACCAAGACTCCGACTGTGCGCGCGTCGACACAGTGTCAGCGGCGAAGTCCAATTCCAGCCCAGAGGCAGTGACTGACCTGCTCCGCCGAGCCAACCGGCGATCAAGTCGGCCGTCGTGTCGACTTGGGCTGCAGCGCCTGTCCCGCCCGGTTCCGGGTCCGGTCCAGGCTCCGAGCTGCTTGTATGCCGCGTGCCTTCCTGCATTCCGCCTTCGTCTTGCGTTGGGCTCCTGGCTTCAAGTCGGAAAGCAAGTCGGAGAATTGCCGGCTCGCGAGTGTTCGCTTGCCCTGGTGAGCCAGAGCCTGAACCGGTGCCGACTCTTGTACCACAACTGTTCCTCCTGGCCTGGGTCCTGGTAGCGCCAACCCGAGGCAAACACGCGTCACTGACGAGTACTTTGCTCGCGACTTTCGACGTTTCGACTCTTTTCGTCGGCCCACTCGTACTGCTTCCAGGACTCGCTCGTTCACTTGTGCTCCCTACTGTATGCTCTACGGGATGCGCTAGCCCGTGTGCCCCGGTTTCAATTGGCTCGCTTCTTGACGCGACTGCTTCTTCCTTCGGTTCAACCTGCACTTCGAAGACCTTGAACCAGACTGCCATCCCCGTTTGCTGCGAAGTCGTCATGGACTGGACCGCACAGCTCTCCTCTCGTGCCGTGCTCGATTTTACCGGACTCGCTGCTGCTCGGATCCCTCCCGGACGGCTTAGTGTGCTTCGTGCGGCGGCACGAGCTATCCGATGAAAAGAGTCGCCCTTTTCTGTGCTTGTGCTTGACGACCAGCGGTTTGTGAGCTGGTTCTTACTCTGATTCAGACCGGGGTTCACGCCGTCTGGTCTGTGAAGCGAGGGAGAGGCGCCATGGATCGCGCCCACCAGGGCTTTCTGCGTATCGGTTGACCGCCCGTGCGCTCCAGCAGCTGCTGTTGCTGCGGATCCTGCAGGCCCGCGTCCAGGGACGCCTCTTCAGACAAATGCATCAGGGCGGAAACTCACACGCTGATCGAAGCGATCGACTTGTCAGAGAAAGAGAACTTGCGGCGGGCGCTTCGAGGTGGAACGCTCTCAACTGCGGGGATCGCGTGGACTCTATGCTATGTACAAAGATGAATTACGAGAGGGACAACAGAAGCCTGGGAGAGACGGGATACAAATGGTAGGAGCAGGGGGCGAGCGCTAGACGTCCGCCGACTTGGGGACGATCGGTTCGACCTCGTCGGCTTCTGCGGGAGCCAAGCTCGCTTGGGACGACGATCTGGGCGACATCAACCCGCGTCGGACCTTGTCCAGCACAGCGCGCGCTCGACTCTGACTCCGGCTCGACTCGGCGCTCGTCGTCGTCGACGTCGTCGGCGCTGCCGCGTGTTCGTCAACGACGCCTCCTCGACGTCCACGTCCACGGTCGGGACTCGCGCTCCGACTCGAACTGGTCGACTTTTCGCCCGATCCGGTGAGGACTTCGAAAGCGGAAGCGGCGCTCGAAGACCCGGCTTGGACCCATTCCCTCCGAGAGACGGACCATTCCCTCCTCCGAGTGTGCGACTGTTGGGATTCGGACCGGCGGGAAGAGTCGTCGGCGTCGTTGCTGGTCCGACCGCGAGAGGTGGAATCGCGGCGTTCAGGCGAACGGGCGCCCATTCCGAGGGCGCCCCAAGGTTGTCCGCCGTTCGAAGCGAGCCATTGTTCGCGGGTCAACGTGGAGCCCGCGAGGGAAGTCGGCGAGCGAGGTCGAGATGAGCTCGATTGACGAGGACGCGACAAGGACCGCGCGAGCGATTCGATCAAGGTCCGGTTCGAGGACTCGACCGGGCTGGTGGGAGTCGCGAGGTCGGCGGGGAGAGGGCCGAGTCCGACGGCGCCGCGAGGAGGTCTCGAGCGCGACCGAGACGTAGATGGCAGGGCGGCAGCGGGAGTAGCAACGGCGGCTGGTTCCGTGCAAAAGAGAGACGTCAGCTGGTGGGAATCCGGGGAACGTCCTCGTCAACTCACCAGACATTTCTGGCAGGCGAAGCAGATTCTTCACAGGCTATATGCGGGCTCGTGCTTACGCAGTTTGGCTCTGTTAAAGCAGCTCACGAGCGAGAGGGAAGCTCGGCAAGTCGACAGAGCGGGTCACCCGCGCTCGAACGCGGCCGAGTTTTCGCGGGTCGCCCGCTTTCCGCTCGCCCGCCTTGCTCGGACCGACGGCGCCAGGTGTACAGCAAGAAAAAAGATACCATACTAGAGAGCCGTATCTACGCATGCCTCTCAATGTGCTCCGACATGGACTCGTAACCGGGGAACGACCCGAGTCCGAACGACCCGTACTGGGACGGCGCCAACTCGTACGCCGCCGCCTGCCTGGGAGGCTCTGGAGCGTAGGCGACCGGTCCAGATGCCACTGTAGCGATTCCTCCGAAACTGGGCGAAGCGGCCCGTTTCCCTGCCGAGATGGCCGGGTCGCGCTGGTCGTTATGGGCCGACTCTTCCGAGGCCGAGACCGAGGCCGAGGCGGGCGTCGGCATCGCTGCCGGTGGTGGTGCGGTGCCGTTCTGGCGGAGCGTCGTCGGGTACGCTGGGCCGATCGTGGTCGGTGCGGGACTGGCTTGGTTCGCATCGATGGCAGCTTTCGCGGCGTAGTCTGTTCGGTCCGTGACGAGTCAGCTGCAGTGAAGTCCGCCAACCAGACGAGCTACTCACACCTCTCGAGCTCGGCTTTCTCCTCGGAAGCGTTTGGACGTTGCGAGGAGGCAGAACCGCCAGGAACCGGGTACGAAGGCGGCAAGTCCTCGTCGGTACTCGGACCCGGAACGCTCGCCGCCGCAGTGGCAGCAGCTGCAGCGGCATCATGAGCTCGCTGACGAGCTGCCGCTTCTTCCTTCTCCTCGGCGGCAGTCTTGTACGGCGTTTGGGCGGTCTGGACCGTCGGCGGCGTCGGCGGCGGCGGCGGTGCAGACGAGACGGCGCTCATCGGTGGCAGGGTCGACACGACACTCGTCGAGGTCAGCGTGTCGTGTCGAGTCAGGCGAGACGGCTGCATCGTCGGGTAGGCGGGACCGTTCGCGTTCGGGACGGCGATCGAAGTCCGCTGCCGCAATTGGCGCAAGTACTCGGCTTTCTCATCGCTCATGCCCGACGACGCAGACGACGCGGCGATCGCCTGAGCGTACGCTTCGGCGGTGGCGTTCGCGGCCGACATGCTCGGTGCGAACGACACGACGGACGGGGCGCGGACGGGAGGCGAGATCGGTTGCGGGCTGTGGACGGGCGCGGTCGACGTGGCGGGCGGGCGCTGCTGAGCCGCGAGGGCCCGCATGAGCTCTTCGCGCTCTTCAAGGAGGCGACGTTGAGCCGCGCGGAGTTGTTCAAGCTCGGAGGCTTCCTCGGCGCGGGGGGCTTCTCGCTGCCTAGCAAAAAGGAGCTCCTCCTCCTCGCGAGCTTGGAGTTCGGCTTGGCGGCGGACTTCGTCCTCCTGCTGCCGACGACGGGCCTCGTCCTCCTGCTGCCGGCGACGGGACTCGTTCTCTTGCTGCCGACGACGTGCCTCTTCGGCTTCTCGGGCACGCATCTCGGCGAGGCGCGCCTCATGCCGCCGCGTCTCTTCGGCTCGTTCGCGTTCCTCGTCGAGTCGACGCATCTCGTCGGCACGCTGCCGTTTCAGGTCGTCCTCGCGTCGTCGCGCCTCGAGTTCTTCGGCGCGCTGCCGGTCTTCCTGCCGCCGCTGCTCCTCGAACCGGCGCAACTCGTCCGCGAGAGCTTGCTCGGCGCGCCGTTTCTTCTCATCGAGTTCGGCGAGCGCTTGAGCGCGTCTCGCCTCTTCTTCGCGCCGCCACTGCTCCTCTTCGGCGGCGATCCGGGCCCGTTCCGCCGCTTCAAACTGCGACTTGAGGCGTTCCTCCTCGAGGCGGCGTTCCTGCTCGGCTTCGGCGACCAGGCGCTGCTCGAACGCGTCTTGGGCCGCTTGAAAGTCGGCGAGGGGTTGCGACTCGGCAATTTGACGCGCCTCGTCTTGGCGCAGGCGGGCCGTTTCACGGGCGTCGTCAAACAGGCGAGCCTTTTCCGCTTCCGCGACGGTCAAACTGCGACCGAGGACCGTCGCGGCAGCTGGAGTCGACGCTGGAGGGGGCGTGGCCCCGGTGTCGGAACCGGACCACGCGACAGTCGTCATGCTCCGTTCGAGCGGCTGCAAGTGCGACCTCGACATGGTCGCCAACGTCGCGTGCTGGACTTGGGCAGCGAGGGACGGCGATTCGGGTGCGATAGTGGACGACCGAGCGTCGTCGTAGCTCATGCGAGGGTCACTCTTCGTCGAGGCGGCGTGCAGAGAGGACTGCAGCGCGTCGCGCGTCCGAGTGGCCTGTTCGTAGTACCGCAGCTTTTCCTCTTCGGCGCGGGTCGAAGGGACAAAGCCCGCCATCGGGGACGGTTCATCTTCGGCGGCGGACGGGTTCGTGACATGGAAGGGGACTCGGTTCGGCGGTTCGTGGATGGGCGTCTCTTCGCGGTCCGACGGCGCCGTCACGGGTCCTTGCTCGGTCTGCGCGACGCCAGGTCGATCGCACAACCCGTCGACCCACCCGATCTCGCGGATGATTCCGATCGCGGTCCGCGTCGGGATGTTGGCGACGACGACGGGCCAGTGGTCGATCGAAATCTCGTCGCCGCCTTCGAGCATGGCTCGCACTTTCAAGTGGTAGCTGATGTCGATGTGCTGCGTGTCCGGGGCGTAAGTTTCGTGGTTCAGGGCTGTAAAAACTTGTCGCAGGCCCACCTTGGCGGTCCGGACGGTCATCTTGCGCCAGTCGATCGGGACCGTCCCTTGCAAGCCGTACGCTAGAGGTTCGTGCTGATAGAGCAAGGCAAAGCCGTTCGGGTCGTGGTCGGGCTCGCGGCTGACTGATGTCGTCTCGTAGAAGAGCGTCGAGATCTTGGGCTTTGCGCGGACGAGGTAGGTCGCGTTCGCGTCCGACGGGTACCGGTACGTGAGCGTCTCGCTCAGGACAGCATCGATGCGGGTGAGCTGCGTGCTTGGGCGGTGTTAGCTGATGAGGTCGTGCTCTCTCCCTGATCGAACCGGCAACGGACCCGGAGCGGCCGCTCGCCTCCCCACCCGATCTGGACATAGAGTCGCACTTCGTCACCCGGTCCGAACGCCGCCATCTCCCTAGTCGCCTTGATCCACACTTCGCCCTTTGGCGTCGTCTCGCCCGTGTCGCGCTCTTTGAGGGTGAGGGTCGCTTCGCGCGTTTCGCCCGTCGTCGGTTTGTCGGCGGTTTGTCGCCACGGGAGTCCGGCGGGCAACGGGAGCGGCAGGAGTGGGGCGTACGCGGGCCACGAGAGGAGGAGGTCGGCTTTGTGGAGGTAGATCGAAGCCGAGGCGGTGCAGACCGTGCTGGTGGAAGACTTGAGGCGGTTCCTGTTCGGCGGGCGTGCAAACGATTAGCGATGGGGCGCAGATCCGAGGCGTACGAGTGTAAGGTCTCACTTTTTGGGCTTGACGGCGAGCGACGCCACGATCTGGTACGAGATCCCCTTGCCGTAGACGTCCAACTCGAGCGTCGGCGGCAACCCTTCCGGCAACGGGATCGAGAACGGGTAACTCCCCTCGGGGATCACCTCGTACCCGTCCGAGTCGAGTTCGTGCTCGTCCGGTAGCGTATCTTTCGGGACGCGGCTAAAGACGCCGCGGAGTCCCTTTTTGCGCGCCGCCGGCGGCGGGTGGTACAGTCCCGAAGTCGAGATCGACAAGACGGGGCGGAGACCGTTCGTCGCACCGGCGTGACCCGCCTCCCACAGCTTGCTCGGCCCGGTCCCGATCAACTCGACGTACTTTGGGTCGCCCTCTCTGTTTTTGGGGGTTCGCTCCTGCTGTTGCGGCGGGACGACTTCTATCTTTTCGAGTTCGACCGAGAGCCATTTCGCTCGAGTCGGCCCTCGGACTTCGACCGTGCCCGTCAAAGCGGCCCGAGTGCGTTCGAGGCGAGGGAGGGTGACGAGGGGGTCGGTCTTTGGGTCGTGCGTTGGAGGGTCCTGGTTCGGAGGGTCGTGGGTCGGTGGGATGCCGGGGTAGCCTGCGCGGCGCAGGTTCGCGTCAGTTTGGGGCCGTTGTTGCGGTCTAGCGGACTTCTTGGAGGCCGTGCTCACCTTGAAGGTAGTCGCGGTGAGGCGGCGGACGGAGGGTACTGTTGAGATTGTCAGTTGGCTGGAGATCGTGCGATGCGGGCGGCGGGCGGGAACTCACATTCTCAGCTGGTTCGAGTCGCCACTTTTGCTGGTGGTCATCTCGGTCGAGTTCAAAGCACAGTGAGCGGATGGCGGGAAAGGGTCAAGTCGGCGATTCGGTGAAGGCAGCTAACGAGCGGCATGTCCTCGGAGGTGCGCGGACGAGGGCGCGCGCGCGCGAGGTATTGGCGGACGAAGACGGCCTGAGCGGTGGGTGCTGGCCGGGCGATCGGGGAGCTCTCCCTTAGCAGCGTAGTCCTGACGCGATATCTAGATATAATGAGAGCCAGCGTGCTAGGACAGCGTTCGGGCGATGAGAGCAGATCGAGCAAATCGAGCAGCTTGAGCGAGTCGAAATGGAGCTCCTAACGGCCAGCCAGAGCACGGTAGCGTCGAGAGCAGAGCCCATTTGGGGCGTATAGCTGGCTCGTTCCTGCGTGGAAGTGAGCCGTGTGCGTTCAAGACGAGGTCCGCAGACTTGGGACGAGTCGCGTCAATCTCTTGGTCTGGCCCCTCTCTCACGCCCGCTCGCTCTGCTGGGACAATGCCGTGCTGCTGCTGCTGCTCCAACAAGCTATCGCAGCCGCCCAGCCGAGTATCTCGTCTGTCGCTGCGTCTCGTCGCGTAGACGCCGACGTCGGAACCTTCGCTCAACATGCGCTTAATCTTCCCACGACCACGACACGCCGGGCAGGCTGCAGCGAGGCAGGAGGGTGGGGTCGAGATACGGATTCGACGGGCACGCGAGCGAGATCCAGTGTACTAGGCTCATGGGTGAGTCGGTCTGTTGCTTCCCGCTTCGTCCGACGCTGGGCTGACCCCACTTCTCGCCTTCGCGACCAGTTCCACCGATCGCCGCTCCTGCTACCGACGAGTAGGCGTATGCGCTCAAATGCTGCTGCTCCAAAGCACTTGCTGCTGTCCGGTCGATGGCGTCTCGCTCGTTGGCCATTTGGCTCGCCTCGCTCGCTTCGACTGCTCGCGCGACCTTTGCTCGCCCCATTCATGACGCTCCCGCTTCTGCGGCGCACTGCTTACACTGAATCATACCGCTGACATGTACGAGGGAAAGTCTCGGCTGCCGCGCTCAACTCGGAGCCGGATGGATGGATTGCGGCGTTCGCACGGCGTTGCACCGTTGAAGGCGCTCGCCGTCAGCTGGATCGGGCGAACGAGTTAGGGTTCGTCGACTTGGCTGGCTGGCGCGTTGGAAAAGATGACCGATACGACGAGTGCGCGCCGGTGCGTCTCGTTCGCTCTTCGCGAGGAACGTCCCTCACTCCCTTCGCGACTTCTTCGCTGATCCAAGCCCTCGCTTCAGATCGAACAGTCGTCCGGGTCCATCGACGCGAAGTGGTTTTATTGCTTGTGCTCGATCGAGGTGCGCTTTCATGACCGTCCGAGGTTGCAGCCGTTTCGGATTTGGCCAAAGTGTGCGTTCTGAATTCACCGTGATCAGCTCGATCCTCGAGTTAGCAAGCTGATCTTTCTCTTGACTCCCGCGCAGTGCTTTGTCCTGGTATCATCAATGCAAGCTGGGAACCGGAAGGGACGCAAATAGTCCGTCGGCGGCTCGGACGGTCCGGCGGGACGCGAAGGGACAGATGCCGACGCTCTTCAATGACACGACGTTGCGTACTCTTCTAGCAAAGTGCCGCTTCGCTCTCTTCGCGATGTGTTGAGACGCCCGAGGCTGACTTGTCTTTTCCCGTCCAACAGCCATTTTCCCTTTCCCTCGCTCGTCTCGCGATCGTCGCTCGCTCGCTGACTTCGCGACCCTCGCCGCTCAGCGCCCACCTCGACGACATCCACGAGCGCCCGCTGCCGCACCGGTCAAGGCCGTCTCGTGCCCGATCGAGATGCGTTTCCTCGACGCGCCGCTCAAGAATCGACGCGTCCCGGAACATGGCGGCCGTGCAGAGTAGGCGGCATGGTCCCGCTGGACGGACTACGGTTCGCTGAGTACAGCTGCGCGTCCCTCACTGTTGCTTTCGAGACGCTGGCCAACCGCTGACTGCTCGCTTAGGGTTAGGGTTAGGGTTAGGGTTAGGGTTAGGGTTAGGGTTAGGGTTAGGGTTAGGGTTAGGGTTAGGGTTAGGGTTAGGGTTAGGGTTAGGGTTAGGGTTAGGTTAGGG
>PJQD01000075.1:0-188448 GCA_002922495.1 Rhodotorula taiwanensis | reverse complement strand
ACCCTTGCCGTACTTGCGCGGGTGGCTGAACCAAACGGCCTCGTGCGTCATCTTTGGTTTCTTGAGTTTTTTTTGTTGGGGGTTTACAAAGACGTGTGGACTGTAGGGTCGGTTGGGCGAGGGCGAGAGCGAGGAGCGCGTTTCACCACCAGGTTTCGAGCGAGCGTGCATCACGTCGTCGCGCAGAAGAGGGACGAACGAGCATAGGTTCGTTATGTAAGAGTGTCGTTGAGGCGAGTCAGGTAGTGCGGTTCAGAGGGGCGGCCAGAGAGGGGAGAGAGGGTCAGCTTGGAGAGCGAGGACGAGGCCATGACAGGCTGGACGGAGGCGACGGGAGGCGACGAGCGGGAGGTCAAGGCGACAGAGAGGCGTACCGGTCTTTGTAAAGACTTTGGAAAAACTGCAAGAAAGGCGGCTTATGTGGTTGCACAGCGAGCAAAACGAGGCGTCGTCGACGTCGGGGCGGGCGAGGTTTCGAGGCGGTGAAGTTTTGCGACGCGCGCGCGGCGGGCGGGCGAGAAGGGCGCCTCAGCTCGGAAACGTTGGGCGATTCGCGGCGGTCGGGCTGAACCCGATTTTACTCTCCGTTGCCTCTCTGCGCGCTCACAGAGTTACAGCCACCCACAGTCCGACATGGGTATCTCGAGGTCTAGCAGGTACAAGAGGGCAGCGACCGTAAGTCCTCGTCCCCTCCTAGAGAGAGAGACGGCGACGAATCGAGGGGTGGTCACCACCGCTTCCCACGAGCTCGTCTCTCGACACCGCCTCGCGCCTCTCACGCGAAACGAACACGCCTACCGTAACCAGGCTCACTAGGGTGGGAATGCTGACTTTTTTTGGGGGGATTCCCGTTTGGGGGGGCGTGACAGGGCGCTGCGCCGTCGCCGTACCGCAAGAAGCGTCAGCACGAGGCCGGTCGCCAGCCGGCCATGACCAAGCTGGGCGCCAAGCGTATCCACCCCGTCCGTACCCGCGGCGGGAACCAGAAGCACCGCGCCCTCCGCCTCGAGTCGGGCAACTACGCCTGGGGTTCCGAGCACACGACCCGCAAGACGCGCATCATCGGCGTCGTCTACAACGCGACCAACAACGAGCTCGTCCGGACCAACACGCTCGTCAAGGGCTGCATCGTCCAGATCGACGCGACCCCGTTCCGTCAGTGGTACGAGTCGCACTACGGTCAGGCCGTCGTCAAGAAGGGCCGCTCCAAGGAGGCGCTCGCCCAGGTCGCCGACGACGCCGGCAAGGGTTCCAACCACGTCAAGCGGACCCTCGCCGAGCGCCAGAAGGAGGCCAAGGTCGACCCGTTGCTCGAGTCGCAGTTCGCCGCCGGTCGCCTGTACGCCTGCATCGCGAGCCGCCCGGGTCAGTCGGGCCGCGCCGACGGTTACATCCTCGAGGGCAAGGAGCTCGAGTTCTACGTCCGTCGCCTCCGCTCGTCCAAGGCCAAGCACGCCGCCTAAACCCCTCCCCATCACCACCTCTACCTAGCCGTCGCGCGTTCTGTACCCTCCCCCCCATACTTGCAACGACGCCTGCATTTCCGTCAAGCACCCCTCCCTTTTCGCGTTCCGGATCCGCACCACGAAACTTACTTCCTTCTTCCTGCACTGACGAAACGGGAGCGGCACGACCGCATGAGCGTGACGGGAGACGCGCGGCACCGTGGAGGGAGGGCAACGGCGGAGGGCCTGCTTCGGGGAACCGGTGGGGCTGCGTGCGCTGAGAGAGAACGGTGCGCGTGCTTTTGACCTCGGCGCGTGCTCTTGTCTCGACGCCGGTCGGCCGCATGCCGGTGCGGTGCGAGTCGATGTGAGGTCCCCGCTTTCCCGGACGTGGGAGAGACGCCTACGCTGCAGTGTGTGTATGTTTCCTGCTACCGATTCGCTCGACAGCCTCGAGCGAAGCGACGGACACACACAGCCGCACCTCTTTTCCCGCTCATGAGAACCCTGACTGAAAGCGATCTGCGGTAAAGTGAGAGAGAGGGGGAGTGGTGACTTTTTTTTCTGTCTTTCGCATCACCTTGGTCTAATTCTACACAGTCTTCCCGAGCTTCCTCCTCCTCATCGCCGGCATGTTGCTGCACTCAGGTGCAGAGCGGCGCGGGGGTCCGAAGCCAGCAGCAGCCCTGCTGGCTCACCACCCGGCCGGGCGCAAGCACACTTCCCCTTGCTTGAACACGGTCCGGCTGTGCGGACTCTTGGCCAATCCAGCGCCGCCGCCGCCATTCATCGACGACACTGCTGCTGCTCCTGTTTCTCTTCCGGGAGAAGCGACGGCGACGGCAATCGGGACGGCAGCCGACGACGCAGGGAGGTCGATCGCGCCCGGCGCTTCGGGAGGCGGCAGCGGGGCGAACGGCGGGATCGAGACGGGGATCGGTTGACCGTCGAGCGAAGGGGACGTACCGACCTCTGTGGGAGGAGAGCAGGTGGGGCGAGGGAGGTTTCATCAGCTCCGATTAGGTCGAAGGCAAGGGGAGCCTGAGCTGCGCCAAATACTCACCTTTGACGTGCCGTCCCAATTCGGTCAAGATCTCGTCGCCACCACCCTCGATCAACTCGCGCGCGACGTCGGCACCGAGTTGTTCGCACTCCCGCACCGAATGGACGCGCCTCGCCAAAGTGCACAAGACGGCCCTCGTCCCGGACAAACTCGTGATCGTTCCCGTCAACGTCAGGGTCGCGTGGTGGGTCGTCAACCTCGCGTCCGAAGGGCAAGACGGCGGCATCCCGGGCCGGTGCGTGCACGCGTGGTGCGCTTGCAAACCGGCGGCCAGGTCGTCGGCGTCGTCATGGCGTTGATGCATCGACGAAAGGGGGACGTGGACCCCGTTCAGGCGGGGAGACCTCGGCGCTCCGGGAAGCATCTTGCCCGTCACGGGACAGATATGCGCCGGGTTGACGGGCGGGTGCCCATCCGGGATCCCGGTCGTCTCGTCCGGTTGCCCAATCTTGCTCAAGTCGATCGTCGGCTTGGGCGGCGAAGCGACAACGGGCAGATGCGATGACGACGCGTGACTACTCCTCGGTGAAGACGGCGAGATGACGGGAGAGATCGGACCGGGAGGCGGGAAATCAGACACTTTGTCGGGCGAGAGGGGCATCGCGCCTTCGTCGCGCGTGACGACGACTCCGTGCGTGTCGATCGGGACCGGAGGGCGGGCGCGCCTCGACGAGGCGGACGTCAACGACGACGCATCCCCTTCCCCGCCTCGAACAAACACCTCGGTGATCTTGGTCTCGCACCCGACGGGGACTGAACACCCACCCTCGAGGACCTTGAGCATCATCCGTTCGGCCCTCGTTCGCCAACTCGTCTTCCAGCACTCGAGACTCCCGATCACGTCCCGCGCGCGTCGGTCTCCGGCGCGAATCTCGACTCCGATCGCACCCTGGCCGACGGCGTGGTACAACGTCGGCGCCGCGACGGACGCCGTAATCCGGTGTCCGAGTCCGATCCGGATCAACCCGGCCGAAGCGAGGATCAACGCCGTGTAGTTTGAATTGGCCGCGTCGAGTTTCCGCAACCGCGTCCCGAGGTTCCCGCGGACGTCGGCGAATTTCAAACGGGGGAACTTGCGGCGCAACTGGGCGACGCGCCGGACGGACGAGGTCCCGATGACGGACCCGTCGGGGATCTCGTCGAGGGTCATGTACGGCAAACCGTCCTTGACGACGAGGGCGTCGGTCGGGTCTTCGCGTTCGAGGACGGCGCCGAGTTCGCACCCGGGAGGGAACTCGGTCGGGACGTCCTTGAGCGAGTGGACGATCGCGTCGACGTCGCCGTCCAGCAGGGCGACTTCGAGTTCCTTGGTCCAGAGGGCTGCGAGTGCGCGCAATCTCTGTGTCAGAAGGGGCGTGCGACAGTGCCGGCTGCCGGAGGTGCAAAGCAAAAGCCTCACCTTTCCCGCCAAAAGTGTACAAGGGCTGAGTCTGAACATTGTCGCCGAGCGTGGTCTGCGCGCAACAGCAGCATGGTGAGCGCACGCTCGCAATGACGCGCCTCTCGGTGAGGCGCTTCCAGTCTGCCTAAGCCTCGAGGGAACCGCGGGCTCACCATTCCGAGGATCCGGATCTCGCACCCGGGCCAGCGTTCCTCGAGATCGCGGCGGACAATCTCGGTCTGGACCTGTCAGACGTGAGCCGAAGCCGTCAGTACCCTCGCTGCTCACCCATCGCTTTGCAGAACCCGATGAGGCGAGCACAAGGCGAGCGGGAATCGTGAGGAGAGAGCGAGAGAGACTGACCATGGCGAGTTTCGAGTTTCTCGTCCCGAGGGTAAACACCTGTCCGGCGTACTTGTGCGTGTGCTGCTGCTGTCCGTGTCCGTTCTGCTCGGTCGGAGTGGCAGCGACGATGGGACGAGTCTGAGCGAGTTGAGAGCTCATCGGGCACGCCGGAGGCGGAACGGTCGGGAACTGGGCCGACGACGTGGTTGGGATCGGAGGGTGATCAGGTGGGAGAGTCGGCGGTGCCATTGTGTGCTTTTCACTGGGCGGTAGACGAGGCGGGATCGGGGCGGTCGAGCGGGTCAAGCGGCGGGAGAAAAGTGCAGGCAAGAGTCTCACAGATCGGAAGCACCGTGGGCAGCGTTTCGAGTCGGCGAAGCGTGAGTTGTCGACCTATACGCGTGCCAAGTGGAGCTCTAGGCAGGACTCTCGTTCGGGCTACGACAGGATTTGAGAGAGCAGCCGACTGCCGCGTTTCGGCGCGAGGGCGCAGGCGAGTGCCGGCCTGGACGAGCCAATCACACCGACGACAGAACACTCGACTCGTCTCGCTCTTAGCGCACTCTTGTGCACATGCCCACTAAACGCGTAACTGTCAAAGCGAGGGCCTTCATCAGACTCCAAGGGAGATCGTCGAGACATGACAGCGCGCTTCGCCTGCTTGCGCGAGGCAGCTGCCGACGGGTATGCCGCAGAATCAAGCGACTCGTGGCCATCCACTAAAGCTGAGAGTGACCGGACCTGCCGAAAAAGACGAAAGACTCCGGAATCGGGAGAAGCAAAAGGGAGGGATATTGGTTTACAGACAGGAGGTCGAGGAACGTCTACGTCGGCGGAGGAGGCGATCGAGCGCTCAGTGCTCCCACGGGTGCCGCATGCCCTGCAGATAAGTACGCGTCAGCTTGAAGTCCTCGACGGCAGTAGGCCAGTCTGGGAACGGGTTCAGCGGGGCAAGAGAGAGAGTGAGCGGGACTGACGAGGAGGACGGGACCGTCTTTCCGTGCGCGGTAAAAGATGAAGAACCACATGCTCGCGCCGAGGAATTTGGCACCGACGCGGTAGCCCATCCCTGCACATGATGAGCGCCCGAGTTCGTCGCGGGACGAGGTGGAGAGAGAGGGAGCAAACGGGGTGACACAAGTCAGCGACCGAGGTCTCTCCGGGGCGGGGTACAAGGGAAGGCGGGCATTTACCTGGGAGGTGCGGGTGGAACCCTCCTGCTGCGTGTGCGCCGGCCATCGTGGGTGGTTACGAGGTGAAAGGGTGTGGGGTTCGAAAGGCGAGACCGACTCAAGTTTCTCGACGAGAGCTGCTCGCTTGGCGTCTTTGGCGGCGGCGGCACCTGCATCCTTCCTGCCTGACAAGCACAACCGATCCGGAATCAAAAGCTCGGGAGCTCACGGTACCACCATGCGCTCAATAGAGCTCACTGCCGCCAGTTTCGACTCGCTCGCCGACTCGTTGAAGGCTGCTGCTGCTGCTACGATCTCGGTCTTGGCCACGACGATCGACCCGGCGACCGAAGTGCGCTATGCTGTCATCGAACGGAGAAAAGGAGGAACGGGGGCGACCGACGGCGGTCTGGTACAGTTGGAGGTGTACCGCTTGGCGAGTCGGACAGGAGTGCAGGTACGTAAACGCACTCGGACGTCGAAGTGAGGCACATCCGACATGTACACCTCTGTAGCTGACACTTTTGTCTCCCCTTTTGGACCGCAGCCGTTGCTCGTGACCGACTTGTCGACTCCTCCGCCGCCATCTTCGCTCCGAACTCAACTCGACAAAGCCACCACCGACCCGATCCCGCTCGTCCTGTCGTTCAAGTACCTCGCGGAAGACGACGCGCTCGTCTTGGTCCTCGCGAACGGAGAAGTCGAGCAGGTGTTCCTCGATGGCGCGGCGGGACCAGGCAGGGTGAGAGTCCTTTCTGCTCCTTGCCGTTTCTGGAGCGCGCCGCCTGCGGGCTGCGCACATGCCCCACGCCGTCACTCTGAAGAGAAACTGACACCTGAATGTGTGTACACAGCGAGAGAACGTCGGCATCTTTGACGCCGGGATCAAGGCGGCCGAATGGAGTCCGGACGACGAATTGCTCGCCATCGTGACAGGTACGCGCGGGAGCAACTCGCAGATCGACACTGGACCTTCACACAGAGAGTCTTGCTGATCTTTGGCGGATGTCTTCTGCGCGTCCAGGCGACGACCAGCTGTTGACGCTCACGAAAACGTTCGAACCGCTCTCGGAATCGCCACTCCACACCTCTTCGTTCGGAGTCGATGCGCCCGTCTCGGTCGGGTGGGGTCACAAACTGACTCAGTTCCATGGCTCGCTCGGGAAATCTGCCGCTGCCGCCGCGGCGAAACTCGACCCGCTCGACGCGCCGCGCCTGTTGAGCAACCAGGACGACGGTCGGACCCGGATCGCCTGGCGAGGCGACTCGGCTTGGTTCGCCGTCAGCAGCGTCGAGAAAGCTCCTCCGCGCTCCAGTACCGCTGCTGCCGACTCTTCTCCTTCGGGAGGGGACCGGTTGGTGAGGAGGGTCCGGATCTATTCGAGGTTGGGAGAGCATTCGTCGACTTCGGAACCGGTGCCGGGGCTCGAAGGCTCGTTGGCTTGGTGTCCGAGTGGCGAGATCCTCGCTTCGACTCAGCGGAAACTCGTCGCGGCTCGTCCGGCGTCGGACAGGCAGGACGAGCCCTCGCACGAGGAGCAGCAGGCACAGGAGGAGGTTCAGGTCGTCTTTTTCGAACGGAACGGGTTGAGGCGGCACGAGTTCCGGTTGCGGGAGTCCGAGTCGCGAAGAATGCGCGTCAGGGGGATGAGGTGGAACGTCGCGTCCGACTTGTTGGCCATCTGGGTCGAGCGGACCTCGGACGCAGATCAGCTCGAGCACGAAGGTTCGTCTCTGTTTCCCTGTTCTGTTCTAGAAGGGCCCGCGACTCCCGAGAGCTCACCTGTGATATTGCCTCTGACGCAGTACAATTGTGGCACCGTGGCAACTATTACTGGTACTTGAAGCAGACGATCGCGCCCCGGTTGTCAGCGACGGGCGACCTGACCGGGTTCGAGTGGCATCCGGAAAAGGCCACCGAACTCGAATTGATTTCGACCGGTAAGCCCTCCTCACTCATACCTCTCGGAGTTACAAGCTGACGCTGCGATCGCGAACAGACGGCGTTGAGAAGTATTCGCTCAGCTGGGAGACTTTCGCGAGCTCCCGATCTGCACCGGCGGACGACGGCACAGTCGCGGTCGTCGACGGAAGTACGTAGCGGTATCTCACAGAGTAGAGGAGAGCACGCGTGCTGACCGTTTTTTCACCTGCACAGATGGCACCAAGCTCACGCCGTTCCGCCTGCAAAACGTCCCGCCGCCCATGTCGACTACTGTGCTAACTTCGACTCGACCCTTACCGACTCTCCCGCCAGCACATGTCGCTTTCGCCTCGAGTCCCTCGACTAGCGCGCTCTTCTTTGCCGTCCTCTACCCCGACTCGTTCCTCGAAGTCTATTCGTGGAATTTGCCCTTGACCGGCAACGCGCAGAAGAACGCCCTCGCCGGGATCCCGGCGCCCGTCTTGCAGTACTCGTTGCAGATCGACCCGAACGTCGAAACGCCGCGGAGCGTCGCGCGCCAATGCGCGATCCGACTGGATGACAGTAATGGGGCTCCGGTCGTTGCGGTCTTGAGGACGTCGAACGAGGCGGACGAGATCTTTGTCGTTCGAGGCGACGATGCCGAGCGCAAGATTCGGCGGGTGTACGTCCTTGAACCGGTTGGCAAGCTCCTGTCGGCGCAGGCTTCTCGGCAAGTGGACGACGATGACTCTGCCAAGGCGGCCGACTTCTTGGTGGAGACTTTGTCGGGCGAGATCCTCGAAGGTGAGCTCGCGGCTCTCGTGAAGTCCACGATCTGCTCGCGAATGCTGACAAGTCGCGCTGTAGTCGGGGCCAACGATGACACGGCTTTGCCGTCTTCTTCGCTTTCGCCGTTGCCCGAGTTCTGCCCTTGCGTTGCGCACGTCTACCTTCCTCCACCAGCGGGACCTCTTGCGGCGTTCCGGCTGCCGAGTGTCATCGGACTTTCCGCGACTGGCCGTCTGTACACCGGATCGCGCCCCCTTGCCTCAGACGCGACCTCCTTCGTCATCACGCCAGACTTTGTCATCTACACCACCTATTCGCACGAAGTGCGCTTCGTACCTCTTTCGACGCTCGGGAATGGATCCGGGCAGGTCGAGCACACCGAGTCGTTTGCTCGTCGTGCGGGCGGCAGCGCCGGAACCGATTCGTCGTCGATCAAGCGCGCGGTCGAACGTGGTTCGAGGATCGTTACGGTGGTACCGAGCACGACTATGCTCGTCCTGCAGATGCCGCGAGGCAACCTCGAGACGATTTGCCCGCGGCCGTTGGTGCTTCGGGTGGTTCGGGCGCACCTTGACAAGTGAGTTTCGCTGGTCCCCATGTCGAGACTGGAGCTCTCACTCATCAATGACGTCAAATCTAGCCGCCGGTATCGCTCGGCGTTCTTGCTGTGCCGGAAGCACCGGATCGACCTCAACATCTTGCACGACCACGACCCGGCGGCATTCAAGGCGAACCTGGCCGACTTCATCAGCCAAATCAAGGACGTCGATCACTTGAACCTCTTCCTAAGTGGCCTCAAAGACGAGGACGTGACCAAGACCATGTACAGGCCGCTGGTCGCATCGGACGCCGATTTGTGAGTGGGGGGCCCTCTGGGCAACAGGTCATCCCGTCTCTGCGCTCACGCAATCTGCCTACAACAGCGACACTGCCGGCAAAGTCAACACCATCTGCGACCTTGTCCGAGAAGACCTCACACGGCGCGACCTGTTCCACTACGCCAACACGATCTTGACGGCGCACGTCCGTAAGCAACCGCCTGCATACGAGGATGCGCTCAATCTCCTCGTCGAGCTCAAAGGTCGGTCGTTCCAACCAACGCTGCCGCGAAGGATGGATGCTGACGCCACCCATGAGCAGCCAAGGACACGGAACGAGCCGAAGATGCGGTCAAATACATCATCTTCCTGAGCGACGCAAACAAGCTCTTTGACCTCGCGCTCGGCATGTACGACTTCCCATTGGTGCTCATGATTGCTCAGCAATCGCAGAAGGTACGTGCTAGCTTTCAGGGGGAACTCGATTTGGAGCCTGCCTGACGCGTTTGCGAAACAGGATCCTCGGGAGTACCTTCCCTTCCTGCGCGCTTTGCGTGCGTTGCCCCATCACGTCCAACGGCATCGCATCGACGACCATCTGGGCCGACATGAGAGTGCTCTCCGCCACATCACGCAGGCCGGAGACGAGCACTTTGACGACGCCCTCGAGTATGCCCGGAAACACCGGCTGTTCGAGATTGCGCTGCAGCAGTACGAGAGCGACGCGGACAAGTACCAGGTGTGTTGAGTTCTTCGAAAGAGAGTTTGTACACACGGCGCTCACGCTGTACTGCGCAGGCGATCTTGCGCGCGTACGCCGAAGACTTGTTCGACCGTTCGAAATACTTTGAGGCGGCGCAGCGTAGGTCCTCGCCCGCCCGTTTCCAACATCGGTCCCCCCCTGACCTCTACTCACCGTTGCAGTCTTCCGGATGGGCGGTGAGCCCGAAAAGGCCATGCTCGCGTACCAGCGCGCGCATGCTTGGCAAGAGCTCTTCACGCTTGCACAGGGCGCCGGCGGCCTAAGCGAAGAGGCCATCAAGGAGCTCGCTGCTGATGTGGCCGGTATGTGGATCGCTTCCCGTTCGCCGACTCGTCATAGTCGCTGACCAGACGCGCCCTGCACTCTTACAGAGGACCTGGTGGGAAAGCGTCGCCACTCTGACGCGGCGCGCGTCCTCCTCGACTATGGCCGAGACGTCGACGGCGCTGTCGATGCCTTGTGCGAAGGTGGCCTGCATAGCGAAGCGGTCCGAATGGTGCGCACATATTGTGCTTCATCGATCTCACGTAGCGTTCATGCTGATTGCTACTCCCACACAGGCTGTCTTCACTTCGCGCCTTGATCTGATCGGCTCGCGCATCAAGGACAGTACTCTCGAGCTGCAGAACCGCCTCCTCGAAGATTGCGAGGAACTACGGGAACAGCTCGAGAAGCAAGTCGACCGGCTCGCTGAGCTCAAGATCAAGCAAGAGCAGAACCCATGTGAGCTCAGGACGTCCCTAGCGCACCGTATACCTCTGACCAACACTCGACATCCGCGGCAGACTTTTACTTCTGCATCGACGACCCGGTCGCCGCGCTCGAGAATGTCGAGATCGCGCCCGACGGCATGTCCGACGCCGGCACGGCCTTCACCCGCTACACGGCCAACCCGACCACGCTGGCCAGCAGTACGCGCAAGTCTTCGTGAGTAGCGTGTCTAACAGCCGTCGACTCGAGCTGCCGTCCCCTGACTTGGTGTGCACACGCAGGAAAACGGCCACATCTCGCCGCAAGGCTGCGATGAAACGTGTTGCCGGGCGCAAGGGCACGGTGTATGAAGAGCACTACCTCCTCAATTCGATCAAGAAGGTCGCAGAGTCGCGATTGGGCGAGGTCCAGAGTGAGCAGCGCTGTCCGGTGGACATACCCGATACGTGCGCTCACAACCCTTTTCCGCTCACAACCCTTTTCCCTGCAGCGGACACCTCCGCTCTCCTTCCCGTCTTGCTCTCGCTCGACTCTCGCGACCACCGTAACGCGGCATTCGATCTGCAGGCGGCTGTTGCGGCGTTTGAAACATTCCTCAGCTCCGCCATTGAACGCGTGTGGGCGCCGCTCGAGGCGCACTGGCGTTACGAAGCCGTGGAAGAACAGCGCATCCGCGATACCGGCGACCCCGCGCTCTTGATGGAATGGGAACAGCGGGCGCGGGCGATCGAGGGAGAGGAAGAGACGAAGCGCGTCGAGCGACCCAAGTTGGCGAGCAACAAATGGCGGATTGGGATGCTCAGCGTAGCTTAGGCGTAGATGCTGTGACCATGTATCTACCGTCTCAGTATGAATTCGGGACCCTGTCGTCGATGAAGACCTGCGCCCAATTCTGTCTCGGCTTCGTTTCCTCCGCATCATCGTCCTCCTCGCACGATGGCCACGACTAGCGACGTCCCTCCACTGCCACCCTTCTACAACGTCAAACCTCCTCCAGCCGAGACGCTCGCCATTAAGGCACTCGCTCGCACTCTCGGCTCACTTTACCGCGTCACCGTCGCCGAAACGCAGCGTCTGTTCCTCGGGACCTTCGTCTGCGTGGACCCTCAGGGCAACCTAGTCCTCGATCAGACCCTCGAATTTGAACTCGACGACGCTGGCGCGGTCAAAGGCGATCCAAAAGGTCGCGATGTCGGTCTCGTCATGATCAAACGGGAACATTGGACACGAGTCGAACGGATGCCCACGGATCAAGAGCGTCGTCGGATGTGGGAGCAACAAGCTGCAGAGGGAGGCCAGCGAGGGTGCACGCCGTCCTGAGAGTCGTCACGAGACTGTGCGTGGGGTTGCGCCCTTCTCGCTCGTCTCCTCCCACTGCTGACGTTCTCCAGCGCTTCCAGTCTTCTTGTCAACGTCGGCACGCATCAAGACGCTCTCCCGACGGTCGACCGTCCGCGCGCAAGTGGGAGAGACCGCCACCTGGAACCGCCTCCCTCCTACGGCCAGTCTTCCCGCCAGCGAGAGTCGCGGTCGGCTCAGATGCGCCCCCTTTGTCCTGCGCCGAGTATCAGGCGACTCCAGTGTACCCGTTCAGCACTTCAGCGACAACCCTCCGCCCGTCGGCATCCCCGCTGAAAGAGGAAGGGCGACTCTCGCCCACTTCGCTCCAGAGTAGCGTTCGATTCGATCCGATGGACAAGTCCAGACCCGCTTGAAAATCGACCTGCCGCAGCAATTCAGTCTTGGGCTCGATGACGGTATGCTTCATGCAGAGAGAGGCAACAATGCTGAAGGGATAAAAGCAGGAAAAGCAATGAAGAACACGACAAGCCGGAGATGAAAGAAGCGAGGCAAGCAATGAGTTGACGACACGACCATCGGGAGAGGTAATCGCTATCCAGGGTTTCGCGTCTCAGATCCGGAGACCCTGCAGAGCGTGCGCGATCTTGAAGACCGGTTTGGACGAGGGGAACAGGCCGACGTTTGAAGCGTTCATCGCCGAGCGAGCCTTGCGAACCGGATCGTCACAGGCTGGAGCACACGTCCGCGTCAGTCACCCAGCGCGGCCCGTCTCAGTATGCGAGATGTCACTGTAGACCGACCGGGAAAAGGCTCGGGCCGGCCGGCGTTTGGTCCGCTCGTCACGAAGAGCTTGGGACGTCGGTTCTCGTTCTGGTCGAGGACCGAGCTGTTCTTGAAGTGCCGAATGAGCGAAGATTTGCCCTGTCACGAGATTTCGAAAAGGAGCACCTCAGCGCACGCCCTGAGGCTTCGCTGCGCGAATCGAAGGGAGCGCACCTGAATATTTGCATAGCTCAGGACGCAGAGCTTGTCGGACCCGCACATGTTCCACCTCGTGCCGAGACGAGCGCGGGCAAAGTCGAGGAGGGCTGCGGTCGAGACGAAGTTGACAAAGCCATCTGCACTCAGAGAAGCGATCATGAGAATAGTCAGCAATGCGCCGGCGAGTGAGAACGCAGCATCGAGGAAGCGTATGACATACAACCGACGTTGCAGTCGTTCGAGTAGTCGCAGCGCAAGTAGAAGAAGTCGTAAGCCCGGCCGACGACCTATGTCTCGAAGCGAGAGCCAAAGTCAGCCTTCGCGCCGACTCACCCGGCCTTAAGAGCAGGTGACGCTGACCTCGTCAATATACGCCATCACGTCGATATCTTTGAGTTTGTTGGGAATGTTCTGCAAAGGCGAACATGGCGTAAGCGGGCCATTGCAGAAAGTGCTCGCGAAAGTGAGCAGAGGCGACTCGCCTTGATCATGAGGGTTGTGCGATTGTCGAGACCTGCGGCAGGAGGTCGTCAGTATAAAGAGCTCAACACACGGAACGCGCCTCCAAAAAGTCTGGACGCACCCCGCTCGATGCGGGCAAAGTTGATCATGTTGGCCAGTGGGATCTTGTCGTCGCGCACGAGTCCGTACTCGGCGGGGAGGCGCGACCCACCGCGGACGGTACGGATCGACGATACTTCACTGCGTGCGTCGAGAGCAGTGTCCCGCTGGACCGACTGACGCGGCCTTGGCTGAGAGGGCGCTTCGACAACAGTCGAGATGCCCCCGCGCATGGAGTCCTCCGCAGGCGCTGCCTGAGATGACGGCGAAAGGCTCGACGATCCGCCAACGCTGGGCTGGGAAGGCGGCTGCGGAGACAAGGCTTCAAAGGCCGCACAGTCAGGTTGAGACGATGACGCGGAGAGGAAGCGGCGGCCGCTCAGCCCCGGCAGCTTGATGTGCTCGCCACTGGCGACTCCTTCCCAAGCCGAGACGTGAAGAGTCTGAAGGTGCAAGAACGGTACCCGTGTCAGCCAAAGATAGCGCGAGGAGGTCACCTTAAGCAACGTACAGCAATGCTCGGCTCGAAGGTGCACTCGAGCCTGACAGCGCCCGTACGGCGGCCGCCGAGCTGCTTCAGCGCCGCTTCAGCAGCGCGGTCGTCCCAGTACTCGACGACGAAGGTCATGCGATCCACCGACTTGAGCGAGCGAATTTCGCCAAAAGTAGCGAATGTCGAGGCTGGCGAGACGGCCGCCTGCGGTCCACGGAAAGTCGCTACGATGACGCCTTCCGAAGCTGAGATCAGCGGGTTCTGCTCAACAGAGCCGGCGAGCTGTTGCCGAACGCAAGCCGCGAAAAGCATCCTCGGGTTAGGAAGGTCATCGACCGCGCCAAGGGAGCCGACCAAGCTCACCTGCTCAAAGGCCTGCGGCGTGATGCACCGAGCAAGCGGTCGCGCCGACGCAAAAAGCGCGGCCGAAAAGTCAAGATCGCACTCGATGACTTGGAGCGCGAAAAGGCTGTCGCGAACATCGCTGAAGACGAGAACGGCGTGACCGAGCGAAGCGATGTGGCCAGTGAAGCAGGCGCGCAAGCTGAGATCAGCGAAGCGAGTCTGCGGAGTGCAGGAGATCGGGTGTCAGAGAGCGGAGGCTTCGATCGTCAAGGATTGGCAAAGCCTCACCTTGACGACGGCTGCGAATGCGTCTTCGT
The DNA here is from genome assembly GCA_002922495.1 of Rhodotorula taiwanensis. Classification (NCBI taxonomy): domain Eukaryota; kingdom Fungi; phylum Basidiomycota; class Microbotryomycetes; order Sporidiobolales; family Sporidiobolaceae; genus Rhodotorula; species Rhodotorula taiwanensis. The sequence goes on along the minus strand of PJQD01000075.1, from coordinate 174,056 downwards.
TCAAGCTCGGCAAGAGGTTCTGAAGGTAGACATAGCGAGTCGCGAGCGTCCGCTGGTCCGAGCGAGGCGGCTTGTCTGCGGACGATGCGGCGAGATTGCTGAAAGTTCCGCCCGGACGAGTAGGAGTCGCCAGCTCTTTGTCCTCATACACTGCGACGAACTCTCGGCGCGGCGCGGCACCTCCACCAGGCTCAGAAGAGCCCGCGTCGGACTGGCGTGGCCAGGTCCAGCTGGCTTGATTCGACTCGGAAGGGACGCGAGGACGGCCCATTTGAGGAGCGCGACGAATCGAGCTCGGACTCGCGTTGACTTGGACAAAAGGCGCGGCCGACGGATTCAGAGGCTTGCGAGTCGAAGGTGGAGGCGTAAGGTACTCTGTCCGAGGCACGCTCGGCTCGTGACGGCTCCCCACGACGGGGTCGAACGGACGGTCGATCCAGGCGAGGTCCCGTTGATCAGTAGCTGACGCAGCACCGCTCTGCCGAGTCGCGTTGAGCGCACTCCAGTCGTACTGGATCGAGTCCGTGCGCATCAAGGCGGGGCGGGGGAAGCGTTGCGAGGTGTCGGGTGTCTGAGGCGTTCCGAAGGGGTCGAAGCTGTCCGGCAGCCCGACTTTCCTTGCAGGAGACCTTTCTGCTCGGGGCCGCCGCGAAAGGACCTTCGAATGTCAGCTGATGCACCAGGCTGAAGTGTCCGAGGCCCTGAGGAGGAATGCGGGCTGACCTTGGCGGGTCATGGGTTTCTCAGCACTAGTGGCGAGCCCGTGCGACTGCGATGACGCGCCGCGTGCCGAGTCGCAAGCAGGGTCCAGTGGAGACCACCAACCGTCGTGAGAGACTTGCAAGCAATAAGGCGCGCCCGGGCGAGACGCAGGTGAGGCGTAGGACGAATAGACGTCGACCGTCAAAGGCCGACCGGTCCCGCCGAGCGTACTCATTCTGAGCGAGTGTGGAGGGTTCGGTCGGTACGAGGGGCGAGTGCTCAAAATGGGAGAAGATACGCAAGAGGCGCAAGGACGAGTGAGAGGAGCGAAAGAAGGGGAAACGCGCCGAGGCAAATAAAGCGCGTCCCCGTCGAGCGCGAGCGCAAGCGCCAAACCAACCGACAACGCGACTCTTCCCCGGCCCACCTCCCTGGCGATGTTTCCATATTCACTTTGCAAGACGAGAGAGGAATTCAGTACACAACAGGTCATGATGAAAGATGAGGAGCAACATGAAAGGAGAGCGAGGTTTCGATGCGCCGAGAACGAACGAGCAGGTTCGCCTTGCCGCCAATACGACGGGGCAGGGTCAGATACAGGTGGGGGGAAGAAGAGGTGTGCATCAGAGAACGCCCCACGCCGCCGAACCTCTCCTCGCGCGAGCGTCGACCTCCCATTCCCAAACTCGCTCGCCCGTCGCCACAAAGACGCGCTCCCCCCACTCGTCCCAATCGAGACCGAGTAGGTCCCCGGGTGTCGAGTCGAGCGGGAAAAAGGCCGAGGTCGCGTGATACGTACCGCCGCCGATCAGAGGCGCCGAGAAGAGGGACGCGAGCGGGATCGAGGTCGCCGGAAGGGAAGACGCCGCGAAGCTGACGGAAACCGAAGGGTAGTTCGACGGGACATAGGTCGAGTAATAGGCCGAGGGTTGTGGGATCGAGCTGGATCCTGGCGCCATCCCGAGTCGCGACCGAGAAACATACGCGGGGAGGCGGATCGGTCCGATCGACTCGCGAGCGAGCGGCGTGTACCCTGCGCCGCTGTAATTTCGGCGCACGGGAACGTCCAAGGCAGTCGTATCGTCGCGTGACCGCACCCAATCCGCTGCGAGCCGGTTCGCCACCGAGCGGTCTCGGCTCGACGGCAGCGCTTCGCCGCCGTGCCGCTCGCCAAACCGAGGTCCAAAGCGTCTCGGACGCGTCGTATCGATGCTAGATGCGGCCGAGTCGTCGCGTTCGCCTTCGCTCGCCGACATAGCCTCTTCCCCCGGTTCGATATGGCTCGGCCGTTGCGGCTGTTGAATCATACGGTAGTTGTCGGGCTCCGTGTCTGATTCCGTAAAGTCGTCGTCGTCGTACGGTAGCACCTCGATATCGAGTCCGGATAAGGTGTCGTCCGCAACCTGGTCACGGTCGTGTCTCGGCGGGTCGGTATCGGCGCCTCGCCTATAGCGCCGCAGTTGAGAATCGCTCGGGCCCGTCAGGCGGAGGTCGTCGAGATCTTCGTCCTCCCGCGCGCTGTCGAATCCCAAGTCGTCATCCTCTCCGTCGAGTCCGCCAGCTTCCTCAATCTCCATCACGTCATTCCGAGCCGCGTCGCCGGCCCCCGCCTGCGCCTCTCCGTCTTCGTCTTCATCTTGAACACCGACCGGTGGGGCCAGTCGCCGGTTCCGGACCCGTCGCACTTCGTGCGCCGCCGCCCGCAAACGCCGGTCCTCCTGCCTCGCGCGCCGTTCCGTTCGTTCGCGCATCTCTCGCTCGAGCTCGTCGCGCTCCTTCTCGTCCCGCGGCGTGCACGTCCCACTTCCGCCTCCGGCAGCATCAAAGGATGCGAGCGACGAGAAGGATGCGGAAGGCAGGCGGGACAAATTCGGGCGGGAGAGGGAGCGGAATGTGCGAGGAGGCGGTTGAGGTCGCGGGCGCAAAGGTGGGGGTGTGTTGGGCAGGTAGTGAGACGACCACGGAGGCGGTGTAAGATGGTCTCCCGGACGATAGGCGGGCTGCGATGCCACAATCGGCACGTCGAGGACCTGGTACGTCTCAAAATTGCGGGAATCGACGATGTGGACACGATTTCGGTGCTGTGCGCGACTCGCACGGCTATCGAGTCAGCTTGCATGCGCATGGATGACACTGACGCGAGCGATGAGAGCGCGCACCTCGGTGAAGGCCATGAGGCCGCCATCGAGGGTCCGCCCGCCTGGCGAGAACTTGACTTTTCTCGCGGCGCCCGCCGGGCCCGTCTGCGTCGTTTTGAGCTCGGCGACCTTTCTCGGACTCGATGAGGCGCCCCTGAGCGTCGGCGAAGCCGGCCTCGAACACGAGGGTAGCGACCGGATGTCAAACACGTGAACGAACCCGTCCTGGGAAGCGACGGCGAAGGAGCGGTTGTCCGAGTTCCAATCGGTCGAGAAACTCGCATCGCTACTCGCCACAAAGGTATGAGCGAGTTCGTACTGCTCGTTGTCGTGCCGAGGGGCCGAGTAGAGAAAGACCTCGTTCGTGTCGCCGACGGCGATGAGCCACTTCCCATCCGGGGAGACAGAGCAATGATTGACCGCGGTGTTGAGTCGGATGTTCTCAGAAGAGCGAGGGATGAGGTGACAAGCCTGACCGGGATCGTAGGAAGGTTCCTCTTCGACGTCGTCATCGCTCTCGGCTGTCGACCGCCGGCGGGCCCAGGAGGTCGTACCGGCCGGTCCGCACGCTGTCTCGCCTCGCTCGGCGGCCCAGGTCGCTTCGACGACACTGAACCCTTCGTCGCGTCGAACGCGCTCGCGACGGCGTTTCGCCTTGCGGTAATCCGGCGGCGCGCCTTCGACCTCGAAGACCTTGATCACCTCGTCGTTGGAGCTGACGAGCAGTCGGGGAGTCGAGGGCGACGTCGGAGACGGGCAGATGAAGATGCCGTTGTTGATCGAGCCCGAGTGGAGAGTGCGGACGCCCGTGGCCGAGGCATTGGTCGCGGACGGCAAGTGCTGGAAGCACCACTCGCTCCCGGGCGATGCACTCTTGAGAGCGAGTTCACTCGATTGACCACCGGCAGCGATCAGGCCCATACCTGCCGCGAGGACAGACGGCGAGAATTTGAGCGGAGTGTATTCGGGCGGACGCTGGCCGACCGCAAAGAGGGGCAGGTCAGCGACCGGCCTCGACTGACTCGTCTGCGCGCTCCAGCTGCCCTCCGATGCGACGATCCCCGTGTTGGAGGGGATTCGTGGAGCGTACCGAGGCGTAGCAATCGACGGTGCAGAGCGAGTCGTAGCAGACGACCGTGACCGCATTGCCATGTTCAGGCGTGTGCACGAGGAGGTCGCGCAGTTGGGCTGTCAGGGCGTGCGTGTTGAGTCAGCTGCTTATCTCGACGGTATTGAACCGCGCGGATCGGTCCCGCATAGGGCCACTGCGGAGGGGCAGCGTACGATGCGAAGACGTCGTCGTGGCGCGAACGCTGTACGGTTCCGGTCGCACCAAAGCAGAAGAGCTGTTCGCGTCGCCGACCACTCGGGTGAGCTGTATTCGCGGCTAGTTTGAGAGCGTCCAAGAGTGCGTACGGGTGCATCAGGACGGGATCGTCGCCGCGAGATGGCCGGGACGATGACATCTCGGGCCGCCACCGCAGCCGGTGTCACTTTGCTCAGAGAGCCCAGTCGAGGTCGTGTAGGTATCCTGTGACTGATTTCGGGGATCGTGAAGGAGAACGTGTCAAGCTGGAAGCGACTATAGCCCGTAGCGAACGCGGTCGAGAAGGCGGCTCGGTCGAGGTGGGGCAGCAGGCGTCCCGGTGCCCGGTTGACTTTCGAATACTAGTTCACGCCTAATCAAAAACTTGAATACTGCACTACTGAATTGCAGGCGCATGCGACCTGTTCCCATAGGCTGTACACAGTCCTTCTCGCCTCGAGTCACCTGAACTTGCCTGTTCGAGCTCGTCGGAGGAAACGCCAGTCCAACTGTTGCTCTCTGCTCGTTTCGACCGGATTGCCGCCGATTCGTCTCCCTCTGCTTGTCCTCGTCGCCGAAGCATAGACTCGCTCGCGTCACTCCCTCACTCGCGCCCAACATGTCGTCCGACCCGCAGCAAGATGCCAACATTGCAGTCTGGAAGTGAGTCACACTCTGTCCGAGCTCTGCTACGCCTGGTCTCGAGCCCATTCGCCCCTCGCCGTGACCAGCTCGGAGCAACTCTTTTTTTTTTCGCATGGCGAGAGAAGCTGACCGTCACGTCCTCCCTGCGCGCTCGGTGCCTCCTCGGAATGCGTGATCTAGGATGAAGAAGCTCGGTGCGTAGAGCGGGGGCAACTGCCCGCTGTCGCAATGACGCCGACGGACCCCGGCGACCAGCTGACACCGCCTCTTTTCCACTCATTCTCCTTGTCCGCTTCCATTCTGTCGCGTACACCTCCCATACGCTCGTCTTTACTCCGCCCATGCAGTCCAGAGCTTGCAGGCAGCACGAGGAGCAGGTAGGCAGTCTCGTCCGAGGTCGAAACGTTCCCCGCGAAGCTGACTCCAACTCGTGCAGGAACAAGTATGATCTCGCTCATCGCCCCGCCTCGGTGCGTTCTCTTGCCCGCCGGTTCACCCTTCTCATTTCTTGCGCGTGCCATGCTGACACTCGCCACGCTGCTCGGAAACAGGTCTCAGATCTCGCAACTCCAGTCCATGTTGACGCAAGAGTACGGTACCGCGTCCAACATCAAGTCGCGCGTCAACCGTCTCTCGGTCCTCGCAGCCATCACGTCGACGCAGCAGAGGCTCAAGCTGTACAGCAAGGTGCCGCCCAACGGACTCGTCATCTACTGCGGTACCATCTTGACGGAGGAAGGAAAGGAGAAGAAGGTGCGTCCGCGCCGCGCATACTTGCCGACCGAGCCGGCAAACTAAAGCGTACCCTTGTGCTCGATAGGTCAACATCGACTTTGAGCCATTCAAGGTGCGTTTCCGAGAGACGCCAGAGGCTAGTTACCGAGCAGCAGAGTCGCTTACCCGGCCTTTGACGTTCCCGCAGCCGATCAACACGTCTCTGTACCTGTGCGACAACAAGTTCCACACAGAGGCGCTCGCCGAGCTCCTCGAGTCGGATGCCAAGTTCGGCTTCATCGTCATGGACGGTAACGGCGCCCTGTACGGTACCCTCGCCGGCAATACGCGCGAGGTCGTCCAAAAGTTCACCGTCGACCTCCCGAAGAAGCACGGCCGTGGTGGTCAGTCTGCGCTCCGTTTCGCGCGTCTCCGTATGGAGAAGCGACACAACTATGTCCGCAAGGTCGCCGAGGGCGCCGTCCAGCACTTCATCACGGACGACAAGGTCAACGTCCAGGGGCTTGTCCTCGCCGGTTCCGCCGACTTCAAGACGGAACTGTCGCAGTCCGACATGTTCGATCAGCGGTTGCAGGCCAAGATCATCAAGGTCGTCGACGTCAGTTACGGCGGCGAGAACGGGTTCAACCAGGCGATCGAACTCGCGGCCGAGTCGCTGTCGAACGTCAAATTCGTCCAGGAGAAGAAGCTCATTCAGAAGTACTTCGACGAGATCTCGCACGACACGGGCAAGTACTGCTTTGGCGTCGACGACACGATCCGAGGACTCGAGATGGGCGCCGTCGAGACGTTGATCGTCTGGGAGAATCTCGACGTCACGCGGCACGTCCTCCGCGACTCGCAGGGCGCGCTGCACATCGTCTACGCGCACGCGCCGCCGCCGGCCGCGAGCAACAACAAGAACGAGGCGGCGATCGGGATCAACGCGCTCAGCGAAATCGACCGCGCCAAGTTTATCGACCGGACGACCGGACTCGAGATGGAGCAGGCCGAGGAACCGCAGAACCTGCTCGAGTGGTTCTCGGAGAAGTACAAGGACTTTGGTGCCGAGCTCGAGTTTGTCACGAACCGGTGCGTCCGCTGTCCCGTTTCCGCTTTTGGCCTTTTCCCGGGCCTTGCGCCTTTGCGACCGTATACGTTCCGAGCTCTTCTGCCACACGCTCAGCTGTGTCACGGATCTGACAAACTCCATCGGTGTCTTCTCCGGTCGAAATGCAACAGGTCGCAGGAAGGCTCGCAGTTCGTCAAGGGTTTCGGCGGCATCGGCGGTCTCTGTCGCTACAAGGTCGATTTTTCCGAGATCGCTGACGCGCTAGAGGAGGGGTCAGACAACGAATTTTTTGATGATGACGAAGATTTCATTTGCGAGTCCACTCGCTGTTCCGTTGGACGGCGGCGGGGAGGGTGCCAGCCCGTTCCGCCGGCCCCAGCGCTTTCCCGTCCTCCTACCCGTGCTGATGATGCCCCGTATAACCTGCAGGAACGGTCGGCGGCTCCCTTCCTCGTTTGGCGGCCTACGGTGGCGGAAAAGATGGCCGGATGGGACGAGGCGGGAGCGGGAGGCGAGAGCGTTTCAGGACTGGACGCCTGTCAAGGCCGTCGCCGGTCCGCTCTCTCTGCAAAGCCGGTGCCTCGGTCGTCGGCTTTTGCGCTCCGTCGCTGCCGTCGACCCTGTTCCGATCGCCCGATTTTGCCTCTCCCGCAGCTTCCCCTTCTCTCCTTCGCTTCGCATCTAACCCCTTCGCTTCTCCCCTTACCCTTCAGTCACCGTGTAGAGATCCGTCCCTTCGCATATTGTCCCTCGTCTCCCTGTATTCCATCGTTCCTGCGCTCTCGCAGACCTTCGCACGTGCCACGTGCTTCTCTGCGGACATTCAGCTCGGTTGCGGCTCTCCGCCGGCTACCTCGGCCTCGGACTTGATGCAGCGTCACTCTAGCTCTCACTTGAAGGTCAGACTGACCGCTCTATGCTCATCCGATCCCCGCGCGCCTTCGCGTCAGGCCAATGACGTCTTGCTTCTTTCTCTCCGGAGACGCTTCAGCCAACTTTTTGAGGCTTGCTTCCCCTCTTTCGGGACCGCTTACTGCCGGTATACGGAGCCCGTTACGCTTGCTGGCTAGGCTCTGTACGGTCTCCTTCGCTGGTAACCGCTGCGACTGTCAAAGGCGGAGTCGACCGAATCTCGCCATTCGCTGCTGGAAGGAACGAGGACGTCAGGTTCCGAGGCACAGCGCGGACCTACGCCAGCTCGAGACCAGACATGGTACGCGACATTGAGGACGCGACGGACGCGCCTCCGAAGCATAGAGTGTCCAAGTCGCCGGCACTCTCGTTCCCGCTCAACTACCTGAGGATCGTCTACGAATTCGCCGTCACCGTTGTCTGCCTGCCGTTCCACTTTCTCTACTTTGCCGTCCTGCCCAAGAAGCGATGGCGTCGGTCGTGGACCCTCCTCGAAGCGGCTTTGATGCCTGCTGTCCGTCGAATCATGGGCGCCTTCGACCGTTGCGGCTTCAAGGTGTCGGGCCGTAACACTTTCGCCGAGCCGAACGCGACGTGGCTCAAGCTCCGATACGGCGCACGGTTTGAATGGGTCGAACCTCTTGAGCAGGGCCTGATGAGCGGAGTCGTCCGTGACTCGATGACGGAACGGACCAGAGTCGGCCTGTTCAGCTGGTCGCGGCAAGCTGGTGGAGGGCAGCTATCTCGTCAGGACGGCGACTTGGTCGGCGTCCACCTGCATGGCGGAGGTGTGGCGCTTTCTCGGACGATCGTTCCGCATCGGACGACAAACGCAGGCTGACTTTCCATTGCCCGCAGCCTATACGCACAATTCCGCTCACCCAAAGTCTTCCAGCTCGGCGATTCCGAAGAAGCTCTTTCAGAAGGTGAGGCGGGACTGTTTCTCTCAGAAGTTGTACTGAGCCGCAGGCGCCGGTCCATTCGACGAAGAGGTCAACGAGCTGACAAGACTTCTTCGCTTCTCGAAACGTTCTGCCTCTCGGACTGCAGTGCGCGCGCTTCTCGACAATGTACATGCCCGAGTACCGTCTCCTTCCCGACTACCCGTTCAGCGCGGCTCTGCAGGACGCAGCGGCGGCGTACGTCGCTCTCGTCAGGCGCGGCGTGCCCGGTCACAAGATCGTCCTCATCGGCGACTCGAGTGGCGGGCATTTGGCGCTGGCCCTGACTCGCTGGATACGAGATACAATCGCCAGCGAGGAGGGTCACTCAGGAGAAAAGGCTAAGCGCCTCGAGCACCCCGCTGGACTCGTGCTCTTCTCGGTGCGTCCTTTCCTTCCGACCCTGGCCGTCCCTCGACCCTGGCCTTCCCTCGCACGTTGTGTATACCAACGCTGTGTCTGCCTCCATGTAGCCTTGGGCGGACCCATGTGAGCTGAAGTCGTTCCGAGTGGCGCAAGTCCCCGCTGACGAGCATCCACACAGCCCATTCCTTCCTAAGCCACACCGCCGACGACTATATCCCTCGTACGAACGACTGCGACTACCTCTTTGAAGTCGGCAAGTTCCGACTGCACCTCGTCTCGTCCTTGCTCGGCTCGCATCCCGACGAATTTGTCGAGAGCCCCTACATGTCGCCGGGTCGCGCAGGCCAGCCTCAAGGAATCTTCTCGGGGCACCCGCCTTGTTTCGTCCATTACGGGACTGGAGAGCGGTGTCAGGCCGAAGGCGAACGGCTCGTCGAGAATTTGCGACGGGACGGGGTCCGAGTTGAGGAGGTCGTCACGGTCGACACGCCTCATGACCCGCTCCTCCTCGAGATGGTCTGGAACAAGAAGCAAATCGGACGGATCTGGGACGGCGCTCTCAACTTTTTGCAGACACTGTAGAAGATCGTATTGCAGTCGCGTATGGGTATATCGAGGTGGAGTGCGCAGATGATCACAGCCAAGGCGTGCCGAGCATGACTGCGCTGATCGCAGCGAGCCCTGCGATGTACGCACACGCTCGAACGCGGTTTGTGGACGCCCCAGACGATGGGTTCTGAGAGGAAGCAGCGGCAGCTGCGACCGTGGTCGAGGTCGAGCTCGGGGCTTCGTGCGTGACCGTAACGGTCTGGATGAAGGACGCCATAGCCCAGAGGCGATATCTGCAATGTCGTCTCCGTCTGAGGAGGTGGTCGGCGTGCTCGCCGCAGCAAGCATTGACGACGTCGAGCTGGTGTCTGACTCAAACGCTTGTCAGCTCGTCGCACGTGAGGTGGTGTATATCGCGCTGCGACTCACCGGTGTCCATGCCGATCTCGCGATTGCGCTTCATGAGCTTTGGCCGAGGAGTGATGATCGCCTCCTGGCTTCGGCGGTAGTCATGCTGCGCCAGTACCAATTCTACAGCCGATACTCGCCAGTCAGAATCATCTCGGCCAACCTCCTGCAAGCGAGCGTCGGCGGTACGCACGAACGGCGACAAGGAACAAGAAGCTCGATCGAAAGGGAGACAGCATCTGATGGGCACTAGCGACGGCGGGTCGGACTGAAAACGACACAGAGAGTAGCGACCGTGAAAGGACAAGCCGAGGAGAGTGAGGAGGCTGACGAAAAGCTTGTGAGCCTGGAGCAGCGACCAAGCAGGCAAGTTGGTTGATGGATCGACGCAGACGTGGGCCATACGGTCCTCGCAGTCCGGGTTCGCGCCCAACCGGCTCCTCTCTGAATGCAGACGCAGAACGGTCGGACGTCCATTTTGTGGGGATGTGCGAAGGGGACCGTGCGGAAAGAACGACCTCCTATCCGTCGACACGGGTGTCCAGCTCAGTAGAAGGCTCTCGAGCCGATGTCGTGCGATCTGAGCCGTGGCGTTGTCCTGGTCTCAGCAGCCGATGTCGAGTCTGCGGGAAGGCTGAGGTGTCCGCTTCCGTAGCCGTGCTTCGTGGGCGGACGAAGAAGGGAAACGCGAGTCGTTAACGATGGAACACCTACTCGTCTCCACCCGCGTCGCCTGCACCAGCTTCTGCGCCGTCGGCACCTTCTGTAGCGCCCGCGCCGCCCTTTCGTCGCCGCTTCCTCTTCTTGCGGTCGCCGTTCGTGTCCACTCCATTCCTCACCGCCAGACTGACCACCTTGACCTCCTCGTCCCGTTTCCGCTTGGCCGCACGCTCCTCCCGCGCTTCCGCCTCCCCGCTCTGTTGCCCTTCGAGCTCGCGCTTGCTCGGCCGCCGACCGGCATTGTCGTCGCCCGATTTCGGCTTTGACTTTTTCTTCGCGCTGAGCGGGTTCGGTCCCGAAGGTCCGCGCTGCTTCTTCTTCTTCTGAGGCGGCTCAGACGTGCCAGCCGGACCTGCGTTGTCGGCGAAGGCGGCTTCGTCGGTTTTCGGCGTGGGTGTCGGCACCGGCTTGCCGGTGATTTGGGCGAGCTCCTCAGCGGAGACGTGCAGCTTGCTCTCCTCCATCTGCAACTCGAGGCAGCGAGTCAGTGCCCGAACTCACCGTCAAGTCCAACATGCTGGCCGGCCAAGCCATTCCAGGCCTGCCGCTGCAGCATGTCTTGTCACGCGAGTCGCGAGCAGACGCACCCTCCGTTTCTTGGCCAAGGTCTGGTTCGAAGGCGCCTCGAGGAGCATGACACTCCGCGCGATGTAGACGATCGGCGATCCGGGCACGGCGCGGAGCGATTCGCGGAGCGGGAGGGACTGGGTGGCAAACACGTAGCGGTTCTTGTTCTGCTCGCCTGTGGGTACAACGAGACCACGGAACAGAAGCAGTCAGCGGACTGATCAGGGGACTGAGCGCACGATCGCTGGGAGTGGAGACCCACCTGCCATGGCGAGCATACACTCGTCCTGTTTCCGCGCCTTGAAGTGGTTGCACTTCCTCCTCTCGAACCCCTTTGCCGCCTCGACCGCGTCCTTGGCTTCCTCTCCCGCGTCGTACAATGCCTGGATGCAACATTGCGTGATCACTGCAGGGACGGCATGTCAGCGACAGGAACAGGAACAGGACCAGTCTCGGAATTGGGAACGGACTCGGCTTGACGGCTCCTTGCAAGACGTCGTGCAGGCGGGCCATGACGTCCATCTTCTGCGTAACGCAGGATTGGACAAAGTCGGCGTCGGCTGCGAGGTAAGGGGGTCACACAAACAAAGATCAGCCTCGGGGAACTTTCAGACGGGACTCGGTTCTGAGCTGCAGTCGAGTCCGCACTCGGCCTTACCGAGGAGTTGATACGGTTCCCTGTACGTCCGCAAGAAGATCGCATCAGCTCGATAGCTCTGTAGAGCTGTTGGACTGAGGAAGGTAATGAAACGAGAACGCACCGGAAGCCAAAGCTGCTCTGGTACAGCTGCATAGCCCGCCGGTACGACTTGATCCGCTTATTCTTCATTCTCGTAGCACCTAGAGTCGAATTGGAGGTCTAGTTGGAGCTGAGAGAAGCTCCGCGACTTCGCTTTTACGCGTTCCAAACTTTTTTTCCCGGCAGAAAAAGCGCGACGCGGAACGGCCGAGTTTCGACTATAGCGAGTGTCTCGCTTGCAGCGGACTTTCGGCCCTTGATCAAACATGACATGCATGACAACATCGAGCGAATCACGTCCTCAAGGCATCACCGCACTCCGAGCCATAGACCTGAAAAATGCGAGCGTTCCGCAGTCAGTCTTGACCCGCCAGCCGGCGCGCGCCGCTACACTCCTTCGCCGACGTTCCCAATCTCATACTCGAGCCCTTCCGCCTCTGCCCACTCTTCGACGAGCGCCCGAGCCCACGCGATCTGATGACCGAGCGTCCCCCTCCCCAATTCCGCCGGCCAAGCGAACCGCCACGGTTTGTTCGGCAACACAAACGCCGCGAGGACCACCTGACCGTTTGACCCGCTCGGAGCCGTCGTCGAGAGAGACCAGGTCCGAGGGTAAAACGTCGACAGGAGAAAGGGGGACAAGGTCGAGCACGACGCGTCGTACAGGCGTTGGAACCGGAACAGGTCCGGCGAGGCTTTGACAAAGCCGCGCAGGGCGTCTTCGGTCGCCTTGTTCGACGCGGCGAGGAGTGGAGGAGGAGGCGGGGGATGACTGCCGTTCCGCAGGGCGGGAGGGGCGTTCGGCGCCGGCGAGGTAGGGTGAGACGAGCCCGTACTGGCCGACAACGAAGCCGGCGATCCGGCGTTCTGAGGCGCGCCGGCAGCGGCACTTGACGACGACGGCGGGGGAGGTGGCGGCGGTGGCGGCGGCGGTCCAGAAGGCAGAGGCGGCGGAGGTGGTGCTCGCGGAGTTTGCAAGGCGGAAGCCGAAGCAGACGCGCCGTGCAAGAGCTGCGTCGCCTTGTGATGGAGCGCTTTTTGCTCGTGCATCGAAGTCGTGAACACCGCAAGCGCTTCCATTCGATAACTGCCGCGAGTGACGGACCAGTCAGTCTCGAGAGGCTGCGCGTATCGTCGAAACCCCGTGCGGCTCACCACAGCCCGAGGACGACGGGGACATTCTCCTGCTGCGCCTGCTTCTTGACAAACGCGACGAGGCCATACACGCTCGCCCACTGCTGTACGTTACAGTTCTTGTTGGCCGTATCGTCGCACCAGAACGAGAACACGTAGAGCAAGATCGAGTCGATATGGTGCGCCATGGCGAGGAGGGTCGTCTGCCTCGAGTGCGACGTAGAGGCTCGGGCGAGCGCGTCGCCGGCGTGCTTGAGCTTGCGACCGTGATCTCGGCACCTGCAAGCGTAGTCCAGTCCTGATGAGCTCACGGGGCAGAAGGGGTCGTGGAACGCAAAAGGCCGGTACGCACTTGGCCGCGAGCTTCCGCAACCGGTCCCTCGGCCACTCTGTCCTCCACTCGGCCTCGATCCGTTCGTTCCTTGCCGTTCCGACCGCCGGCGAGTCTCGTCCACCTCCTGATGGCTGGAGTCGAGGCGTCGTCAAACGCGGCGATTCGCGCGGTTCGGAAGACGAGACGGGCTTGGCAGAGTTGGCAGGTGGGGGCGGCGGAGGAGGGGCTCGACTGGTCGAAGCGAGAGGCGGCACCGGTCTCCGAGAGCTGCCAGGACGTAGCGACTGTCAGTTCAAACAATCCCTGTAGAGCCACTCGGTCGGGTTCCGCCCCGAGGGAGGGAGGGACCGCACGAACGCACCCGTCTTCCAATCCTGCTCCGTCGTGACCGTCGACCGCGATCCCCAACCCCATTACGCGCCCGTTGCTCGTCCCTGCTTCGCTCGACGTCCGTTTCCGTTTCTGTGACCCGGTCGAGCCATTCTGCGCCGGTCTCGGAGAGGTGGGCGGCGAGCAAGTGAGGTCGGGAGGAAGAAGCGGGGGGATCGCTCGGAGCAGCTGGGGCGGCGCCAGGGCGGGCCAGGCGTCAGCGGGACGAGCGAGGCCGAGTGAAGGGAGAGCTCACCTCGAGGATGTGCTGCTCCTCTGCCGACAGCATGGCCGCGCTGTACAGAGCGAGAGCGGCAGAGATTCCGAGATCGCGGCCTGATTGCGCGAGTAGTCGACACCGAGGGCAACAACGCAGGCAACGGACAAGACGAGAGCTCAGTGAGCTTAGCTTCTGACAGCTGACGTACGTCAGACAGGCGCAAACGGCGGTGGGAAGCCGGCAGTGGGAAGAGGAGATCGCCATCCAGGCGGACTTTGTCTGGTTCGGCCCGCAGCACCCACCGGCACACTCTTCTCAATAGATGCAAGCAGACCAGAGCATGCAAGTGACAACAACAACATGAGGGGATCTACAATCAACCGATCCGCAAAACGAGTAGCGTCGGGGAAGCGGAAACCGTTCGTTGGTCGAGCGAGGCGCCCGACGTGCCGCAGAGCGCCCTCCGTTCGGGACCTTTCTACGGTGCCGGTCCCCAAACTTTCACCTTGCCGTCCGAACTCGCCGTGATGAGTTGGCGCTCTTTGGGGTGGTGGGTCGTCCAGAGGATCGCGCGTTCGTGCGCTTTGAACGGTTTGCCAATCAGCGATCCCTGCATGCGGAACGGCGTCAATATGCGAGTCCCGCGCGCTGCAACGCCTATGCGAGGCGCTGCGACGCCAGACGTCGCGCCTCGCAAAGTGAGAGTGCCCAAGCGACTGACCGCCTCCATGTCCCAGGTAAACACCTTCCCTTCCTCGTCTCCACACACAACCGTCTCCTCCCTCGCGCCGAAACAACTCTGACTCCGGTAGTTTGTATTCTTGTGTCCCGAAAAGGACTGGACGACGGTCCCGTGCTTCAGGTCGAGCAACCGGAGGGTCGAGTCGAGCGTCGAGACGAGCAGGAGGGACGAGTCGGCCGTGAAGGTGAGCGAGGTGACTGGTTCTGTGGAGATCCAGCCCAGTATCACATTCAGCATCCGATCGGCTAGACTCGTCGCGGCGCTGCAGAATGAAAAGAGGGGCTAGCCCGGACTCACGATCAAAGAAATCGATCTGCAGCTGGCCCATCCTCAGGTCGTACGTCCGGACGCGCCCGTCGACGCTGCCGGTGCAGATGATGTGGTTCTTGATCTCGATCGACGTGATCGAGTCTCGCGCTTCTTCGAGGATCTGGAGAGGGACCCGGTTCTGCGATCTGTCGAGCCGGTGCGAGGAGGGCGAGGGAGGGAGAGTCAGCCGATGACGGAGGCTGTCGCGCAAAGGGGGCGGGCGCACTTGACATCCCATAATCGTACCGAGGTGTCAAAGGAGCCTGTTTTGCAGAAGAACACGCGCGCGAGCTGTCAGCGTATCCAGAACGGAACGGAATCTCGGAAGCAGCCGCTAGCGGAAGAGAGGCACGCACCACTCGCGAGCACACTGGCTTCGGCGTTCCACGCGACCGTGTTGATCTTGCCGACGTGCCCGCTGAACCGGCGGACAATGTCTCCCGATGTGACGTCCCAGAGAAAGACGTTGCGGTCGCCGCCGCATGAAGCGAACCGGGTGTTGTCGTACGAGCTGCCGCGAGGTTGCAGAGTGAGTCCGCGAAACCAGTGCCAAGTACAGACGTAGCGAGAGCCCGCATAGCGTCTTTCTCGCAGTCTATCGTCGCGATAGAAGGCCGGGGGGGAGGGCCTCACCAGGCGATTCCGAGGACTTCGTAGCCGTGCCCGCTGTACACTTTGACTCCCATGCCGGATTTCGCGTTCGTGAGTCGGATCTGTTTGTCTGCGCCTCCTGACAAGATGTAGGACGCTCCCGAGTTGTAGACGGCCGTATGGACGGCGCCCTTGTGCGAGTCGATCTCGTACTCGAGCCGAGTCGGCGCGGCAGCCGGTGCGGCGAGCCCAGTCATAGCTGCGTGTGTGGGCACTCCCTCCGAGAGCTGTCCCTCGATATGGCTCGTACAGCGCGTGCAACAAGGTTAGGGGAAGGCCGATGACGGAAGTTCACGTGCAACTTGGAGAAGAGGGCGACTCGAAGACGACTCGCATCCTTCTCCTACAGCCACTCGATCGAACTGATGCTACGTTGGGTTGCTCCATGGCTATCTCTGCTCTCCCCCACATACGCTGCTCCTGCCCTCCGAGGTGAACAAGCCGTCCTCTCGGCGCCTCGCTTCGGTGACACCGCCTCGGCGACTGCGAGTACAGACCAAACACCATTCTACGACCCACGATCACGGGGTGGACATCAGTACAACGTGAGTAAAGTGCTATCGCACCACGTCCGAGCCAGATCCGAGGCGAGGTGACCGATATCGCGAACACGCCCCGCTCGCTTTTCTGATCGTGGACCACTCGCAGCGGAATCTTTGGGGCGCGCACGAACCGCTCAACGTCATCATCTCGGCCAAATCGAGCGCAGACGTCCTCAAAGAGTCTGGGTTCATCTCCTACTCGCGATCTCTAGGTGAGTTGTGCCGATTCTTGGGCTGGCGTCCCGCTCGGCGTCTCGTCGTGAAGTATCCGCCGCCGGCTGTCGAGATCGGCAACAATCAAGACCAACTCCTTTTCTATCCACACAGGTCTCTGGAACGAGTGTGCCAACTTGCACCTCGGCGACCCACAAGTGGCAAACCTCGGCGACGGCAAAGGTAAGCTCTCGATTTTCCCTCCAGCTCACCATCTGCGCGGTCAGTCGGACCTCGACTGACGCGAACTCGCGTGCATAGGCTGGGAACGAGAACTATTTGTCATGCGGGAATCAGTCTGGCCTTTCCCGTGGGTTGGCAGTTGCCTCGAGACCATTACAGGTGCGTCGTCACGGTCGTCACCTTGTGCTTTCGGTTTGCCCCGCCGCGACATTTGCTCCGGTGCATCACAGACTGATGCCGGAGCTCGTTTTTGTGACGTACAGGCGGCAACCACTTTCGCGCGTACAAGCAGAACGGAACCGAAGCCGATTCGGGCGCCTGGTTCCTCGCTGCCTCAAAAGAAGTGGTGAGTCTTTCCACCATCAGCCTTGGCTTGCCCGGTCCGAGCCCGCTGATCACTGGTAGGCGCATCGAGCGCTGCTTAGCGCGGACTACTCACCGGAGTTCTTCATCCCTGGAAACAGGACCTGCGAGGGAAGCACAAGATTGCCCATAACGGCTACAACATTGGGCGGGACTTGATCGTCGAACGTGCCTCGAGCGGGTCGACCTACCTCAACAGGCGGTACGAGACCAAAGTCGAGTGGCTCGAAGGGCTCCTCCGACCCGGGAGTGAAGGTGCGGGCTCCGGTTCTGACCTACGTTCCTTCCCTGCACGGCACAGTCTCGTGCCTCCGAAGCGACTCGCTTGAGCTGACGTCCTGCCCACCTTTGCCTACAGGCATGGCCCACGGGATTGCGCAAGACGGGCGCATTGCCCTCCTGACTGTACACGAGTATTTCATGTGCGCGCGCCGAGCTCGTTTGGAACTTCTGGCGGGCGTGACCCGCAAACGACCTGACGCTGCCGTTCCCGCTGTTGCAGATTCTCGACGCCTCCGACCTTTATCGTATCGCAGTGATGAGACGCCGTGCGAGGCCACATGACACTGAGTGACCTCGTGGCAAGATTAAACATCCGCAGCAGACGCTGGTCGTCTGCTCATACCGCATCCACTTGTGGCCAACAAACCTCGCCTGTATCCCCCTTGTGTTACGGCTTGCATGCTTAACTCGCTGTGTCCGAATTTTGCGCAGGGGAGTCGTGGTAGCCATGCATGCGCAGAGGAGGCAATGTTACATGTCTAACAGCCGGTACAAACATCCCGGAGCGAACTCAAAACCCTGGTTTACACGGCCGCCTCTCTCGCCAGAGCACCACCTATGAGCCACACCTCGTGTGCGTGCTCGTCCCCTCGTCTCTAATCAAAGGTGATCTTCTTGGCCGTGCCCGTGACGCCCTCCTTGTAGAACGCTCCGTACGCCGAGTGCGTCGCCTTCTTGACCGTCGTACCCCACTGGTCCAACCCGGGCGGGACGACCGCGTTCGAGTCCTTGAGGAGGCGGATAAACTGACCCGCGAGGGCCTTGTCGGCTTCGGTGAAGAAGGTGATCGATTTGCCGGTGCGGCCGGCGCGACCCGTTCGGCCGATGCGGTGGACGTACTTGCGGCGAGACAACAGTCAATACGTCAAGCCCTGTAAGCGCACAGAGAGAAGATTCTTGGGAACTCACGTCCTCGATCGTGAGCGGGAAAGTCTGGTTGATGACGAGCTCGACCTTGGGAATGTCGAGACCACGAGCGGCGACGTCTGCTTGCAAGCGCATCAGTCTCGAAGCTTCATGAGGCGCAACCAGGACCAGAAAGAGAGAAGGGACGCACCGGTCGCGACGAGAATGTTGCACTTGCCCGTCTTGAAGTCGTTGAGACTCTGCGTCCGCTTGTCTTGCGACATGTCGCCGTTGATGCACCCGACCTCGTACCCCTTGCGCTGCAAGAACTCGAACAGCCGCGTCGCCTCCTTTTTGTACAGCGCAAACACAAGCGCCTTGTCGCGGTCCTTCCCCTCTCCGGCGCCCTTCTTCTTGGCGGCATTCAGCGAGAAGCCGTTGTCGCGCAAGTGGGCGAGGAGAAGCGTCTCCTTCTGCCGGCCGTCTTCGACGACGATCGCGACTTGCTCGACGCGCGAGTTGGCGGTGAGCGAGTCAGAACCGACGGTGATACGCAAAGGGGCAGTCATAAAGTCGGAAGCGAGACGGCGGACCGAAGTTGGCCACGTCGCGGAGAACATGGCAGTCTGGCGCGGAGAGCGAAGCGTCAATTGCCGAACCAGGCAGAAGCAAACAGACTGGTATGGGAGACTCACTCGTCGGAACTTGGGCTCGCCCTTCTCCTCCTTGATCGGGCCCAGTTGGCTCTGCGGACTCGGCAAGCACAACTTGATGATCTCGCGGATGTCGTTTTCGAATCCTTTGTCGAGCATGCGGTCGGCCTCGTCGAGCACGAGCCAGCTAACCTTGCCAAGATCGAGGTTGCCCTCGTTCGCGAGGTCGAGCAGACGACCGGGCGTGCCGACCACGATCCGCGGGCGTTCGTTCCGGAGGATCCGGATCTGTTCCGGCTTCGGGACGCCGCCGTACAAGCAAACAGAGGGGACGGCGGGGCTGGTCGTCTTGGAAATGAGGGCGAGGTTCTGGTGCGTCTGCATGGCGAGCTCACGGGTCGGGCAAATGATCAGGACCGAGACGGGAGCGCCGCCGGCTTGCTTGCCCTTCTTGTTGCCGCTCGGCGCACTGCCGAACGAGCCGAGCGAGAGGATGTGCTCGATCGCCGGGACACCGAAAGCGACAGTCTTGCCGGAACTGCGGGCGGAGAATCGTTAGTTTCGTTCGCCGCGACAGTAGATCCGGACGCTCGACGGCACGCACCCAGTCTCGGCGATACCGATGACATCACGACCGGCGAGCATGAGCGGGAACGAAGCAGACTGGATCGGGGTCGGCTTGGCGAATCCGCTCAAGCCCTTTCGGACGCCCTCGTCGAGCGGCAACGCGGCGAACGACAGAACGGGTGGCAGAGCGGTCGAAGTCGAGGCCGGGTCGTACGAGATGTTGTTCTCCTTGAGGAACGCCTCGACTTCGGCGGAGGAAGCGACGGGGCCGGTGGCGGTCGAAGTACTCGCGACCGGAGCCGGAGTCGGCGCGGTCGAGTCGGTCTTCTCTCCTTCGGACTTCTTGCCCTTCTTGGCCTTCTTTGACTTGCGCTCCTCCTGGTCGTTCTCGGCGGCATCTGCTTGCGGCTGCTCCGCCGGCGTCGCGGTCCCACTCGGTGCGCTCGCGTCGTCTTGTTCACGCTTGCGCTTCTTCTCGGCCTTCTTGGCCTCCTTCTTCTCGCGCTTGATCCGCGCCTTCTCGTCCTCGTCGGCGTTGTTCGCAGCGGGCGCCGTCATCTCGGCGTCCGAGTTGTTGGCGGTCGAAGCTGCGGTCGAAGTCGCCGCTGATTCGGTCGCCGCCTTGCGAGCCTTCTTCTCGGCCTTGCGGGCAGCCTTTGCCGCCGCCTGTTCCGGGGTCAAGTCTGCCTTGGACATGCTCGCGTGATTCGTGTAAGGGGAATCGAGTCGATTGCGCCGACGCGCCTCGTGAAAGTTTCTCGCGACGAGGCGGTGCAAAAAAGTTGTCCAAGCTGACTCGGCCAGCCTCCCCTCCGCTTGTTGCTTCAGTGCGGAGTTTCGGCCGGACTTGCCGGTGCGCCGGGCCGAATCAGGTGATCGAGAACTGCGTCATCCTGTAATCCCGCTCGACGAGCTCTCTCTCGCCTGAGAGTTCCGTCCGCTTGGCCGTAGTGCCTGCTCCTCCTCCTCCACGTTCGCTACTTGAGCGTAGCACTGACACGAGCTACTGCCGTGTTGCTATTGCACACATAGACTAAGACGCAAGCGCTACCGCTCCACTAGAGCTCCTCACCTCGACTCGGCGACTCTCGGCGGAAGCTCGAGAAATGCACAAGATCCTCCGTTTCATCCGCCTCGGCCCCAAGCCGGTGCGCGGCAAGGTCCCGCCCGAAGACCAGCAGGGGACAAAGCCTCAGGGTGCTGGCGACGGCTCGGACAAGGCGGCCGGCCAGCAGAAGAAGGATGGCCAGGCGACCGGCAAGAAGGCGGCCATCAAGGCCGAAGCGAACCCGCTCGTCAAGCTCCCCCTCGAAGAGTTCATCAAGAGGCAGACGCCGTACGCGTGGGAGCGCCTCTCGATGAACATTCACCCGGACGGGACGTCGCCCGGGTGCGTTGTCGCGAGTCCGTCCAAGGCGTTGCCCGACTACTGGTACCAATGGACGCGCGACTCTGCCGTGTGCGAGCGAGTCCTCGTCGAACGGTTCGTCGACGAAGGGCGCGAACAGGACTGGAAGTCGCTCCAGGAGTACATCGAGGCGTCGCGGATCATGCAGCACAAAGAGACCCCGTCCGGCGGGTTCGAGACGGGCGGACTCGGCGAAGTCAAGTTCTTTGTCGACTGCGAACCGTTCACGGGGCCGTGGGGTCGCCCGCAGCCGGACGGACCGGGCAGCCGCGTCGTGACCCTCGCGACTTTGGCGATCTACCTCCTTTCGACGGGGGACCAGACCAAGGTCGACTACGTCAAGCGCGCATTGTACCCGGGCCACCCGTCCGACGGGATCGAGTTCGCCGGAGTCGTCAAGGCCGACTGCGAGTACCTCGTCGGCAGCTGGAGCCTGCGCGGGTTCGACCTCTGGGAGGAAGTCTCGGGCCGCCACTTTTACACCCTCTTGACGATCCGGACGGGCCTGTTCCTCGGCGCCCGCTTGGCCAGTCAGCTCGGTGACACGCCGGCGTCCGTGCGGTACATGGCGGCGGCCGACGAGATCGAGCCGTACCTGAGACGGTTCTGGGACGACGAGCGCGAGATCCTCCGAGTCACGATCGACTTTGGCAAGGACGCCGACGCCGTCGGGTCGTATTCCGGTACGGCGGACGGTCCCGACACGATCGCCGTCTCGGTCGAGAAGGAGGAAGACCCCGTCACCGAGAGCCAAGCGACCGCCGAAGAAAAGGCAAAGAAGCTCATCGCTGGCGAGGACCACGGCAAGTCGTCCGAGCTCGACGTCGCGGTCGTCCTCGCCGTCCTTCACGCTGGACGCGGCACGTCGTGGTCCCGGATTACGACTGGCGTCGATGCCGTCGCCGAGCCGCCGTTCGAGACGGCGACCAAGGTCCTGGCGACCCTCGTCAAGCTGATGGACTCTATGGCCGTCGTATACCCGCTCAACAAGGGGCGTCGCGAGAGGGGTGCAGCGGTCGCACTCGGTCGCTGTACGTTCAACCAAGCCCCTTTGAGTTTGCCTGTTTGCACAAAACTGACCCTCTGGCCCATAACACGAGCAGACCCGGAGGATGTCTACGACGGTGTCGGTCTCTCGATCGCGCACCCGTGGTACCTCTGTACGACGGGAGCCGCCGAGTTCCTGTACCTGCTCGTCGGCGACCTCGTCGCCATGGCGCGTTCGCCCGCAACGACCATGCTCCCGCTCACGCCACTCCTCCACTCGACCCTCTCGCGCCTCCTTCCGGACCTCGCTAGCCAGTTACCGGCGGTCAACTCGGCGTTGGCACCTTCGCACCCGGCGTTCGCGAGCCTCGTGCGCGGCCTGATCGCGCTCGGTGACAGCTTTGTCGCCGTCGTTCAAGAGTTTGTCGGCCAGAACGGACACCTCTCGGAGCAGTTTGAGCGCGACGGCGTCGCTCGCGGTTCGGCCGCCCACGAGAATGGCGCCCTCGAAGACAGCAAGCGGAACTATGCCGAGGATTGGACTGGTGGCGACCAAGAGGTCGAGGCGATCGGGAGGGGCGCGCGCGACTTGTCGTGGTCGTACGCGGCGTGGATCACTTGCATCGACGAGCGGAAGCGGGCCATTGTTGGGGCCGAGCGCGCCGGGTTCACCGTCGGCAAGGGCGTCCAAGCATGAGGTGGTGGCGGCAGCCCGAGTCGCTTCGAACGGCGCTGCGGATTCGCGCAGGGCCTTTATCTATAGAGCTTCCACTTCCCGCTTCCTCTATATATGAGTTCTACCCCTGTAGACTGAAGTTAGTATCGAATGTGAGCTATAGACCAGAATGGAGGCGATTGCGTAAGCCCCCACCTGAGCCGTCTGACTCGCCCTCATCCGGCGCTCGCTCGCCAGTTCGGGCGGGGCTTGGCCCCTTCGCACGTGGCTCGCCTGCGCTCTCGCAATTCTGCTCAACCGCTTTCAACGACCGAGTCGACAATGGGTTTGACCAACCTCGTCCGCGGTGCAGCGCACAGTATCTCTGCCGGGAGTCCAAACGCCAAGCAGCAGCCAGTACCGCCCGCAGCGGCTGGTAACGGTACCACCGCCGGCGCTTCCCCTTCAGCCTCGGCGCCAGCAGCGCAGGCCTCGAGCGACGACAAGATTCCCGAAGGGGCTCTCGCCGACGATACCGAAGTCCTCGACGATGAGCCAAAGAACAGTCAGTCACTCGCTTCATTGGGGTCGCAAACTCGAAAGCGAACCTGCGTCACCATTCCCGACGACTCGTTGTACCGCTCAGGCGACTAGCCAAACAGCTCTAGCAGCTACAATACAGGCCACAAAGGCTATCTGAGCTCTGCTCAGGTCGTCAGGAAGCGGTCACGAAGGACGCGGCCGATGACACCAAAGTGATCGCCCAACGAGTCGCGGCGGTCGCTCTCGACTCAGAAGCATCGCAGAGGGTCAAAAGAGGCTCAGCAAGGTCGGGACAGGTTTCAGGGTGACATGCCGTCAGGGCCGAAATACAGCCAATCGGGATGGGCAGTTCTTACCGTCGCGACATCGAATTTCGACAATTGACAGTTTCATTCCAGCGGATGGTGCACATGGAGGCGCATCGGTGCTGACGCTAGCGATACTTTCACGCTCACAGTCATCCTGTCGATGATCAGCCAGCTCCGACCGGGAATGGACCTCTCGCGGATCACTTTCCCTGTGTGAGTTCTGCTTTGCCGCTTCAAGTCGCGCCGCTGCTGGACATCAGCTTGGCGCTCATAGCTCACACGTCGTCTTCTCCCGTAGCTTCGTCCTCGAACCACGCTCTATGCTTGAGCGAGTGACCGACTTTCACTCGCACCCCGATCTCCTACACGGGTACGTCAGCTATCACACAACACACTCTCGCCCGCCAGCGTCTCGCCAAGTTGGTCTGCGGCGTATCTGCGTCCTGATAGGCTGATGTTGCCTCTTCGTCCGACACGCAGAGCGAGCGACCTCGATTCGCCCGAAGAGCGCTTCATTTCGGTCCTCCGGTACTACCTCGCCGGGTGGCACATCAAGCCCAAGGGCGTCAAGAAGCCGTACAACCCTGTTCTCGGCGAGTTCTTCCGGTGCCGGTACGACTATGCCGACGGGACGAGCGCATACTACATCGCCGAGCAGGTGTCGCACCACCCGCCCATCTCGGCTTGGTCAGTCCCCCGCGACCCGCCTGACCTCCCGGCTTCTTCAGAAGCCGAGGTTCTCGCCCAGCGAGTTTCACTGACTGCCACGGCGAGCTTCCTTACTCGCAGGTACTTCGCCTCGCCGGACCAAGGGCTCGAACTGTGCGGCGAGCTCCGACCGAAATCGCGATTCCTGGGCAACTCGGTCGCCAATTACATGGAAGGCGAGTCGCACGTCAAGTTCTTGACGGGTAAGGGTGCCCAGGACGGCGAGTATGACATTACGATGCCGAGCATGTGAGTCGGATCTGGCCGCTTCGCCTGCGTGATGCTCTTGTTCCTCGAGCTGTCGCGCTGTACGCTGGAGCTCAGGCTCCGACTGACTCGCTGCTGTCCGGACAGGTACGCGCGCGGCATCTTGTTCGGCAAGATGGTCCTCGAGCTGGGCGACTCGAGCATCGTTCGGAACGAGACGACCGGCTTGCAGTGCGAGGTCGAGTTCAAGACCAAGGTTCGTTTGGGCTCCTCGTGGGTCGGCTCATCGCAGCTTCAGTACTGAGACGAACGACGGGCAGGGCTTCTTCTCCGGATCGTACAACCTCATTGGCGGCAAGATCAAGGGCCGGAAGGGTGATGTCGGCGAATTGTCGGGCCACTGGCACGATTCAATGGAGCTGCAGCGGAAGGGCGTAAGTCTCGAGGGTACCGGTGTAACCCCATCTACTGTCCTTCTGACGGTTTCCACGCGCACTCCCGCAGACCCGCCAGCGCGAAACGCTGTTCGACGCCAGGACCGCCCGGGCCGTCCAAAAGGTCGTCGCGCCCGAAAGCCAGCAGGCACCGAACGAGTCCCGCCGCCTCTGGACCAAGGTCACTGCCGCCATCAAGGCAAACAACGATGCCGCCGCAACGGAGGAGAAGAGCGCGATCGAGGAGGCGCAGCGTGAAGCCGCGAGGAAACGGGAGGCGAGCGGCGAGGCGTTCCAGGCGAGGTTCTTCAAGCCGACCGGCAAGGGCGGCGAGTGGCGTCCGGACTTCCAGTGAGTATTGGCCTCGCGCTCGCGCAGCTCTCTTGAACGCAGGCCCGGAGACACTTCTGCTAAGCTGCCGACCCATGCACAGACTCCCTGCGGGCGACTCGAAGGTTCAGCTCGAAGCGGTCCGGCAGTTTGTTTACGGCGACGATGCCGAGCCTCCCAAGGCCGGCAGCGCCGCGAACTCCGCCACCTCCTCGCCTACCACTTCGACCGCACCCTTGGCTGCGGCTCCCGTGGCCGCGGCGCACCCTACCCCGGTATCTCAGCCCGAGACGGCTTCCGCAGTTCCTGCATCGGTCCGCCCGGTACCGAGGACACAGTCGACCGGCGACAGCGATTCGTTCTACGACGCGCCGGCTGCTTCTCCGCACACGGTCGAGATCGCAAAGGAGCAAGACCCGATCGAGACGACAACCGCGGCGCCTTAGATCAGATGGCGCCACTGCGCTGCCGCCGTTCATTCATGGATAGTGACCGCTCATGTTCCTCTTTACATATTGTCGGGTCGTTCCTCTCATCAACTCATGTCAGCGCTGGTCCTGTTCTGTTCAGGCCAGGATTGCGCAGGATCCCCGCAAGAAATCTTCCTCCTCCTACCGATACAGAGCCTCCCTGCGTCTGCGTGACCCCACGCCTTAATACATAGCCTTGTAGCACTATCTTTGAAGAGTCGGCCCGGAACTTGACGAACCTTTCGTAGACATGAGCAGCGAGGGCTCTTGGCCTGCCCGGTGACGCTTTCTTCGGCACCAAGGTCCCGGACTCATCTTCCTTGGTAGTACAAGGCTCTCTCTCGTTGCAGACCGTGAATGCAGCGAGTAGCGCATTGCAGGCGTTCACGAGCCCGTTGGCCCCAAAGAGCTCCTTACAAGCAGAGTCGGTAACTGCGCGGAAGCATCCGTGTGTCAGTCACAAGAGAGAGAGCGCGCACACCCTGCCTAGGTCGAGCGAGCGAGCGTACCTGACGTAGCGACCGGCGGTTTCGGACGGTCGCGTAATCTTGACGACCTGACCGCGCTTCAAGCCGTAGTACCGAGCGACCGGGTCGTGCAACTGGATACGCGGGAGTTGGGTGTCTTTCAGGCGGCTGCACGAGGAACGCAGACGATGTGTAAGTGGCGAACGCAACGAAGATGATCCGGGCTGCCATGGCGTGGGTCCAAAGGAGCCGGCATGTCTGAAAGGATTCGCACTCACTATCGGGTCAGGAGCGTCTTCTTGTCTTCAGGCGAGAGCACCTCGTGTCTCGGCACGAGGACGTGCTGTGTAATGTTGACGAGCAGTTCTGACTCTTGGAACGCCTCGATCGTGAACTGCTGCGCCATTGCCGTGATGACCTGCCGAGAAAGAGGAAAAGCATCAGTCGGACTTGTACGAGAAAGTGGGTGTCCGATCGGAGAGCCGCCTACCTTGTTTGCAGACGGGGTCATGCTCGTCTTGTAGATCAGGATCCCTCGCGGGAATTTTTGGGACTCTAGGATGTCGATGAATCTAGGCGGCACAGGGATCAGCTCCTACTCGAAAGATCTCGCAGGAGCGCAGCGAAGACTTTGGACTCACTTTCGCATCGTCTTGATACCGACCGACGTCTCCTCAGCGTAGAACACGTAGATCTGTTCTGCGCTGTCTGCTTCCCGCGCCGCCGAAAAGTTGATCTTTGCTTTGCTGTGCGGTTGCAACGAGAGCAGAGTCAGTCCGGCTGCTCACGTCTCGCGCGTTCGCTCGCACCGCGGTCCGGTGAAGGTGTCTCGTGCGGAGATCATCAGCACTCACTCGATAGCCGTCCCTCCCGGTGCGTACTGCGCCTTGAACTCATCCAGCGGCATTTCGATTTCCTCCTTGGCGATGGCGTAGCCCTGCAGGAATCCACACGAGTGAGCAATAGCCGAA
Organism: Rhodotorula taiwanensis; assembly: GCA_002922495.1. Lineage (NCBI taxonomy): Eukaryota > Fungi > Basidiomycota > Microbotryomycetes > Sporidiobolales > Sporidiobolaceae > Rhodotorula > Rhodotorula taiwanensis. The sequence continues at coordinate 147,381 of PJQD01000075.1, read as the reverse complement.
CTATACGGAGAGCTCCACCACACTTGGACCCGTCGTGCGGCTTGTAGCGAGCGGACTCGGAGATGGCTGCAGACTCACCCTATCCCGGACCAGCTCGTGCGCCGTTCGAGAGACGCGGAATAGCCGCGCGGTCTCTCGCTCGATCTCGTCGGCCATTTCTGATTCTCAAGCGAGCGGTATCGGGAGGGCCGGAGGCGAGAAAGGAGGGAGGTTGGTTGCTGATTGTCGACGAGCGCGTGAAAGCTGCCCAAGAGACGTGAAGTGGTCCGTCGCAGGCCGGGTTACGAGCTGTAGGCGCGATTTCAGTGAGCCGCGATACCTTTGAAGCTACCGAGTCTCCTGCACCGGCGTCCGTGCCTCTGTAGCGGCGTGCGATTCGCCGACGACTCTGACGGCGCTGAAGCAATGTCGAAAAAAGCAAGGGCGACACTGTCCGGGCTAGATATGCCCGTAGGAGGGGCCTTCGAGACGCAATCACTGCTGAGGACTTACCTAGTGTGAAAGCGGCGCAGCTGCAGAGAGTGTAGAGAGCCGAAAGAGCGTCGAGCAACGAGAGCTGGTCCTTCAAAGTGCGGCTCGGAGGGTTTGCAACAGACCATTCACGGCGAAGCGAGGCCGACTTTCCGGAACCGTAGGGAGCTCTTTGTGAGGCTACGCGAGTCTGTTACAGATGCACTGCCCTGTCTCCGAGCCGTGCGTTGCTCTCGCACGAGGCTGAACTGTCCGCTCGCAAAACGGATCCTTCTGGCTCCCGAAACGCTGCAGCGTGTTATCAGAGACGCGTGCAGAGACGAATGCTGAATGAAGACGCGACCACGGCGGAGAATCGACTGTGATTTGACGGCAGCGCGAGGCGTGCACCGGCTCGCTCTTTCGCTCAATTCTCTCCGTCCAATACCCTCGCAGCGATGGCCTATCCGCCCGTGCCTTACCCGCCTGTCGTCACTGAGATCGGACGCTCAGCTGCTCTCGAGTCCGCCGCTGAGACGCCGCTGGGAAACGCGGCTGCCGGTCCCGCGCCACCACCCGGTTTCCCCGCCGAACTGGCAGTTCCAGCCAACCTCGCTACAGACGGACACCTCGGTCGAGGAGGCGATGACACGTTGCTGTCTGGCACGCCCGGCGCGCAGGTGGACGAGTCTCTAGCTCACCATCAGGCTGAGCGCGAGGCTGAAGCGGAGACGCGTCCCGACCGAGAGGGCTCGCCTGCTCAGCCTGCACGCCGTCCCGATGCCGCCGCTGCTGGAGACAGCGTTGAAGTACTCGAGACGCCGCCATACCACCAACGTCCGAAGCCGTCGCGGGCCGCTGTGCATCGTGACACGTCGCCGCTCGCGTCGTCCCCGCACCCAAACGAGCACGACGCTCCCACAGCCTCGGGCCCGCACCCCAAGGCCCGCATCGCCACCGAGATCATCCGACTCGAGCACAAAGTCGCAAAGCTGCGCAGGGCGAGGCAGATCCAGCGGGCGAACGAGCGCGGCGAGCACGATTCGACCGAGCGCTTGGAGCAGCTCGCCGAGAAATGGCGCGAGGCCGGCTTGTAAGTCACGCTCGCCCCTCGGATCGAGCTCGGATCGGCTGTTGAGACTGGTTCGCGATCGGCAGACTCGCGGAAGAGCTCCTCCGAGACCGGTATGGCGTGACAGAGCCCTCGACATGCTCGAGCGCTTCGTCCCTTTCCCGTCCCGCGCCTCTTTTCGCCTCGGACGACGCCGCTCCGAGTAGTGGCACCACCTACGTCTCTCCACAGGCTGGCTACTCGCCCAACACTTCGGCCGCCTCGCTGCGGTTCAAGTCGACGTGGAAATCCGATTCGGACCGCCTCGACGACTTCAAGCGGTCGGTTGCCGCTGCCGCTCGCGCTCGCGGCGTCTCGGAGAAACGCATCCTCCGCGAGATGGACGACGACGACGAAGAAGAAGGTGCCGACTTGCCAGACCCGGAAACCGCGTTTGAGCGGATGATCCCCCTCAGCAAGAAGGTCAAACGCGAGGAGACGCCGGCGGAGGAATCGTTTGCCGCACGCGCATTCGAGCGGCTCGCGACGCCTCAGCCCGCGTACAAGTCTACCAGCTGGAAGCCTCCTCGTCAGGATCCGGCCAAGCGAGCGCCCCTCTCCGACAGTCGAAAGGCGCCCGTCTCGACCGGCGATGTTCTCGACCTCGCTGACCAGGACGACAGCAGCGACGACGAGCTCATGAAAGCTCTCGACGCCGCTATGGAAGCGACGAGTCCGCTTGCTCTTCGTGTAGGGCGTCGACGAGAGCGGGACGACAGAGTCGGAGAGATCGACCAGGGCCAAGCCAAGACGCCCGAGGAATCTGGTCGGCTCTCGGCATCGGCGTGAGGAGGTCGTTACGACCCGGCCCCTCTCCACAATTGATGTGCTGTACTGTCTTCCTCGCTGGGCGAGGGGAGCTGCGGTACGGTGCTCGAGCGTACCGAACGACTCGGGAGAGGTGTGCTGCGGATCGGCTGCCGACGCCAGGAGAAGGGATGACGAGCCTGACCTCGTAGGGACGCATCCATTCTGCAGTCTGAGCATACTTGCAGCTTCGAAAGGGGTACCATAACGAGAGACGAAAGGGTCGGGCTCATGATTCGGGGCCGATGGCCTCGACTGGTCGGTCGGCGCGCGTGAAAGATTCATCGCAAGGGAAGGGAACCGCTCACTACTTCTTTCTGCTGGCTGTACACCGCTGGAAGCTAGGAAGGAACCTCCTACACGCCTTCTAGGAGCCCCGCCGACGCTGCCCACGCGGCTCGCTCTCTGTCCAGGGTCACAATCGTCGTCGCCGCCCTCCGCTCCACGCGAACGCGTTCCCGCCTCGTCGACTCGGACCGCCAGATTTGCACCACTACGTGGCCGATCAGGCTCGGAGTGGGCTCACACGCTACCTAGAGGTCGCCAAATACCCGGCTATCCAACACACGAGGCAGCAGAGGGCCTACATCTGGCGCGATGAAGGGCCGAGGCTCCCACCTCGAGTCGCTCCACCCTTCGGGAACCGAACCATCGACCCGGCGCCACGGCTCCCGGAGACGATCTCGCCCTGCGAACGGCCTCGCGAAGACTTTGGGAGCGATCGGAGTCGCGGTCGCGGCGACGTACTGGCGGGTCCCGGTCGGCGTCGAGGCGTACATCCCGGCACTGCCAGTCAATGACACTTCGAGCTTGAGCTCGTCTAACGATCTCCTTCACCTCTACTCGAACAACGGCGTCTTCAAGTGAGTCGGGCTGCCTGTACGACCTCGCCGCTAGGAACGGTGGCCGCCGAACCTCGGTGCGACCAGAGATCTTCCGTGACTAATGATTCTATCCTCGGCTTTTTTCCCCAATGTGCAGTACCTTCATCAGCCGACAGCTGTGGGCTGAGGCGTTCGACTCGAACGGGAACTACACGAATGCGACAGTCATCGTGCCGTGGACGCGCTACAGCAAGGTGAGAAGCACGCCCCCCTAATCCGGGCGCCAGCAGGTCCGCTGACGAGCACTCACTGGCGCAACCTGCAGGGCGTTCTGATCCATTTCAATGAGAGCCTGCGCGATCAACCGCCCGCCGTCGTGCCCTGGATTGCGATGATCAACTGCGACACGAATGGCACCTCGTTCTCTGAAAATGACGACATCTTTACGATCACGCGCGACCTTGGAGCGCAAGCGGCTTTGCTCTATTCTCTGACTTCGCAGGTGAGACATCCTACCTACGACCGAGAGCGGGAGAGTAAGCCAGTTCTGACTCCGCCTGCTGTGCAGGGCTGCCAAATCAACGCCGAGTACCTGAACACGTTTGAAAAGGTACTCGACGTCTACGCCACAACGTCCCTGCAGGGCTCGCGCATCATCGAGAGCCAGTTCGGGTAAGGGAGCGTTTCACTTCTGTCCCGCGCGCGGCCCGACTGACACGCGTTTCGATTTAGGGGCGTTCTGCCGGGCGCCTATTCTTACGACTCGGCAGTCCTCAACGCCTCAGAATCCGCGATCGTTACGCTCCTTGACAACAACGCGCTTTCCGTGATTGGCAATGTACCGACGAACGTCTCGCTCGAGAGCAATACGACGAGCTCTGCCGATCCCGTCGTAACCGATGTCTTTGGCTCGGGCGCGGTCGCGACTTTGGCGGTCCCGACAGCGCCTTCCCTCTTCTCCGAGGCTCTCGTCAGCGGATCGCTGCAGCGGCGGCAGCAGGTTACGTCGTCTTCGCGGTCCAGCTCTGCGACGCGGACGACGGCGACCCGAACGTCGGCAACCGCCTCGCCGACGCCGCAGAATTACCTCGGTGCGGTCATGGCGGCTGCCAACTTGACTGTCGGCGGACTGCAATCCGCCTCCCCGACGGCGACGCCTCAAGCGAACCAACCGAGCAGCGGCGGCGCTTCGACGTCGCTCGCGATGATTATCCTGTACGCCATCACAGGCGTCGTCACGCTCCTCTTCCTCGTCGTCATCATGTCGGGTGCGATCCGGGCCGCTCGGCATCCGGAGCGGTATGGGCCTCGCGCGGGCGGGGCACGCGACGGTCACGGGGGCGGCGGCCACGGCCGGACGCGCGCCGAGGGTTTGACCAGAGCCATCTTGGACACGTTCCCGATCGTCCGGTTCGGCGGTCGCGGCCGTGACGAGCTCGACAGTCAGACTGGAGGCAGGGATCGCGACACCGACGTCGAGACGGGCTCGGGTGAAGGCGGCTCGATCGGCGAAGGTGCCGACGGGCGGAAGAAGGTGACGGCGGATGCGGCGGACGACATTGAGCTTGGAGTCATGCCGACGGTTGCAGCAGTCGGCAACGTCGGTGGTGGGGGCGCAGCTGCTGCTGCTCTCAGGAGACGGTCGCGGGCGTCTTCGGTCGGCGAGTCGTTCCAGTCTGCGAGCGAGTCGCTCGGACCGGACGGTGGCAGCCACGTCGTTCGCGATGAGAGGGCCACTCGACCTTTGGCGTCATCCGTTCCAGGTTCGACCGAACCTTCATCGGAGACTGGTCATGCCTCGCTTGCTGCGGACGGCCAACAGCCGCCTTCTTCCGCGGCGGTCGACGCGTTGATCGCCGAAACGCCGATGGACGCCGACACCGAGTCGTGCCCGATCTGCCTGACCGAGTTTGAAGAAGGCGACGAGCTCCGGATCCTGCCGTGCGATGAGCGGCACCGGTTCCACTCGGAATGCATCGACCCATTCTTGCTCAACGTCAGTCGGCTGTGCCCGCTCTGCCGGCTCGACCTTGGTCATGTCAGCGGCGCGCACGGAGACGAAGACGCCGAGGAGGAGCTCGGCGGAGGCGGCGCCGGCGGTGCGCACGGGACGACAAGCGAACGCCGAGAAGAGGAGCGCGTGATCCGTCACTTGCGCGCCTTGTTGCACCGCTCCTCGAACAGCTCGATGAGAGGCGGCGCTGCGCACGACGACCCCGCTGTCGACGGCACGGGCGCCGCCGGCGCGAGCAACAACAGCCGGCTCAGGAACCGGTTCGCCCAGTACGTCGTTACGCGCCGCCGCGAGCGGAACGAGAGGCGAGCGTTCCGCCGGGGCAGTAACGCGAACCAGTCGGGCGCCGCGTACTATGGCGCTCCGCCGTTCTGAGGACGCTTCCGGTACTGTCCGCCGCGCTGTGTTTTTGTTTTTGTATCCCCCAAACGGCCGTACCCTTGTACCCTCTCAGCCATGCCACGACTCTGCCCGTACAGACCCTCCTTTCATTCTTCCCGCAGCATTCTTCCTAGTCAGTGTGTTGTCATGATCATTCCGTCTGTCCCTCTCCCCTCGTCGTCGCGAAAGAAAATTCTTGGCCCCCGCGGCGGCGCGACGGTAAAGCTCATTATGACAGTTTTGCTCAGCGCGCGAGAGACTGCGTTGACGATACAACTCGTATATGATTGTAGGAGAGATGAAATGGAAGTGCGGTGTCGATGAGCTGGAGTTTCCGTTGCCGTGCCGTTAGGACGGCCCAAAGCTGGTCGCGGGCCGACTTTGGTCTCGTCGCCTCGCTCTCCGCCCCCAGTCGTGGTTGGTCTGGCCCGCTCGCGTCGTCTGTTGTTGCTACTTCTATCGGACTCTCTATAGACACACTTTGGTGAGTCACTCGACCCTTGTCCACGCTCTACGAGGGGGGTTTTGGGACAGAGAGAGTCGAGGTCGCAACCCGCTCTCGCTCGACCCGGTCCAAAACCCCACCGCCGCCGTCTTCTGCCCTCGCGCGCGCCCGTTCCCGCAGCCAAGCTGACTCGCTTGAAGTGGACTCGCAGCGATATGGCCCCCGCATCGTCGGCGTCGTCTGCTTCCGAGGGAGCCGACGACTCCGTGTACCAGGCCAAGCTCGCGTCTTCGCTCGCCGGGTTGCCCGTCCGGCAGGGACAGCACCAGCAGGCGCAGCAGGCGCAGAACGGGACTGAGACCGCTCACGGCAACGGGACCAAGGACGCGGCGCCGCTCAGCGACACCCTCGACCTCGCCGTAAGTTACTTTGGTTCCGCGCACTGTCTCGATTTCTGTATTGGCTTCCGACGACTCGACGTCCAACGGGCTCCGACTCGCGGACGCGCATCCCGAGGCTTGTACCCCTCACTGAACTCTGTGATCTGACACTCTTACCGCCCCAACAGCAGACGAGCGCGCCGAGTCAAGCCGACCTTGCTGCTGTAAGCTCCTTTGCTTCCTCCGTCTCTCGCTCAAAGCTGCCGCCCGCCCTCCCGTTCGAGCATACTCGGCATAGCTGCTTCCGATCTTCTGGTCGAGAACTGCCTCTCTGCATGCCGCAAGCCGAACATCGCGCTGACGCAACTTTCATGTCTCCCGCGTCTCGCGCTCCTTCACCCTCTCCTTCATCCTTCAATCGACCTCCTTTCGGGAATCGCCCCCATGCCCGACAATGAACGCCACATACTGCAGCAAAAGTTGGAGCAGAAGCGCCTCGAGCACGAGAAGCAGCGTGCCCTGCAGAAGAAGGCGTTCGAGGAGCAGGTTCGTTCGATTCTCCCCATGCGTTTTGGAAGATTCCATTCGAGCGGAAAAGCGGAGTCCTCAACATCTCGGCGAGCTGGAGACGACACTGAGACAGCGGCTAAGTGAGAAGGAGAGGAGTAGAGGGCAAGGCAGCGAGGGGCACGAGACGGTCAACCTCAGCAATCGAACCGCAGCTGACCTTTGCTCCCGCCACCGTCCTGCTGCCCGCCACCGCCATCGCCTTTCGACCATGCTGTTCGCGACTGTACGACCCGCAGATGAAGCAGCTTGAACTCCAGCAGCAGCTTGAGGAGCAGCAACTCCTCGCCGCTTCGGGCGACGCCAAGTCGCCTTCGGCGGCCGGTACCGCGGGCCCGATCCGTTCCCGCTCCGGCAACGACCTTGCTTCGTTCAACACCTCGGAATCGAACGAGCACGGCGGTGCCGGCGCGCCGCACGCTTCGGCGGCCGCCAAGTACGCCGCGGCCAAGTCGATGCCCGGTTCGAGGAGGCACTCGGGCGAGATCAAGGAGCAGCAGCAGAAGAAGTTGCCCAACGGAGTCGCGGCGGTGGCCGCGGCTGGCCAGCAGAAGGATGCCGACGGCAAGCCGATGCTCAACAGCTTCTTGTTCGACGACGAGCTCGACGCCGACTTGCAGAGTGGGTCCTTTCCTGCTCGCTCTGCCAGGGTGTCTCGCGCTCATGCTCCGCGAGAACTCTGCTTTCGCTCTGCGGGTAAGGGACTGACTTATTTGGTTCTCCGCAGACTCGGCCTGGGGAGGCAAGTACCTCCAGATGAATACCGACGACGACAAGTTCCCGATCCTCGTCCGTCGCGGTGACGGCGCCGGTCTGGTGAGCGACTCGGTTTCGAGTCACGCGGCTCGTCGTGCGGTGAGTGCACGGGCTGACGCGCGGACAACCATTTCTGACAGCTCTCCGCTTCCTCGGCTGCGTTGGACCTCGCTCCGCTCTCGCAGACTCCGGCTCGCTCCGGCCCCGGTGGTGAGTGGCCCGCCTTTGCGCCAGGTGCCGCCTCCGGCCAACCGACCGTCGCGGCCGCTGCAGGCTCGTCCCCGGCGACGCCGTCGGCCCCGGGCGTCAGCCCTGGAGGCGGACGCGCGAGCGCGCTCCCGATACCGAACAAGAGCGACCGCTCGTCGCCGAACGGCATCAACAAGCTGAACGGGGGCGCGATCGGTTCGGGCGCCGTCGACGCGCTCGGCGACCAGTTCTCGAGCTTCTCGATCGACACCAAGGCGTTCTCGCCGTCGCCGTCGGGTGACGTCCAGTCGCTCTCGACGCCGTTCATGAGCGGAGGCGCCGGCAGCTACGTCCACGACCACGGCGCGTTCGTCTACGGTGGTCCGGCCGGCGCCGGCAGCCGGAGCGAAGGCATGGGCGCGAACCGATTCGCCGGACTCCGCCTCGAGGACCTCCAGGGTGACATGCTGTCGCTCTGCAAGGACCAGTTCGGCTGCCGCTACCTGCAGAAGAAGCTCGAGGAGGGCAAGCCGGAACACCGCGACATGATCTTCAACGAGGTGTTCCCGCACTTCGCCGAGCTCATGACGGACCCGTTCGCCAACTACCTCGCGCAGCGCCTACTCGAGTACGCGACCGACGAGCAGCGCGACGCGTTGATCGAGTCGATCTCGGGCGAGCTCGTCTCGATCTCGCTCAACATGCACGGCACGCGCGCCGTCCAGAAGATGATCGACTACCTGAGCACCCGCCGCCAGGTCCAGTCGTTGATCCTCGCGTTGAACTTGAACGTCGTCACCCTCATCAAGGACCTGAACGGCAACCACGTCATTCAGAAGTGCCTGAACGCGCTCCCGCCCGAGGACAACCAGTTCATCTACAACGCGGTCGCGACGCACTGCATCGAGGTCGCGACGCACCGTCACGGTTGCTGCGTCCTCCAGCGCTGCATCGACCACGCGTCCGAGAGTCAGCGCATCCAGCTCGTCACCGAGATCACGTACAACTCGCTCACGCTCGTCCAGGACGCGTTTGGCAACTACGTCGTCCAGTACGTCCTCGACCTGAACGACAACCGCTTCATCGAGGCGATCGTCCGCCAGTTCCTCGGCAACGTCTCGGCCCTGTCGGCGCAGAAGTTCTCGTCCAACGTCGTCGAGAAGTGCATCCGCGTCGCCGACGCGACTGGTCGCCGCGCCATCATTGACGAGCTCCTCGTCAAGCAGCGCCTCGAGCGCCTCTTGCGCGACTCGTTCGCCAACTATGTCGTCCAGACCGCGCTCGACTATGCCGAGCCGGCGCAGCGCACGCAGCTGATCGAGACGATCCGCCCGATCTTGCCCCAGATCCGCAACACGCCGTACGGCAAGCGCATCCAGTCCAAGATCCAGCGCGAGACGAACGACCACATGCACCGCGGCGGGTACCACCACCACCCGCACCCGCACTTTATGGCCGGCGGGTACTATGGCATGCCGGCGTACAACGGCCCGCCGCCGCACTACCCGCCGCACATGGCCGGTCCGGGCATGCACGGCATGCAGGGCCCGCCGCCGCACTTTGGTGGCGACTACGCCCGCGCCGGTTCGCCCTTCATGGGTCAGTACGGCGGGTTCCCGCCGCAGGGTATGCCGCCTCAGATGATGTCGCCGATGGGTCCGGGCGCTCCTGGCGCCGCCGGCCCGAACGGCGCTCTCGGAGGCGCCGGCCAGCAGGGTGGCTTTGCTCCCTTCCCGGGTGCCGCCGGCGGTCCCGAGTACTCGCCCGCGCCGCAGGCCCAGCACGGCCTCGCTGCGTCGGCGGGCGGCTACCCCAACTTTGGCGGTATGTAAAAATCCAACCGGTCAGCCCTCTTTACCACCGACATTCGGCAAAGCGCCCGCGCCACCCTTGTACGACGACTTTTTCGGCCCCCCTCTCTCTATATCTTACGTCCACCCGTCGCGCCCTTGATATGGCCGGCGTGGCCTCCCCCTCTCTCTCTTCCTCACAACATACCCTTCGATGGCGGCCTCATCTCCGACCTCGATCTACGCGCTATTCTTCTCGGAAAGTCTGTCTCGCTCCCCCCGTGTGTGTGGTTATCAACTGGTCGTCTCGTTATATCTCGCGTTCTTCCCGCAAAGTGCCAACCTCCTCCTGTGCGTTGTGTCAACACCCCGAGCATTCCTTTCATCTTTTGTGGCTCTCTCGTCCATTGTTGATTGCTCTATAAAATCAAAATTCCGTCTTCCGTCTCCCAACGTCCCTCCTTTTTTTTCCCACTGCAAATCAAAAGTTTGGAACTCGTATCTGCTCAGGCAACAACTCAACTGTATCTCTGCAAGGCGCACCTACGGGGGAAGAACTCCGTCGAGAAGTCCGACCGAGTCGACCACTTCCCAAAGCTTCCTGCCCGTCTCGCGATCGGGCGGACCGGCTGCTCCCGCCCCTTGCGCCGAGCCGCTCAACCGCTGCCCAGAAGGTCCCGTCGGCTGGTTCGCGCCCTGTACGGTGCCTCCGCCAAACCTGATCTTGAGGCCCGTGCCGGTCGACGTCGTCGTGGGCGGAGCCTTTGGCACCGCCGGGACCTTTTTCGACTCGTCGTCCGAATCGCTGTCGCCCGCATCGGTCGAGGTCGAATTCCCGTCCGGATGCGCATCGGTCCCGGCAGGACCTGAGGATGCCACAGCAGCTGCGCCGTTCGACGATCCGCTCGCCAACTCGGGGAAGAGCGAGTTCCGCAAGGCGAGACTTTTCGGACTGAGATCGGCACTCGGAGCATTGGAGGCCGCTGCCGCTCCTGATGCTCCTCCAGTGTTGGTTGCGTTCGAGCCGTGCGAGCCGCCGAGCCAGGTCGGCAGGAGTGCCTGCGGGGTCGAAGGCAGCGGCGGGACGGAAGGATGGCCTTCCGGTACGCCGTGTCGGGAGGACGGATCGATGACGAAGCGACCCTTGCCGAGCGCTGACGGGCCAGACGTCGCCGCTGCTGTAACGGCAGCCGCGGGCGACGAGACGGGAATCGGCCGGTTGATGCCGTAAAAGGACGACGCGCGCGAGCGAGACAACCGCGGGTGCTTGCCCGCGCCGACACCGGTACTGCCCGCCCCGCTCGAAGGCGTCCCAGCAACGGCAGCAGCGGCGCCTGACACCGACGTCGACGGCTCCTCCTTCTTTGCCGCGGCATCGATCGTGACTCTTCGAACCGGCGCTGCCGAGCTCTGTTGCGCTGCGTCGCCCTCGTCCGAGTCGTAGTCCTCCGAGTCCGAGTCCGAGTCCTGAGGAGCGATGGCGTACATCCGCTCGACCGCTGCGATATTTGGGTGTTGACCGAGCAGGGCGGGCGAGATGGCAAAGAGGGCGTGGAAGTCGGCAATCGAGAGCGGCGACCGTTCGTCGAGGTCAGAGTCATCCGCGTCGTCCTGGATGTCTTTTCCCTTCGGTTTGACTGGACCGGTGGGAGCGTCCGGCGAGGAAGCCGGGGCGGAAACAGGCGAAGGTGCCGAGGGGGCGGCGCCGGCGGGCGCGAACGTGGACGGCATCGGGGTCGAAACAACAGAAGAAGATGCCGTCCGAGGTGCGGGCGGGATGGCTTTCCGCGTGCCACGCGCGAGCGAGATGACGGAGGCGATCATGTTCTGCAGATGATGCTGCGGTAGCGCGACGTGAGGGGCGTCAGCTTGTTGTGCTCCGGCAGTCCTGCTCCGGCAGTCCTATCGAGTTAAGAGCCGCTCGAGAGCACGCGCAGGCTCACCTCCATTGCACCGTTGAGCAAGCCAGCCGCTCTGCCGTCAATGCCGGACGCCATTCCTTCCTGAAAGCCGATCGCGAGCATTCGGTCGTGCAGCGTGTCTCCGTCGGGTAAGTAGCGCGATTCGCAGCACAGTGGTGCCTGAAGCAGTCGGTTGTAGTCGGACGCGAGAGCTGCAACAGCGAAAGCACAGAAAGTCAGCAGTCGCCTCCCCGGCGGATCTCGAGAGGACAAGGGGATTGGCAGACTCACCGGCAAGGGTCGCGGGGTCCTTCCCGCCGCCGACGAGGAGTGCTCTCGGTACTCCTTCAGCAGTGACATCGCCGCCTCCGCCGCGACTCGTGCCGTCGACGGCTTCACTGAGCGCCTCTGCGGCTCTCCGTTTCCGTTTTCGCTCCTCGTCCGCCGCGAGCATCTGCCCCTTGAGTTTGCCCGCACTCGTCGAACTCGTCGCGTTCGCCGTGGTCCCCGTCGAAGCGGTAGTCGCTCCGAGCAGTTTGACCTCGCCACGCTCCCTCCGTCCGAGGGCCATGACCGCATCCTTGACGAGCCGTTTCCGTTTCTCCTCGAGGTCGGTCGGCGGTCCGGCGTTGGGGTCGCGGGCGCGTTTCTTGGCGCCTCGTGGGTGGAACCCTGAATGGCGGATCGAGGTCGGAGGTGCGAACGGGCGAGTCGTGTTGTAGACGATCGAGAGGACGAGGGCGTTGTGCAGTTTCACTGTGAGCGAGCGAGCGACCGCGGTTTTCCGTTACGAGGCATCGCGTCGTCAGCCATCTCGTCTAAGTCTTGTGCACGGTCCAAAGGTGTAGCACGTACGGGCGAGTTGCCGTTTGACGCGGTCGCGACCAAACGCCCGCTTCATCACGTCGTCCCACTCGTTCCGGTTGATCCTCCCCGTGAAAAAGTCGGCCAACCCGGACCAGTACGCGAGCCCTTGCTCCGGAGTCAATAGTTCGGCGAGCTGGAGTTTGAGCGAGACGAGGTCGGTTCGGCGAGCGGGCGGACAACTCGGCGAAGGCAACAACGCAGGGACGCTCACGACCGCCATAGCCTGCGACGTAGACGCGACGGGGAAAATGCCGTCCATGGCCTCCAACCCGTCTCCGAGCCGGGACTGCGCTAAGGGCGAGAACGTCAGCGTCCACGCGGAATCCCTAAAGACGGGTGTAATGACGCGCCGACAATACAAGGACGATTGTAATGCGCTCGCTCGTGGTCCTCTCGCTACAACGGAATAAGCATCCGTTCGCACCGACTTGGGGTCAAGCGTCATGGTCGTCACGATTGCAATTAGAAAGCGCGGCACTAGAAGCAGGAACACAGAAAGGGAGGTGGTACTGATTCGGGAGGAAGCAAAGGCGAGAACTAAAGCTGTCGGGAGTGGGGTAGTAGAGGTGGTCGCATCACAGAGTTTGATTCTGTGCATGCGACGCGGAAAGGGGTGGCACTAAGTACATGGCGGGTGGCTTGGAGGCTGGGGATTAGGATCGGGAGGGAAGGGAGAGGAAGTGGCCGAGTGAAGGGGGGCCAATTCCCGCAGCGACGACGTCACGCGGAGCGGGAGCCCTTTGGCTCGCCCTACACGCGCTTGCATCTTGGCGAGCTCATGTCGGCCTTACGCGACGAGCGGGCGGCGTTCGTCATCGTTTCCGAGCGAAACGCCGCGGTCGCGCGAGACAAACGTAAAGTAGAGCGACTTGAGGACCGCGATCAGCGACAGGATGAACCCGGCGAGCGCCGCGTACCGGATCACGTCGTCGCGCTGGTGCTGGTAGATCCCGTACAGGGTCCACGTGAGGACGATCGAACCGGCGACGTCGCCCTCGCGCGAACGGAACGCGTACCCGATCGCCGTCAGCGTCAGGAACGCCTCGGCGGCGACGACGGCGATCCGCGACAGGACCGACGGGTGCGCCTTGTGGTGGCCGTGCGTGAACAGCGCAAATCCCGAGATCAGGACGAGGACGATCGACCACGCGTGCCAGAGCGAGAAGGCTACGCCGAAGGAGGAGTGCGTCAGTACTCGGCCGACGAGCCTGACTCAACGAGTTACGCTCTCCGCCATGTCACCCTCTACCGGGGCATGGAGGAAGCGACCGGAGGCGGGCGTCAACGAGACTCACGGAGGTGGACAAAGAGCGTGTCGCCGATCGAACGCTGGTGGTGGTGCGCCGCGAGGCTGTAGTAGACAGTCGAGACCGACGCGGCGACGAGGCACGCAAAGATGAAGGCGACGATCAAGTGGTTCGAGACAAAGACGTGGACAAAGATGGCGTTCAGGACGCCGACAATGGCGAAACGCCAGCCGACGAGGCGGACGCCTTCGTTCGACGCGTCAAAGAACTGGTAGATGACAAAGCCAAGGAGCAGGATGTCGCTGTATAGAGTATCGGGAGGCTTGGTGTCAGCTCTAGCTGTGCCCGGGCAAAGGCCCTGGAGCGCGCATAGCTTCAAACGCCGTCTCGCACGCGCTCCGCATCGCCCAGATGGATGGACAGCGAGGACTCACATCAGCGTCCAGGTCTTGAAGACTGGTGCCGCTGGCGTGAAGTACGTCTCGCGGCCATAGCTCTTGAACGACCTGAGGAACGAGTCATCCTGGTCAGCGTTCAAGCGTTTCTCCCGCGCTGCAGAAGACTGACATACGAGTAGATGTTGGCCGAGAACAGGAACGCAAACACGAGGACGTTGACGATCTTCGACGAGGCAGCAGGTGCTCTAGAGTCAGTCACCTTTTTTCGTCACATGTCTCGGAGGGACCCGCAGTCCTTCGCCTTTTCTTCCCTCGCGCTCTGCAGCCGCATCCTGGGGGTGTCTACTGACCTTGAGAGGAAGCTGATCGGCCCTGTAGTGTCAATCTGCAGTCAGCGCTTGTGCTCGAGGCGTGGCGGCGAGGGATCGACGACGCAGCGATGTGGTGCGCACCACATCGGTGCGGGGCACAGTCACGTCGCGCGGTCCACTCGCCAGGGACCCCGAAGCGCCAAGCTCACCAATTGCTAGTCGACGGCATGGTGGACGAGTTGGATGCTGCTGTCGTGTATGCGCGAAAGCGGTGGAGGTGAGAAGCAACGGGACGATGTTCCCAGCCGCGCAGCTGAGATCAGTCGGGGCGTCGGCCGGGGTGCCGAGCACCGCATGACGCGCGCGCAAGCCAGCGAGGCTCGATCGACATCGTCGAGATCACTCTTGTTGACAAGCACTTTATGGTACTAGCCTTTGATGCAGATGGAGTAGAACCCACTCGTATGAACGAGAGCCCTCGCGAATACGCTGTGATCTGAGCACTTCTCCGGAACCGAGCCAAGCTGCAGGAAAGTTCGATCTCGGTTCCTACTCGAGCTCACTTCGATCCACCAATGAGGCATGGCAGTGCGTGAAAGGTACTGAAAGAGAGACCGCGAACCGCTCGTCGAGGCGCTACTCGACGCTCTCGAGCCAGGAAGGCAATTCCGGCTTTGACGCCGTCTGCGGAACGTGCCCGCTCTGGCTTTCGCCCCGGCAAGTCGATTCGGCACAGTCGGCCAAATCGAGCACCTCGCCGTCCGAGTCACTGCTGCCGACCGTGTCAGAGTGCGACGAAACCGAGAGGCGGTCAAAGTCGTCCGTGGCCGCGATCGAAGGCGAAAGTGGGACCGATGCGCCGTACCCTTGGACCGCGACGGTTATGGGGCTCATGCGCGCCCCGAACGTCGGCGGGAACAAGCTAGTCGAACCCGGCGCGGCGGCGCTCCTTTGCGCCCGCTCGATGCACACACGACAGAAGAGGTCCTTCGGGGCGGTCGCACCCGGCGCGTCGTCCCGAGCGCCGTGGAGGCCGCCATTTCCTGCTGCTTCGGCGCGCTCGCTCGACGTCGTCGTGCCTTGATCACGACCTGCGAAGGGCGCCGCAGGTAGACGCGCTTCGACGATCGACGTGAGAAGGTCGACTTTTTGCTCGAGTTGGACGAGTCGCTGCGTCTGATTGTGGACGACCGACTCGAGGCTCCGCAAGGCGTGATTCGTCTCGTTCGCGCGAGACTCGCGGCAAGGGCGTTCCTGTCGAGGGTGATGCTCCACGTAAGGACAAACGCTGCGAAGGCGGAGCGCATGTTTCAGGTGGACATACCTTGTCGACCGGACGGTGAGCGTCGTCTTGGTGAGCAGGCACCTGCGAATGCGAGGTCTGTTGTCCCCCTTTGACGCGTCAGCTACTCGCGTTGTGAGAAGGCCTTGACGCGCGCACTTACGGGCACAGGGTGGGCACCGAATCGGCTCTCGCGTGCGAGTCTTTTCGCGAGCGCTTGAGCCCAAGCCTCGTTCTGATAGGCCATCTTCGAGGAAACCTTAGTGCGAGAGATCGCGGTAGTAGAGGAAGCGCAGGAACGCCGGAGTGGTCGGAACGAGCGGTGCGTCAAGTACCGGCGGATCAAGTTTCAGTGGGGACTTTCCGCAGTCGTGAGTCGCGAGTTCGGACGGTCGACAAGCTCTCGGGCGTTGGAGCGGCAAAGAGGAAGAGTGAAAGGGAAGTAAAGCGGAAAGAGACGGGATCGCGGACTCTCACATTCCGGAGCGGGACGATTTCTTCTCCGACTCGGGACGATACGCGCGTCTGGGTCGCGTCGGCGACGCGTCAGACTCTGGCATACATGTACGGAGTTGATTCATGGGCCTGCCATGCCTGAACTTACGGATACAACACGTGCGGAAACGCGGAGTCGCCCCGACAGCCCCGCAGTCGACCGAAGCGAGAGCGAGTGAGGAGTGTCTACTTCGCCCTACCGTCGCCTTCTCGTGAGCGAGACATTGCCGAGCTAGAAGACGAGTCGTTCGGGGCGCCGTTTGAGCGTGCGACCCGGTCTGCGTCCCGCTCGGCCGTCGTCTTGAAACCGGGCAATCGAAACATCTCGAAAATGCGCTCGGCGGGCGTCGCGAACCCGTATTGCTGCCGTTCGCCGTATTTGTGAGTCGAGCCTGTGCGGAGATCCCCCGATTGTTAGCCGGTGCTGGACAGTTACGGCGAGTACGGGGCAATCCCCCCGGGCGCACCTGACGCACCTCTTGTAACCCCGACCACACTGCCGGTCGCTTTGTCAATGACCGGACCTCCGCTACTTCCCGATACCGGTGCACAGCTCAGAAGCATCGTGTGCAGCGTGTCATAAGTACCGGGCTCGGCCGTGCAGCCTATCGGGTCCTTGTACTCGCGCACGGTTCCTTCGTCCCACTCGCGCTCGGGTAGCCGCTGCAGCTTGCGGCGCAGTCGCGAGAGCGGGTTCAAGTACCGATGGACCGAGACTTCGGCCGAGATCGAGGCTGGGTAAGGGTTGATGGGGAGGGACCGGAGTGGGCGGACGGGGAGAGCCGACGGGTTGATTGGATCCGGGGAGAGCCGGAGCAAGAGGAGGTCGGCTTCGGAGACGGACGAAAGTAGCTCTTGCACTGTGTAGACATGTCCGGAAGGCGCGAGGATGAAGGTGGCGGAAGGGCTCGCTGCTTCGGCGGGCGAGAGGTGTCGCTCGATCTGCTCGGCGGGGAGTCCACTTGGACTAGATCAGCAACTCCGTGTTGAGCTCGCGTACAGAAGCGACGTACTCACCGAATCGAGCGTATGTGCGCATGTCAGGATCGCTTGGCTGCCATCGCCGAACGCCGAGCCGACCGCAAAGCCCGAGCAGACGCTGACTCGGGGCGTCTGTCCGCCGAGAACGTGCGCGACGATGACAATGCCATCCTGCTCCTCTGGCGCGCTCGCAGACGCGCTGAAAACCTCTTCTTGGACGCCTGGCCTGCCGTCGAGCCGCACTCGCCGAGACGGTCTCGGCGTTGGTTCGTATATCAGCGAGACAGAGTCGACGATGTGCCCGTCCCGGTTCCGTTTCTGCTCGACGAGCTCAGGCAGGCTGATCCAAGTGGGCGCTCGGTGCGGTGGAGGCTGGAGAGGGTCTGCAGTTTGAGGCTGCCCCACCTCGGCACGGCGCAGTTCCGAGAGTTGGGCGAGCGTCCGGATCAAGAACACGTCGAACGCAGCCGCCGAGGCACGGTCCTGAGCAGATTCGTGTGCATTCCGGTCCTGGGCCTTGTGAGTGGGCGCCGCTGGGCGAGCGGGCAGACTTCGCGTCGTATCGCCGTCATCGCTGATCCCGACCCTGACGCCAACTCGACGAGGCGCTTCCGGTTGCTGCCCTTGCGGCACAGCTTGAGAGTCGACTTTACGAAGAGCCTGGGGGCCCTGCTGGGAACCGTGCCGCGGCAGGCGAGGCGGCGGAGTCGAGTCGATCCTCGAAGGAATCGGCGGTGGGGGCGGACTCGCGAACGCGTGTTCCGGCGAGACAGAGATGCTCGAATTGATCAGTCGTGCACGACCGTGCCCGGTCGTGTGCAAGAGTCGTCGGGACAAGATTCGAGTCGTCATGGTGGGTGGGAATGGGAGCAGCGGCCCCGCAGCGCGCAGTCTCGTGAGGGTTCCTGCTCAAATCCCGGGGGCAGCTCACTTTGTGATATCCTCGATCTCCTTACTATGTGCTCCGAAACGCCGCGATCAAGCCCCTAGTCCGGCGGACAGAGGTTCCTGCTTTCGTCCGGACGTCGCCACTGCTTTCAATGATCGGACCGCGGCTTGCGCCTCCTTACCGCTTATAGGTTCTTCACATCGCCCGACATGAGTCAAGTCATAGGCTGCGCCAAGGACTCTGCGAGCTCGACCGAACAGAGGCGCCACAAACTGATGCAGCGGATTCAGGCTCCCTTCTCCCGCTTGCAGTGGGCCTTGCGGACCAAGCTACAGCGGAAGCGAGCACGCGGGCCGCACCGAGATGCTTGCATAATCTGCGCGCTCCTCGGTGGCGAAGTGGCGTCCGACAGCGTAACAGGGGGACTCGCTCCCTCGATGGTCAAGCCCGAAGCGCGCAGGGTCAAGAAGCTTAAGATTCGCCTCGAAAGCCCGGTCCGTACCCCAAAGGGTGCCAGCTTTAAGGACGCGCGACTCTCGCAGCAGTTTTCGCTGACTACTGCCGCGGCAGAAGAGAGCCACTTGCATCCTGCGTGAGCTCAAGACGCTGGATCCTCCACCAGCATTCTCGTCGGATCGGGCCGCGGCTTGTGAGCTCTCCCGGGAATCGCGCCCGCGTTCCTCACTGAGCTCTGCGCTCGTGCACAGTGCTTCGACTCGGGACCCCGACAGGCCTAGCCGAACTCGTCGCCTCCAAATCCGGCGCCCTCGACCTGCTCGGCGCCTCCTGCGCGACCTTGATCCGCTGGACCGGCTCTAGCCGCACGTCCACTCACGAGGTCTCAGCCGAGTCAATCACCATCTTCGTTTACTGGTGGGGCTACGAGATTGCCCTTCCGCCACCTGCGCTGGTCGCGCTCGCTCGGGCTCGTTCGGTCCAGCAAAGCTTCTTCTGGTTCTTGCAAGCGTTCGTCGCCGCTGGAGGTGGGCTTCTGGGCTTGATATCACCGTGAGGATTGAAAGCTCACCTGGATGGGTTTCAGGCGCTCCGGAGCTGGCGCCGTTCATTCGGTACATCTCGAGCTATCTCGACCTCGAGTGGAAAGCGATCCAGGCCCAGGACAAAGGTATGTAGCCGAGGAGTTCAAGCACCATGTTCGTCTGTAGCTTCTGTAGAGAAGCCACTGACTCAGGACGTGCTCGTCAGGCGAAGGAGTTGTTCTCGCCGCGACCTGGCTCCTGCCTGTTGTACGGTCAACGGGGCCTATTCCGGTCTGAAGCCTCGGCGCAGCTGACAGAGCGTGCGTTTGCAGGCACTCGTACCGAGACCGTGGGATTTCCCGTCACTCGCGGCGTGACACCCTCGAGATGCGCAACTTTCGCCGAGCCAGCACGGGATTGAAGGGAATCGGCGTCGGCGCTTCGGACGGCCTCGGAGGGCTCTCCAGTCGGCTTTATCGCACTTGTAGAGTGGCTCTGGGTGATTATCATTCCACAAGATCCTCTGTTAATCGACATGCACGAACAAACAGGCACAGTCGAGGAGGACGAGGAAAGTTTTCCTCGGTTTCGCGGCTTTTCTGCACCGCCACTCTGCTTGATCAAACGCAAGCTTTTGAACTGAAACTCTGCGTACGCGACACACGCGGCTCAGAGTGAAGCCATGGCTACCACGAAACGAGCTACTGAAGGCAAACAGAAGCAACGCAAGAGCAAGAAACCGCGCACGAACCGCAAACAGGCGCAAGCCGCTGCCGAACTCGACTCGGCACCTGCACCGCTCGGGGCGACTTCACTCCTCGCCCAGCACGCTCAGGACTACGCCAAGGACGAGACAGAGCTCCAACTCGAAGAGGCTGTGTTTGGGCGCCGCGCCGGGACGCGAGACGCCGATGTGTACGACCTCGCCGAGGAGGATTTCAAGGGGAAACGGAGAGCCGTCGACGGCAACGCTGGTAGCGACGACGAGATCGACTACGAGGCAGAGCAGGAAGACGACGACGACGAGGAGACCGGCTTGGAGCGATTGAGGGACGACAACGTGGGTCCTCTCTCTCTTTTTACTCAAGATCCTCCTCTTGATCCTCACACTCTCGCTCATTGTGGAAACGCAGCTCTTTTTCGTCGACGTGCCGCCCACAGCTTCCACGTCCAACGGAGGTCCCGGCGGACATGAAGAGGATGTCGGCTCCGACGACGAGGCGGGATCGGAAGCTGAAGAGTCCGACTTCGAGGAGGGAGCTTCAACCGCCGCCGTGCAGAAGAAGCCGACGCTGCGCTCGCGGAACCTACGCCAGGCAGCTTGGTTCGACCCGGCGGACGAGCAGTTGCAGATCAGTCTCCTCGGGCAGAAGCGGACGCGGAAACTGCGAGACGGAGAAGACGAGGACGTCGTGAACGGCCTCGAGTACGAGAACCGGCTACGAAGACAGTGAGTCGAGGTTGTGGCGATCCGCGCAATCACCTGCCTGGAGCTCACACGACGCGCGCGCAGATTCGAGAAGATGCACCCTCCACCGCAATGGGCCGTCGACGCTCGTCGCAAGATCCTTCGCCGGCGAGCTGCCGAGGCGAAACACGGCGGGAACGCCGCCCTGCTCATCGACTCGGATGCTTCCGACGCTTCGAGTAACGAGGACGACGGCAGCGCGGACGAGAAGGACGAGGTCGACGACTTGTTCCGCAAGGCGACCTTTGGCGGAAAGGGAGGCAAGAAGGTCAAGGGCGGCAAGATTGAGCCGGGCGAGATCGACGTCGACCGTGTGCGAGATGCGAACCAGCACGAGGCCAAGTCTGTGAGTGCACTTTCCGTCCAGAAGCACTCTCTGGATCGGCACTGACCTGGTGCGCTACTTCGAACAGGGCGCCATCGTCGAGGTCGGCTTCCACCCGCGTGCCCAGGTCCTCTTCTCCGCGACGTCCGACCGCCGGCTGCGCCTGTTCCAGATCGACGGCACGGACAACCCTTTGCTACAGACACTCCATCTTCCCGAGCTTCCGATCACTTCAGCCGCCTTCCACCCTTCCGGCTCGTCAATCCTCCTCACCGGCTCCCGGCCCTTCTTTCTCTCGTACGACCTCCAGACCGGTCAGACGCTCCGATCTCCTCGAGGTCTGCTGAACGCCGGCTTGGGCGGCAGCGACAAGCAGTCGACGGGCGGCGCAGGCGGTCTCGAACGGTTCCGCTTCTCGCCCGGCGCAGGTGACGTTCTGGCTCTCGCCGGTCGGCGCGGCTATGTCCATCTCGTCGATTGGAGCAGCAGCGGAGTCAGTCGAGGCGGTCAAGTGATCGGCGAAGTCAAGATGAACGTCGCGGTCAAGGGGATCGCGTGGCAACGTGAAGGCCGCGAGCTCCTGACGCTCGGAGAGGACAGCGAGGTGTACGTCTGGGACATCGGGACGAGGAAATGTATCGATCGGTGGCGGGACGAGGGTGGATTCGGATCTTGCGCGCTCGAAACGAGCCGGGACGGTAACTGGACGGCGGTCGGGTGCGTTCCGCTTGCTCGGTGGACCCATTTTTCGCATTTGTGCGCATGCTGATCCCCTACTCGATTGACAGATCCACTACCGGTATCGTCAACATGTACGACGCGTCCACGAAGGGCACGTACGCTCAGGGCGCCGAGCGGAAAGCGCGCAAGGCGATCGAGAACCTCGTCACTCCCGTGACGACGATGCGGTTCAGCCACGACTCGCAGCTCGTTGCGCTCGCGAGCAAATCGAGCAAGGATCAGCTCAAGCTGGTGCGTCTTCCTCTCTTGCAAGGCGCCGAGTCTCGCACACTGACCACCCTCGCTGCCGACAGGTGCATCTGCCGACATGCTCAGTCTACCAGAACTGGCCAACTCAACAGACGCCGCTCCACAATGTCACTTGCGTCGACTTCTCCAAGGGCAGCGAATACCTCGCCGTCGGCAATCAGCGCGGAAAGGTCCTGCTGTACGAGGTCAAGCAGTTTGCCCGTGGTTCGAAGGGTCGCGTTCGCAGGTGATAGAAGGAGGTTCCTAGACAGACATGTTGCAACACTACTGAGCATGTCACCGCCTCACTTGCCGCCGCCGAGCCATTTGCCGCTCTGCTCCCGCACGAGCCGCGTCGCTTCCTCGTTCTCGGTCGCGCTCGGTGTCTCTTGCGCTGATGGTTCCACTGGCTGCGGATCTTCCTCTGCCTTGCGGGACCGTCCGCTTCGCGTCGTCGAGATGGTGAGCTCGCGCTCGAGTTCGTCCATCAGGCGCGACGACTCGCTGTCGTCAGCAAGCGGTGACGTACCGTCGTGGTCGCTCGGCGGATCCGGATTCGCCACTTCGAGCTTGAGGGCCGGCTGCTCAAGCGAGAGCGAACCTGAGGGCGACTCGGGGCCCAGGTCGGTCTTGTCGACAAACTCGACTTGAGCGCTGGAGCTCGCTTGTCTGGCAAGCGGCAAAGACAGAGCGTCGTCGCCGGAAGCTTGGGTCGTCGCGACGTTCTCGACGGCTACGTCGGTGGCGATACTGGTGACCGGAGAGCTGAATGACGGACGAGGAGGGACCGGCGGCGGAGACGGTACCATCGCCGGAACGAGCGGAGGCGCCTCCGTCTGCCAGATAAGCGGTCCAGAATTGCCCGAAGGTGTTGGGCTGATACCAGTCGCAGACGTAGCGCCCGGAGTCGGAGTCGCTGCTGCAGGACTCGAGCCTCCGAACGGCATGAACGAGAGGCGCGGACTGAATGCGGCCAAGTTGGCCGGAAGATGGCGCGACCAGGTACTCGCGCTCGATGGCACGCGGAGTGGGGAGGAGACAGGTTCGATTGGTGGTAGGACTGGCGGGGGCACGAAGGATCGTGGTACGATTGGCGGGTAGGTTGGTGAATCGCTCGCAGGGCGGTACGAGATCTGGGAAGGTCCACTCGAAGGCGCCTGCTCGGGCTGCCCTCGGATCGAACCCATCGGCGCGGCCGACGAGAGAAGCGAGGCCTTCTCTTCGTCTAGCTTGACGCGACTGGCAGACGCCAGAACCGGTGCGACGGACGAGAGGGGCCGATCGTAAGGCGAAGAGGTCCCATCGTCGAAGTAGCTACCGACGACACTGCCGTCGCCGTGCCCGATCGGCGACTCGTACTCTTCGCGAGTAGATGCTCCGGGCCACTCTGAGACGGTACTATCGACTCGAAGGCGCCCCTGCGCGCCGTATCCTTTCTCGTACGAAGTTCCGATCTCGTCCTTTTCTTTGTCTCCGGGCGCGGTGTTGCCTTCGAGGTAGGTCGAGCGGTTCAAGAAGAGACGGCGAGGTGGATGATGGGCGTCGTTGATCGGTTTACGAGTCCCGAAGAAAGCCTCTTTGAAGCTGTACCCTCTGCGGAGGCGTAAGAATACTCGAACGAGTATGAACGGTCCGATGACCAAGGGAGGCACTCCTGCGATGCTACGTCCCAAGAAGTCGTCAGCGCTCGCGCGCGGCTCAAGGGATCAGCGCGATGCACGCTTACGCAAAGTGCGCGATTTGGATCCACATCGGCACCTCCTTCCCGAGCCGCATCTCGTACTCGTCGAAACCCCAAGTGATCTGCAGCCCACCGAGCGTCAAGATCGTAATCCCGAGGACGATGTGCCACCAGTTCGCGGATCGTCGCTCGGTTTCCGGCTGCGCGAGCGACGGCTCCTGGTTGGCGAACGTTTGAACGGCACGTTCGCGCGCGTGGGCGTAGTAGCCGAGGAAGAGCTGGAGGATAAAGAGGCCGAGGAGCGTGA
The DNA here is from genome assembly GCA_002922495.1 of Rhodotorula taiwanensis. Lineage (NCBI taxonomy): Eukaryota > Fungi > Basidiomycota > Microbotryomycetes > Sporidiobolales > Sporidiobolaceae > Rhodotorula > Rhodotorula taiwanensis. Next base: position 123,566 of record PJQD01000075.1, on the reverse strand, counting down.
AGCCCATTTCCTGCGCGCGCAGCGTCAAGATCATCACCCTCGTGGCATGTAGAGACAAAGCGAGCCCACCTGATGCTTGTCGAGCGGACCGGCTGCTCCGTCCTGATCCTTCCTCCCAATGATTGACGCGATGACCGCCAACGTACACGAACCGAGTAGCAGGGGCCAGCTCCCGTATGCCTGCATTCGCCAGTGGATCCGGAACCAGAGGCTGTCGGGCCAACTCCGGCCCAGGGTGGCGACCATGACGGCAAGCGGGGCAATCACTTGGAGCGCTAGAAAAGCGAGGACCGCTGCGCGACGGAGCCGTCAGGCAGGGTCAAGAGCTTGTCGCACCCAATGAGAGAGCTCACCGTGAATGATGATCAGAGTCGTATACCCCTTTGAAGGCACGACTGCGCTCGCTGCTTCCGTTGACGCCCCCGGAAGTGCAGCATGGTCGTACCTGGGTTCCAACCCTGTTGTTAAAGGTGACGCCAGTGCTCCCGTCAGGGACGAGAAGAATAGGAGCTGGACTAGTTGCTGTCGGCGACGGAGGTCGCACTGCGCGCCGTGGAGTCGGCGCTCCCGCGCGAGAGTAGTTCGCCTGCTCAACTCAGACGCCGGCATGACGACAAGAGGACCGTCCTTCGTTGTGATGTGCGCAGGCGAATCGCAGGAACCGTGTGCAGCATGGCGAAAGGGCACAATCGGCTTGTCCGCGGACTTGTCGGGGCCTGAGCGCGAGCATGGGTGCGCGAGTTGAGTGCCGCATAAGACGCAAGCACAGCCAGGCTACACAGCTGGGTGCGAAGGGCGGTTCGGACCTCACAAGCCGCGGAAAGGAGCAGATCGAATCGGAAACAGCCTAGTACTCCCGCAGAAGACGTGCCTTGGCTACCCTATCTCCATCAGCGTTCAGCGCGCTTCCCTGCGGCGGTGATTGCAGCGCAGAGAGAGCGAGAGAGAGGGCACACTCGGGTTCATAGCGATTCATGATCGGGATCGCATTCCGGTGAACTGCGGCAGTAGCGACGCGATCGAGAGCCGCTTGCTCCGGCCGGCGGCCCAGCGAAAGTTTGACGGCTTGCGGCGAGGATGCCCTTTTGACTGCAGCGCCGCGCATGACTTGTGTAGCAGAAAGTCCATGCATTGGTATACAAGCGAACACACGAGAGCGACGATGGTGACGTCTCGACTAGAGCCTATTGCTCTTTTCAGAAGGGTGGAGTGGAGCCCGGCGGGACTCTGAGCGGGACCTCAGCAATTGGGATCGACCGCCCTGAAAGAGGCGTGTGAACCCGCGGTATGGTCCTGCAGCTGACGTCTACGAATGCGCGCAGAAAGAGGAGCCGGCCGGAGCGCGGGAAAATAGAGCCAGTTGTGTGCTGCGGAAAAGTCCGAAAACCCGGCCGGCGCGAGAAGAGCGCGCGGTTGGCGAGCGGTGGAGGCGAGCGACTCGCTTCTGACGTTGTCTCGAGAGTGTGAGCACGTCGTCTAGGTAGATAGCGAGCCTGTGACTGTAGACCCGGTGCGGTCAGAAGTGTGTAGGGGTGAGAGAGCGAGTCCGACCGGTGCCGGGAGTCCTATCTCTCGCCGCCGACCGCGCCAGCACTTTGCCCGGCCAAACCCTCTTCTCTAGGCTACACGACGCGGAGAGTCGCATGCAAGCGAGTACGAGTAGTCATTCGCAACTGCCCGCCCAGTGAGTTCTCCCCTCTCGCCTCTTACACTCGGGCAGCCGCGCCCTTCCCCTTTCCCCCCGGGCTCTTATCATCCGCCGGCCTCGACGACGGTTCAGCGCCCCTATCCCCCCACCTCGCGCGCGCCCGGCACCCGAGCCAGAGCAACGAAGATGTCAGGGAGACGATGCACGGGCACTGACATCCGACCGAACCCTGAACCCAGCGCCGGCGGGCCGATGCCAGTTCCCATCGGAGGAGTCGGTCACGGACACCCGTCCGACGCGCACGCCCACACGGGAGGGCACCAAGCGAGCCTCGGCGCGCACCCACAACAGATCCCCTTGGGAGCCCAGCCGAGTTCCCAGACGAGCATCTCGTTCGAGAGCGTCTTTACCGACGAGGAGGAAAAGTTGAGCGACTATGAGGCGGGCGGGTACCACCCCGTCAGGATCGGAGATGTGTACGGCCCCAACGACCGCTACGTCGTCGTCCGGAAACTCGGATGGGGTCACTTCTCGACAGTCTGGTCAGTCGCACAAAACTCGCCCGCCTAGACTCGCAGTCCCTCGCTGACCCTTATCCGGATCGTGGGACTCTCCTCCCGCTGCCCACAGGCTCGCACGCGATACAACGTGAGTCCACACAAACTTGCGCCCTCGGTGGACGCGGAACAGCCGCACGATCAGAGGCCAAAGGACCGCAAAAAAAAGCGATCGGCCCGACAGAGATAGGCGTATCGCGGTCTTGTGCGCGAGCGCGGGAGCTGACTTGTCCCGCGGACCGCTTTGCAGAGTCAACAAGCACGTCGCGCTGAAGGTCGTCAAGTCGGCGACGCACTACACCGAAACGGCGCTCGACGAGATCAAACTCCTCCAGCGGGTCGTCGAGTCGAACCCGAGCCACCCGGGCCGGCGGCACGTCGTCTCGCTCCTCGACCACTTTACGCACCGCGGTCCGAACGGGACGCACGTCTGCATGGTGTTCGAGGTTCTCGGAGAAAACTTGCTCGGGTTGATCAAGCGATATCACCACCGCGGCGTTCCCGACCACATCTGCAAACAGATCGCCAAGCAGGTCCTCCTCGGCCTCGACTATATCCACCGCGAGTGCGGAATCATCCACACCGACTTGAAACCCGAAAATGTCCTTATCTGCATCGACGACGTCGAGGCGGTCGTCCGCGCCGAACTCGAAACTTCCCCCGCCGCCGTCCCGACCAAGATGATCGGAGTGCCACCGTCTCAACCGCGAGGAGGGGCGCAGACGCCGCGAGCAGAGACGGTGTTCATCACGGGGTCGCAGCCGTTGCCGTCGCCGAGCAGCAGTTACGGGACGAGCCCCGTGATCGAGAAGCTTGCGTTCCAGATGAGCAAGATCTCGGACTCGGGTGGAGGAGGATCGTACGTCGGCAGCGTGAAGAAGCAAGGGATGAGCGCGACGACGCCGGACGACGTCGGCGAGCAGATGGCGGGCGTCCAGTTGGCGGATATCGGCGCGAAGAAGCCGGCGGCACCGACCGCCAAGGGTCCTTCGCTCCTGTCTCAGCAGGTCGCGCAACATCAGCCGCCGCCGTCATCGTCGTCTTCTTATCCGTCCGATGCCGCGTCGGCCGCGCCGAACAACGATTCCGACGTGACGATGATGTCGGCACCGGGAGACGGCAACCCTTCAACCAGCTCTCCGCCCGAACGAATGCCTCATAACCCGATGCACCCGGCCATCGTCGCCGGCGACCCGAACACCTTGCCCCCTCCCGCCCCTTACGACCCTTCTTCGCTCGAACGGATCACGGTCAAGATTGCCGACCTCGGCAACGCGTCGTGGACCGACTTGCACTTTACGAACGACATCCAGACGCGGCAGTACCGGTCACCGGAAGCGATCCTCGGCGCAAAGTGGAACACGGCTGTCGACGTCTGGTCAGCGTCCGCCATGGTGGGACCTTCTCTTTCCTTGCTCTCACCAGCTGCTTCGAAAACTCACTGACCTCTACTTGCAGTTCTTCGAGCTTCTGACGGGCGACTACTTGTTCGACCCGCATCCGGGCACGCGATACAACAAGGACGACGATCATATCGCCCAGATTATCGAGCTGCTCGGCCCCTTCCCGCGAAGCATCGCGCTGAGCGGCAAGTACAGCGCAGAGATCTTTACGCGAAAAGGTGCGTGACTCGCCGCCGTGCCGCGCTCTCGGAAGAGCGAAATCCGCTGACCCGTTCTTTGTGCTTGCTGCAGGCGAACTGAAACATATCCACAAGCTCAAGTTTTGGCCGATGCACTCTGTCCTCCAGGACAAGTACCTCATCCCCGAAACCGAAGCCAAGCTGCTGGAGTCGTTCTTGCAGCCAATGCTCAACCTGAACCCGGAGAAGCGGGCCGCCGCGCACGAGATGCTCGAGCACGAGTGGCTCCGCGGCGTCGTCGTCCAGGGCGAGATCGAATCGCACGTGATGCAGAGCGGAGAAGTCGACGACGACAAGCGGAGGAAGGTTCAGGAGGGGCAAACGATCGCGCGAGGGATCAGGGGGATGAACCCGGACAGTCCGGCGGTCGTGAACGGTCAGTTTGTCGACATTCTCTCCGCACCTTGAAACCCTTGAAACCCTTGAAACTGACGTAACTGTTGGTTCACGCCTGCAGCGAGCATCATTGATCCGCAACTCGTCAACGCGCTGCGACCGATCGACGTGACCCTCAACGTCCACCACACGGATCCGCCTCCTCCGCCACCGACCTCTTCGCTCGCACAGCAGGTTCGCGCGTGAGCGCTCGGATGCCTGTGAGGGTCGTTGCGTGATTCCACCGCCCTCCCGACCGGATGCCTGCTGGGCGGGCGTCCGTCTGTCTCGTTCCCCCCGCCTTTGTCCTTTTTCACCTCACTCGACTCTGCCCCTCGTTACACCGTCGAGCCATTCCCGCCGTCCGAGCTCTTCTCGACTCTCGACTGAGTAGGCCGCCTGCTCGTGCGGCCGCCTCGTCCGGGTCGAGCCGACACTCGTTGCGATACCCTTCCGCCTCTCCCCTCGCCTTATCGTCCGCTTTCCTCTACGTGTACACACTATCTTCCTTTCCCTATCTCTGGTGCGACCATCGCAGTACATCCTTCTCTTCTCGCCCCCTCGATTGTTTTTTCGGTTTCCCTTGTTTCTTCACCCTAATCCCTCTCACTGGCTCACCGGCCTGCCTCGCTGCAGTTCTAGAGTCTCCCGTCGCGATTGCTGCCCGGCCGATTTGCGCGTCAATTTCTGGCGTATGAGAGCGGATGCCGGGCCTTTGCTGCGGAAGGGCGAGAATTTTCTTTGCTTCGGCACGGAACGCGAAAATTTCCCCGACTCGCGGCGTCGGACCATACGGTCGCATTCTCCAGAAGCTTGAGCCCGGTCTCAGTGGTCTGCTCGAACAGCGCTCTTCGCGAACCGGTCCTCTCTCGTCGACCTGAAGGCGGACGACCTCTTTCCACTCCGCTTGCCGACTCGACCTTCCGTCTCCCTCTGCATAGATGGCGACGCAATACCTAACGCCGTTTGTCGTCCCCGGCTATGAGCCCCCTTCACCCGATCCTCAGACGGGCGAAGTCCGAACCAAGACGGACGACGAGCGGAGAGAGATCATCTGGCAGATGAAGCAGGTTCGGATGGTCCAGGAGGGGATGGAGAGTCCAGTCGCAAAGGCGGCCATCTCGGGCGCGATGGGTGAGTTCGCCCGCTGCTTTTCTCGCGATGCTGGATAACGCTGCGGCGCGCGTCGTCCGGCTACGACGTGTGGAAGTTGCGACTCACCTTGCTCTCCCCATCCTCCAGGTTTCGCCATTGGCGCCTTCTTCTCGCTGATGGGTTCCTCCTTCACGATCGAGGACCCGTTTCAACGGCAGCAGTACGAAGGGATGAATATGAAGCAAAAGGCGAGGGTCATCTTTGGCGACATGGGCAAGGGCATGTGGCGCCAGGGTAAAGGGTTCGGAATGGTCGGCGCGCTGTACGCCGGTACGGAATGCGTCATCGAAGGAGTGAGTCTGGCGCTCTGTGCCTCAAGCGAGACCCTCGTCCCGGCAAAACCCCACCTGTCTGCGGGAGCGCGTTTAGCAGATCGTGCAGAACTCTGTACTGACGGTGAAGCCTTCCATTTCCTGCAGTATCGCGCCAAGAACGACATCTACAACTCGGTGTACGCCGGTCTTGTCTCGGGCGCCGTCCTCGCGCGGAATAGCGGACCGCGCGCGATGGCGTTCGGTGGACTCGGTTTCGCGGCGTTCTCGGCGGCGATCGACTCGTACATGCGCCGGGATACGCCGGACGAGGACTGAGGCGCTCCCTTGACACTATGGGCGCACGAACTCGCTCTCGCCGGGCTGCCTTCAGACGGCTTCACGACTGGACTTTGTCTCCATCGTCGACTGCGCTCCGATCTCGTTTAGACCTTTTAGACTCTACCCTTTCCCCTTTTCGCTCTCTTCCGTTCTCTCACAGGTTGTTGTACTCGCATTGTACCAGTATAGTCACCGTGCTGCAACGCAACTCTCGCAAGCCATTCAGCCTGAGAGAAACTGCGAATGTATGCGGAAACCTTTTCGAGGCGACGCGACGCACTCGTTCAACTTTTCGACCTCTACAAGCCCTCTGTCGACCTGCCAAGGCCTCGGAAGAGGGCAGCGCTGTACGCATGTGTCAGCTGTGCGTAGCTGACGCTGCGGCTGCGGCTGCTCGAGCTGCACAGGCTCAATCGGCTGGTTTGCCCCGCGCTGCTGCCGCTCAGCCCGCTCCATCCGCTTCTGGCTCTAGGAAACGCGCGCGAGGACCTGCGATCGTCCTCTCGAGCGACGACGAAGCCGACTATGATGCGTTCCACGACAGCGGGATCGAGTTTGTCCAGCGAAAGTCGCGCAAGTTGGAGCCGGTCGATCTGGCCAACGACGAAGACGACGAGCCGGACCGTCTTCTGCTCGACTACAGCAGTGACTTGAGTGATCACAGGGTCAATCGGTCCGACCAGGCGCGCAACGGCGGTCCGCCTCGACCAGGTCCGGCGCCCAAGGACGAGAAGCCTGTCGTGGTCGCCGCTGCTGCCGCCAGCCCCGCGACGAGCCCTTTCCAAGACGCCGTACAGGCCGTTCTCGGCATCCTCCCCGACTTGTCCATCCCGCACCTCAAGTCGGCGCTGCTGCGGCAACCGGCGTACGGTCCGGCCAACATCGAAGCGGTCCTCGAGGATTTTTTCAACTGCGAGGGCGGATATCCGAAGCAAGAGAACGATGCCGCGCAGGGAGCTGGGAGCGGCAAAGGGAAAGGTCGCGCGGTCGACGGTCCCGATGTGGTCGCCGACGGTCCGAGGGGAATCGTCGGCGAGACGGTCGACGAGGACGACGAGATTGTGCGGGCTGGCCTCGCCTGGTTCGACACGGCGAAACGCACGGCCAAGCCTCCCACTGCGACATACCGTGAAGCAGCGTGCGTCCGCTTGATCGCCGAGGAAGGGTCGAGTCGGTAGCCTGACGCACTTCGCCTTGTCCTGCAGCATCGACCGACTCGCGCGCGAATACAGTCGGTTCCGTCTGCCTGACATCCGTACCTACTTCAACGTTTCGAGCTTGCTCTATGCTCCGGCCTACATCGCCCTCCGCGATATCAACTTGCTGCCGCGGGACCGACTCCCGATCAAGCTCCTCGCATCCGCCCGCAGCAAGGGCAAGGGGAAGCTCAAAGAGGACGCCGAGCTCACGCGCGAGGCAGAGTGGATCCGCACGGAGTTGTGGAAGTACGAGCGGATCCTGGGACGGCGGAAAGAGCTCGAGAAGGAGCTCGAGAAAGAGGTGGCGTCGGGCGCCTTTTTCGAGTGCGGTTGCTGCTTCGGCGACACCGCCATCTCTCAGATGAGTGAGCGCGCGCTTTTGCAACCTGATCACAGTTCCCGTCGACGCTGACCTTGTCCTTGCGCAGTCACCTGCTCGGAAGGCTGCCAGTTCTGCCGCGACTGCGTCCGGGGCAATGCCGACAACGAGATCGGCCTCCGGAAATATGTCCTGCGCTGCATGTCGACCGATGGCTGCACGGCGACCTTCCCCGAGTCGGAACTCGTCAAATGCTTGTCGAGCAAGACGCTCGCCGCGCTGCACAAGATCAAGCAGGAGAAGGAGGTTGACGAAGCCGAGATCGAAGGTCTGGCCAAGTGCCCGTGAGTTTGCTCAATGTTATAGCGCTGCAGCCGCCTCCCTCCGCATGTTTGTTGGCTGACGTCGCCTTGCGCGCACAGCTTCTGTCCGTTCGCGATGATCATCGAGAACCCGGACGAGCGCCTGTTCCGCTGTCAGCGCGACGACTGCCGCATCGTCAGCTGCCGCAACTGCAACAAGAAGGACCATCTGCCCAAGACGTGCGCCGAGGTCTCGGACGACGAGGTCAAACTCAAGTCGGTCCACCGCGTCGAGGAGGCCATGTCCGAGGCTCTGATCCGACGCTGCCCGAAAGTCGGCTGTGGCGAGCCGTACATCAAGGAAGCCGGTACCTGCAACAAGGTCCGCTGTTCGAATTGCGCGACACTTTCCTGCTACATCTGCAACAAGATGTGAGTGCGCTACCTGCGTAGTTCGGGCGCTCGGACCGGCGTGACTGACGGAACGGTCTCCCGTTCGCTTCCCGCAGCATCCAAGGTTACCAGCACTTCAAGAACCCGGGCTCGAACCTTCCCGCCGGCATGACCGTCGAGGCGAACGCCACCTGCGCCCTCTGGGACGACACAGACCAGCGAAACTTTCAAGAGGTGAGCCGTTCCTCGTCGAGTGGCTGTTTGAAGGCACGCTCCCGGCGCTGACGTCTCGCTGTGCCAGATTGAAGCCGCTCGTGTCGCCGCCGAAGCCGAAGCACGCCGCCTCAACGCCGAAGTCGAGCTCAAAGACGACGACTTTGCCAAGCTCAAGATGGCGAAACCTGGCCCGGCTCATCCGAACGTCGCGCACCTCCCGCCGCCGCGGGTCCCAGGGTTTTTTGAGCTGGCCCGTCAGCAGCAGCAGCCGGTCGCTGGCGGGCCGAAAGTCGGAGCGGCGCGGGCAGAGAAGCGAGCGAGGCTCAACCCTGCGCATCCACCGGCAGTCAAGCTCCCGAAGGCGGCAGAGGCGCCGAAACCATCAGCAATCCAATCCGAGGCTCGCCAGGCCAAACTCGAAGCGCGCGACCAGATCTTGCCGCCATATCCGGCAGCTCGGCCTGCCGCGCCTGCCGTACCGCCCTCACCCGTCAAGGCGAACGCCCGCCGCATGCTCGACGGACCGAGGCCTCGGAACGGGGACGGTAAGGGAGGCGAAGACGCCATACCAGAGCGCGCGAATGCTCGGCTTCCCCTCGCCCAGGCGGCCGTGGCCCTCACGGTCAAAGAGAAGCTCGACCGTGACAAGGCCGAGCAACGGCGCGCCGTCTACGAGCGATACCAGGCCGCGTTAGCTCGGATCAAGGATTCGCAAGACGCGTTCGAGCGTGCTCAAGCTAAGCAAAAGCAGGCTGAGGAGGAACGCCAGCGGACCGCCGCTGCGCGTGCCAAGCAGCGAGAAGCAGAGCTGAACCGCATGCGGGCCGAGTATCAGCAGAAACGGCTCGCTGAGGTTGAGCGCTACCAGGCCTCTTTGGCCCGCGCTGAAGCGCAACGAGCCGAGCTCGAGCGAGTTCGAGCCGAGCTAATGCAGAAGCAGCGCGCCTACGAAGCCGCAATGGCCCAGCTCGGCGAGTCGGCCGCACGCAACCCGGCCAAATCTCGCGCCATCAACGACGGCGGTCGCATCGCGGAGAAAGCGCGGCGTCGCCTGGAACGGCAGCGTCGGGCCGACTCGGCGCGACAAGCGCAGATGGCGAGGCAAGAAGCGGAGAAGTACGCGATACCTCCGCCTCCTCGCTTGCCGGCGTACCTGGAAGGTGCCGTCGCAGCTGCCGACACTCCCGTCCGCGCCGGGCCGTCGCGTCTGAAAGGATCGCCGAGTCCGCGTCCGCCCGTCGACCTGGTCGAGGCAGCCCGCCGACGCGACATGCGGGAACGGGCTGAGCCGGACGTATCGCGGCAGCACATGGCCGAGCGCAATGCCATCCGCGAAGCGAAACGTGCTCGTCTGTCCGCAGGCCGAACCTGAATCCGAACGAGCCAGTCGGATCTTACACTACCTCTCGCATTCGCACCCCTCTCCTCCTCTCCGCATCTCTTTCCTTCTCTTCTCTCTCAATCTCGTGTTGTCGTTCCTCCTTTTCGTTGCATCGATTTGCTAAACTTCTATCGCGCACTTGGGCACTGAGTATGAACATGAGAGTGCCAGCCTCGTCCTAGCTCGGTCAGTCAAGGTGCTCGCACGTACGTCGACAAGCGCTCCGAACGGCGAGCGCAGATGAGTGGACGTTACGTGGCCTCTTCAGAAGATGCGCAATGTGGCGGCCAGGCCAGAGCAGCATTCTGAGCAGGGCGCGCCACACCACTGATACCGAGAGGGACGCGCCGCCTACCGCAGCGCCTTGCGTACGCTGCTGTCCGATTCAGCGCCCTAGAGTATTGATGTTTCGCGCCCTGTCCGGGGACGAGCGTCCATAGTCTCGGCCAAGCGTCGAGGATCTCCTTGGCTGTCAGGGGCAGGAGCTGTAAGCCACGCCACAACTCACGCGCTATTACAAGATGACGCGGAGCCGCTCGTGCGATCCGCGCGAGACTCTCTTGAAGTAATTGAGAGGGCTCTGAAAGTGGGCGTCACATTCGACCGGCTGCGCACTGCGCAGCATGAGGCCTCGATTCGCGAAAGGCTTGTCGACGCTACTGCAGGCACACGCAGAGCGGTTCTGCTAGCTCTTTGCAGGAGGGCTGAAGCGTGATGAGAAGTATTGATGAGCGATCGCCAGACTGCGGACCAGCCAGCCAGCTGATAAAGATAGCCAGGGGCCGGTCTGGCGGAGTTCAAACTCCGCTCGGCGCCCTGGCAATCCGATGCGCGGGCCTGATGCACTTCGCAGCCTCCTAGGGTAAGAATGCTATCTGCCTTTGCGGCGATCGTATGTATGAGAGACTTCCGTGGCAGGTAAGCTGACCCTTGGAGCCAAGGACTGCGGTCAGGGGTCGGCTCGTCGGGCTAGCTGTGAAGCAGCTGGTTGCCGAAGGCTTGATGGAAATATGGATGCTGCTTGCGCACCGCGCATGAAGCAGCGAGGAAGCGCCAAGTGCGGTAACTACCGTGCAGCTGCAGGCACGCAAGTGGGCTCGCAACCCCCGGACTCAGACATCCGAAGCCGAAAGGCAGAAGTGCAGCTTGCGAAGAGGAGGCCGAACAGAGAGCCCGCGCGCGGCCCCTGACCGCATTGAGACAAAACGGTGATGGATCGGAAGCGGCTCGTCGCGCGCGGCGATGTACTGAATTCGGAACCTGCGGCCGGTGCCCGAAACGCTCGCGCAGATCCGGGATCGGAACCTTGGCTTGTTCACTGTAGCGGCCGGTGCACACTCATGAACCGGTGTCGCAGCTCGATCCCCCGGCCCAACCTCGAGACTCGACTAGAGGACTCGAGCGAGAAGCTTTGGTGCCTGAGCTGGACTCGCGCTGCGCAAGACACCGATGAGCCGCCGGTCGGCCGGCACCTGCAAACGCTCGTCGCGAGCATCACACAGCGGAGCGCTCTACTGTATAGCACCTCGATGGGCGAAATTAGGTCCGACAATCGGTTGCTCAAGCAAGTATAGCGCATCATGACGCCATGACTGCCGAGTCTTCGTGGCCTCCACATGAGCCGCGCACACCGCGCTCTTCGTACGCAAAAGCCTTTTGTTATCAGCTGCTGCTCACGGACATCGGCGGTCTTGGGCTTCAGGCGCGTCGCAGCGGCGGCGCCGCCGAACGACCCTTCCGGATGGCTCCCTTTTGGAGGCGGGCAAGATCAAGCGCGTGATGCGCATCTCGCTGCACTTGAGCTGCTGTGTATTTCCTATCCGAGCGCCGTAGAGTGCCCTCAATGCACGCACTCGGATTCCGCATGGAAGTGATGTCGAGTGCATGTCTGAGCTGCGCGCGAAGATCGCCTGCGGTCTTCTGTCCCGCCGCGCGCGGACGCGATGCATCGCCGCACCGAACCAGGGGTTCAACGTACGCGGGTTCTGGCTTGACAACTTGTCTTGCGCGGCCGCTTCGGTCGATCGCCCGCTCGGAAGGGGAGCTTATTGCGAGACGCGACGCGACTTGATGAAAAAGCAATCGAATCCCGTAATCGGCAAGTCCCGCGCAGCGGTGTCGAGAAAGCAACGTAGTGGTGATCGCTGCTGAAAAGCCTCCAGGTGGTCGACAAGGGTGCATACAGTAATGCAGCGGAACAGACCGTGACCCTGGAGCGACTGCGCACGTACCACGCAAAACCGCATTTTCTCCGTCTCCAATCATACGGCCGACCGGGTAACGGGATTAACGGCACGCGTGCGTACGCTTACCCCGCTTCTCTTTACTCCGCAAAACGGAGGGTTCTTCGCCCGCGAGGCCGGGAGCCGCAGTGTCCGAAGTTCTTTTGTCCACCGTTTCGCCCAGCCTCTACACGGCAGACCAACGACCTCGGGCCAATCCTTACGAATCGCAGTCGACGACGAGCAGGCGTCGCGATCGCAGTGCTGGCAGAATGGCGGTCGCGCTGGCACCTCTGGCGCCGCTCGACACTTCGAATGCACCGCCTTCGCCGACCTTGCAACCGATCGCCAAAGCGCCGTCCGTCAGCCCGCTCGCCCTCTTTGCTGCAGAGATGATGAGTTGGCTCTGGTTCGCGCCCGGGCGGACCAAGTCCGGTACGGATCGAGAGGGAGGCGACGAGGTTCCCGAAGTTGCAAAACTTCAGGTCCAGCCAACGGAGCGCTTCGTCCGCTTCTGCCAGGAGGTTCTTTCGACCAGTGAGTGGTTCTTACAGGGCTATCAAGGCATTTCGGAGTAAGTCCGAGCTGATCCGAACCCGTTCGCGCTCCCGCGTCCCGTCGCAGCCCAAGTCTCGGTCTCGGTCGTTCTCCTGGCGCTCCTCTTTGTCTCGCGCCTGAAGCAGCAGAATGCGATCGAGGGCGCGCCAGGGTCAGAGTATCGACTCGCCGTCACCGGCCTTATGCTCGCCAACAAATGCCTCGACGACCAGAGTGAGCCCCAGCCCGATCACCCGCTTTTCCCGCCAGACCCGAGCGGGCTTCCTTGAGCCCGAGGATGCATATATACTCGTCTCTTTCCACGCCAGGCTTTGCTGACGCGCTCGTGCGACGACAGCGTACACTGCACAGACATGGTCGCAAGTGTCGTCCCTCGAGTTGGTACGTGTCGAGCAGACCTTTCATCTTGTTCGTTTCGGTTTCACTGACCGAACCCACCATCGCTCCCCGTAGAAACCGCTCGTCGCGGGCGAGGTCGAATTCTTGCGAGGTCTCGACTGGTCTCTGCACGTGTCTGAGCAGGATTACAACGCCTGGTTGAGACTCCTGCAAGGACACGTCGCATCTCGGAATGCCCGCCTCGGCAAGACTCCGCCCTTGCGCTCATCCGCTTCATTTGCCACCCCGACCCGCCGTCCCACGCACAACAAGCGCCCTCGCATGCCAAGTCCTCCGGGTGTTTACAGTGGGCTCGGCCTGACGGCGTCGTGGCCTCCCTTCAGGGCTGGCAGCGAAGAAGTCGCGATCGCCGACGCCGGAGGGGAGTCGGGCCGGCGCACGAGGAGGAAACTCGACATGTCGATATCGAGTCACAATGGAGGAAGCGCATCGCCGCCGCTTCTGTCCGGCGTGCCCTTGTCGGCGCCGGCGGCGGCGTCTTCGGCCCCGCTTCCGATGTACGGTCATCTTCTTCCGAACTCGAGCAGTTCTCGCTCCTCGGCTCTGCGTCGCTCGACCAAAGAGCCGTCCCTCACATCCAGTCTTGGCAAACGGACGGCGACCGATGCGTTCGGGCGATCGACCTCAGCCGGGACGTCAGCTGCTCTGGGATTGCCTATGTCGACGGACACGGCGGCGATGTCGCGATCCTGGAGTGCCGGCATGCCTGTGCATCCGGGCCATCCGTCGGTGTTCGCCCCACAGCAGCCGTCGCTCGTGACCTCGTGCAACCCTGCTGTGGGAGAGTGGACTTGCCCGCCGTTGCAGCCGTTCGCCTTCCAGCACGGCGGCTACGTTTCGGCGGCGTCTTCTCCTCTTCAATCGCGTCCGACGTCATCCTCGATGCCGGCGTGCCCTCCGGCTCTCGCTCTTCCGAACCACCTTCATCCCGGATCGGGGTTCTCCACCCTCGTCGACTCCTTCTCGCCGCGGTACGACCCCGAGCACTACAAGCAACTACAAGAAGGCCGCGTCGAGCTCGGATACTACGCGCTCGCTGCGGGACAAGGCGTCGGGCGGTACCACACGATGCATCCCGTTCCGCAGGAATCGCACCTCGGCGGGTTCGTCGACCCGTTCGCTCGGTACCCTTCGGTCCCGATGCATCCCGCGTACCCAGTCTCGATGTCGGCTGCTTCGTCGCCGATCGCCCGGGCTTCGCGCCGCTACTCTCCGCCCTTCGCCTTCTACCCGGGGCAGGCGGTCCCGACGCGCACCCAACCCGCCTATGCGCTTTCGCCGCTCTCGACCCGTCCGCCTTCGCTCGCGACGACTCACTCGTCGGATCATCGACGCGTCAGTGGCGAGAGCGCGAGCAGTCCGCTCGGCTCGACCACGTCGACTCCGCTAAGCATGTACGACCCGCCTGCTCCGGCGCCCTTCTTGCAAGCGACGACTCCGCTTCGCGCAATGGCGCCGTACGAGCTGCCACCGATGTATGCCGGCTTTGCGCCCTCGCTGGCGCACCTGCATCCGACGCAACAGGCGTACTCGGCCTACTCGAACGCCGGCATGCCGGGCGTCTACTGGCGTGGCTAGCTCCACAGTGACGGCTTCTTCCACCGACGCAGAGCCCTCTTTTCCTACGTTCCTGCCTCGACTCGTCCTGCCTTTTCGCCTTCTGCCGCCTCTTGCAAAAGGGAGGTCCTGGCTCCGATCAACATTCCGCCTTCCATTTCGACCTGTACCTCATTCGCATCCGGCGCCCTGATTCGCCACAACGATTTACCCTTGAGCTTGTCGTTCATACTCTCGATACCCTGCGCCTTTTCCCGGGCGACTGTTCATGCACCCTGTCTTTCCTTCCATCGTACTTGCATCCGTTGTGCCGCATTCGTCTCCTCCTCCATTCTTGTTCCTTCCCTTGTTCGTTGTAGCCATTCATACGCACTCTCCGCATCGTGCCTTTTCTCTCTCACATCGCAATGCCGTCGTCGCAGGCGCTCGTTGAGCGAACGTTCAATCTCTAGGTTACGCTCGGAAGCTCGGACTTGATTTTTTCCGGATGCGCAGTGCTGCTTCCGATGCAAAGCACGTCGCGCTCGCACGATTCGTAAGGCATAGCAAACCAGCGTCAAGATACGGCGGCAGCCAGGCGGTGTGAGGCGGTGCGCGCGCTCGCTCGACTCGGCAGTGTCGAGAAAAAAAAAGTTTCCAGGCCCACGACCTGGCCCAGCACACCAGCTCGCCCTCTACAGGTCTCTAGCCGAGATGCCAGTCGCTCGGACGTCTTCAGCAGCAGTGTCAGCGGTCCGCGCGTTCGCTCGCTCGGTCCGACCGCAGCCAGGTCAGTCGCGGAAACTGGGTCCGACTTGGCTCGTCGGCCGTCGCAAAACTGACACGCGTTGTGACACGGGCGTAGGTCCTGCAGCAGCATGCTGCAGCGCATCAGTGGCTTCCACCTCGCGCGCTCTGAGTGGCTCGGCGCGCCCGCATGCCGCGGCCGACTTGTCGACTTCGCAGACTCGGTTCACCGGCACTCCGCTCTCGTCCTCTGGCTCGCCAGGCGCGCCGGGAACCTCTCCGCAGTCTAGATACCCGCCAGGGAGTGGCACCCACCTCTACGCCCCCTCGGCCGAGTCGCAGCGGGCGTACCTCGAATCGCTCCTCGATGCCGCCGGCGAGATGCCGAACCGGCACCTCGTCGACGAGCAGATCGCGGAAAAGACGTTGACCCACAAGAGTGGAGTCGACAAGACGGCCGTGTATGGACGCAAGATGAAGCGGAGCGAGGTCCACGCAGTGGAACGGGAACAGGCGCAGGAACGCCGAGGCGGTCACAACGAGAAGTTTGCTTTCGTCGGTACGTCGGCTGTCGGTGACGATTGCTGCACGAGTGCATTGAGATGGCTAACGTGCGCTTGCCCCGCGTCCGATTCGTTCGTGTCTAGGCCGACGACTGCTCCGCCTGCACCTGACGCAACACCTCTTCTCCCGGCTGTCCTCTTCGAACCCCGCCCTCCTGTCGACCGTCCTGACGTCCCCGTCACAACTGCCACTCTCGATCGAGTCAATCCTCGACACCAAGACGCTCGGCGCGAGCGTCGGCAAGGCGTGGCGATTGGAAGAGGCGCTCCGATGGCGCGAGGTGCGAGGCCAGGACGGCGAGATGACTGGACTGTGGAAGTGCCGGGGGTCGGCAGTCGAGGGTGTTGTTGGTATGGTGTTTACGACTCAGGTGAGCGGCGCATCCCTCCGTCTTTTCAGCGCGCTCCGCGTCGTCCGCAACCTGGGCCAAGAGTCGCAGAGCGAGCGAGCAAGCGTCTCTCGGATTTGGCCGTCCGCGGTCATGTTTGGTCGGCCGGCGGCCGTAGTGTTTTCGCACACTGTACTGATGGCTTTCATGATCTTTCTACAGGGCATCGATGCGACGAACCGAGTATTTGAGCGGCTTGTCCTCCCGCACCTCGCGCTCCCGATCACGCTCGAGCGCGCTCTCGCCGCATCTACGCCGTCGGCAGTGCCGGCATAGCATCACCAATAATGTAGAAGTACTTGTTGCTCATTCGGAAGAACACCCTGCGGCGGAGGGGATTATGTCCGCTCGCAATACCACGCATTCGCATCAGACAGGCTGCCAAGACACTTTGCTCCGGAGCTACAACGGGATTCGCGCGAATGAAGCATGGTTCATTGCGTGCTTGTTTGTCGTTGTGTTGTGAAGGGAGCGAGACAATGAGCAGGAGGCGCGGAGGGCGGTGGAAGCGGCCCTGGGTCCGATCGAAACCCTTTGGCTCGTCTCGTCCGCTTCGTCCGCTTCGTCCGCACTGGCTTCGCCTCTCGGACAACCCGCTCTCCTCTCTCGGACTTCTTGCTCTTTCTCCTCCTCTCTCACACATTCTCGAACGAGCCTGATTCTCCAAAAGTATGACCGCTACTGCTACCACGAACGGCTTCTCGTCGGCGGCTTCGGCGTCCGCTGGCAAGGCTGCGCAGCGAGTCGCACTCGATCAGTTCGACTCGGTCTTTGGCTCGCTCATCGGTAAGCAGCTCTATACAGGCACGCAGTGCGAGATCTATCGCAACAGGACTGACTCGCGCCTCCTGCCTCCATATCCGCTGAACCCGCCCTCGCCTCGCCTATCGCGAACTTCGGCCGGCTTCCTCTTCCCCCCTACTCTGCCTTATCGTCCCCTTTCTCTCGCCTCTCCTGAACCCAACATGCTGCCGACGTCCTGCAACAAACAGAGCTGTCCTCGGACGCGCTCGGCGGCCAGGTCATTGACGTCTCGGACGAGTTCTTCTGCTCCGCCTCCAACCTCCTCAAAGTACCCGTGAGTCCGCTCTCCTGGTGCAGCTTTCCCCATCGAACGCAGCGCGGCGAAACTTGAGCGTCAGCTGAACATTACGAACCGACCTCGCAGCCCTCGGTCAGCATGAAGGGACAGTTTGGCCCGAACGGTGCCTTGTTTGACGGTTGGGAGTCGCGCCGGCACAACCCGACTTATGACTGGTACGTTGAGCCGCCTCTTCCTCGCGCAGTAGGAGGTGAGCAGGCGCGCTGACTTGCGGTAAAAACGCAGGACCATCATCAAGCTGGGAGCGCTCGGCAGCATTTCTGGCTTTGACATCGACTCGGGCCACTTTAGCGGAAACGAGTGCGTGCATTCTGCTGAGAAGCTGAGAGCGAGTTGAACAAAGACGCTGACCTTGCAGGAGAACAGGTCTCCGGCGAGCGGTGTCTGGGGCGCCTGTGTTCCGGAGGGACAAACTCTCAAGGAGGACTCGCAACTGGTCAGTCTCGCTTCCATCAATCGGATCCAGGCTCGGCAGAAGCGTGCCTGGACTTCGTGTGACTCTACGGAGCGGATAGCGGACTGACGTCAGCCTATATCACCATACAGTGGAAGCCTTTGCTCCCAATCACGCCTCTCGGACCCGCTCAACGCCACCTCTTCCTCCTCCCCTCGGCTTCCGAGCCCGTCACGCACCTCAAGCTGACGATGCACCCCGACGGTGGTCTCGGTCGTTTCCGCGCGTACGGTCGCGTCATCCCGCCTCCCGCTCCCGCTCACCCGGATGGCAAAGCCGTCGACCTCGCTTACGTTCTGAACGGCGGTACCGTCACTGGCGAGAGTGACCAGCACTTTGGACGCGGTGGGAACTTGATCCTGCCTGGCCGCGGGAAGGATATGGGAGATGGATGGGAGACGAGGCGGAGTCGCGGCCGGCTTGGAACGGGCAAGGGCGACTGGGTCGTCATCAAGCTGTACGTCCTGCGTCACTACTTCGCAAAGAGCTCGACTGAGGGGCTGACTATACGCGGCTTCTTCTGCTCCACAGCGCCGAGCCGGGATACCTCGAGTGGGTCGACATCGACACCCTTCACTTTGTCGGCAACTTCCCGAACGCGGCTGAGCTCTACGGCATCTCGTCGAACGAGGTCAGTCCATACCTACGTGCGCCCCGCTTGGCGAGTCCGAGACTGATCTTTTGGCCGACATTCGCGCGCGCAGGAATGCCCGAACGTCGAAGACCCGAGCTGGACTCGGATCTTGGAGATGACCAAGCTCGGCCCGCATCGTCAGCACTTCTACCAGCTTGCACACCCGGAGAAGCCGTGGACGCACGTCCGCCTGGACATTCACCCGGGTAAGTCTGCCTTATGCTGGATGCGGACTGCGGCGGTTCGAAGCGGTGTACTTACACGCGTCTCTCCCCGAAGATGGAGGTGTCAAGCGTCTCCGCTTGTATGGCCGCCCGCAGAGCCAGTACCCGGACTTTTCCGCCCTCGTGCCCCTCCCCGCTCCGACTCCGGCTGGCGTGCCGAACGGCACCTCGGCGACCAACGGAGCCAAGGTCAACGGTATCTCCAAGTCAAGCCGCGCGAGCGTTCCGAAGATCCCCTCGGTGCCCCTGAACCCGTCGGCGTTTGCGCCGTACGGTTCGGTGATCCAGTCGTACCCGGACGAGCGGGCTGCACCGAAGGAGATCAAGATCAAGACGGTCAACTTTGGCACGGCGCGCAAGTTCAACCACCTCTCGCCGGTCGAGTACATCACGCCGCCTGCAGGCCGGTTCACGACGGCGGACGGTTCGCCGGTCCCGGCCGGTCAGGTCAACTTTTGCGTGTTCCGGTGCGAGCCGCAGAACAGCCAGCAATTGTCGGCGGACGGGACTGGCAAGCGGCAGTGGAACGTCGAGGTGCTCGAAAGGCACGAGTTTAGCTCGCAGGCGTTCATCCCGATGGGAGGTACGCCGGTCGAGGACGGCGAGGGCAAGTACCTCGTCCTCGTCGCCCTGCCCGGCAGTGGTACGTTCCTCCCACCCCGGTAGCGTTGCTGGAATACCTTTCCCTCGTGTACTGACATCTTGCGCCATACAGACGGCCAGCCGGACCTTTCGACGCTCCGTGCCTTCACGGCGACGCACACGCAAGGGATCAGCTACCGCCCCAACGTCTGGCACGCGCCGCTCATCTCGCTCGGGGCGGACAAGCACGACTTTGCTTGCGTCGTTCACGAGACGGGCGTCCCCGAGGTTGACTGCGAGATCAAGTGGTTCGACGAGGGCGTCGTCGCCGTCGTCGAGGAGATCTGAGCCGCAGCAGACGTCTTGCAGCCGGAAGGACTCGCATCCCTCCCCTTCCTTTCTTGGTCCGGGTGTTTCTCTCGCCTGTAGATGATCAGTATGCGATTCCGATGGGCTTGTTGTAAATGAGAATATGTATACGGTCGGTCTTAACTCGTGGGTGATCGAGAGAGACAGTCGACAAGGGTTTTCTCGCCGACTCGACCGCGACAGATTGACTCGCTACAGATCGCGCTCGGCCTTGATACTCTAGCCCGTAACAGGTCCGAAAGGGATACAGCTGGGCTTTCTGCTACCTGCGCGCTTCGCTCTAGCTTTCTAGAAACAGAATCAAGACTCGTCGTCTCGTCGTCGTCGTCATGTCGTCGTCCAACAACAACGCCGGCGCAACCCTCGCGCCGCCGACCCGCAGTGGGTCGATCAAGCGCACTCCGTCCGACTTGAGCAAGGAACTCGCGCAGCGCGATTTGCCCGAACCAGAGTTCCTCCGGGCGCGCGAGCACACGGCGGCCGCTCAGCGCAAGCTGGACGACGTCGAAGGCCGCTTGGCCATCCTGGAACGGGATGAGGAGCCCGAAGGTGAGCTGCAGCTCATGCGCTGTGCACTGAGAGATCCCACGAGTTGACGCGGCCATCGCCCCCCGCCGCGCGACGAAACAGCGATCACCATGTCGCACCGCCGTCGCCAGAGCGAGATGACCCAGGAAGCCATGGCCGAGGCTCTCGCGACTCTCGAGTTTGGCGACCCTGAAAGCATCGCACGCGCCAGCGCTCGCGCAGACGGCGCCGAGACTCCCCGCCCTCCGTACGTTGCGGCATCGGGTCTCTCTCTCGCGAATGCTTTGCCGACGGACTGCCGAGGCTGACTAGAGCTTCCTCTTCTCAGCATGCAAACCGAGGGGCACGCGTCTGTGCCGAGCACCCCGGGTCTGTCCGAGGAGCCGCCTGCGGTTGAGACCGCGAGCGGATCGGGGCAGGCAGTTGAGCAGGTCGTCACGCCGTGGGATGTGCAGGGTGCGGTCGTCGAAGGTGTTCAGGTGAGGTACTTTCTCGGCACACAGTGTCGCTCCTCTTGCGCAGGATCGCGCCAGCGGACCTGTCGCACGTTCATACTGACCTAGTCTTCCGACCACCCAGATGGCGATCGACTACAACCACTTGATCGACCAGTTCGGCACAAAGCGCATCGACGACGAGCTCCTTGAGCGATTCGAGCGCCTGACCGGCCGCAAGCCGCATCTCCTGCTCCGAAGAGGAACCTTCTTCTCTCATCGGTGAGGCGTTCTTCCCAGCTGCGGCGATGAAGGACCAATAGGAAGCTGATATGCACATCTTCTTGCCTCACTCCTTGCAGCGAGCTCAACTTGATCCTCGACCGCTACGAGCAAAAGAAGCCGTTCTACCTCTACACCGGTCGCGGCCCGTCCTCCGACTCGATGCACCTGGGCCACATGATCCCGTTCATCTTCACCCAGTGGCTCCAAGACGTGTTCGACTGCCCGCTCGTCATCCAGCTGACTGGTGAGTCGACCGGGCGGCCCGAGATTCAGCTCTTTCGGGAGCGGCAACTACTTGAGAAGAAGCTGACTTCAAAGACCTCTCTTCTCGCAGACGACGAAAAGTTCCTCTTCAAGCCGTCGCTCAAGCTCGAGCAGTGCAACACTTTCGCGTTCCAGAACGCCAAGGACATCATCGCTTGCGGCTTCAAGCCGGAAAAGACCTTCATCTTCTCCGACCTCGACTTCGTCGGGTGAGCACGCCGAGTCGCGTGAAGCTCGCTTCGACCTGCATTGACAGCGCCCATCTCCACAGTGGCCCCTTCTACCGCAACGTCGTCAAGATCTCGCGCTTGATCACCGCTCGGCAGAGCCAGCAGACTTTCGGCTTCAAGCTCGAGTGCGTACCGTTTCCTTGCGCTCCCGGAGCTCGCTAGCTGACGTCGCTTCGACTGCAGGGACAACATCGGCAAGTGGCACTTTGTCGCTATCCAGGCTGCGCCGTCGTTCTCCAACTCGTTCCCGCAAATCTTTGGCGACAAGTCCGACATCCCTTGCCTGATCCCCTGCGCCATCGACCAGGACCCGTACTTCCGCTTGACGCGCGAGTGTGCTCAGCGTCTCAAGTATAAGAAGCCGGCGCTCATCCACGCCAAGTTCATCCCTTCGCTCCTCGGTGCCCAGAGCAAGATGTCTGCGTCGGCCGCCGAGAGTTCGATCTACATGACCGACACGGCCAAGGAGATCAAGAACAAAATCACCAAGTACGCGTTTTCGGGAGGACAGGTCTCTATCGAAGAGCACCGCGAGAAGGGTGGCGACCCGGACGTCGACGTCAGCTACCAGTACCTCACGTTCTTCCTCGACGACGACGCCGAGGTCGCTCAGATCGCCGAAGAGTACCGCTCTGGCAGGCTCCTCACGGGTGAGCTCAAGCAGAAGACGATCGGGCTCCTGCAAGAATTCGTCAAGGCGTTCCAGGACGTGAGTTCGGTTCCCCGATCCGTTACGCGCAGAGAATTCCTTGTCTCATTGCATCGGCTATCACAGCGTCGCGCTAAGGTCTCGGACGACATGGTCAAGTCATTCATGGATGCGTCTCGTCCGATCGACCCGACATTGCGGTACGGACCTGGGTGCACCGGCGAGAAGCCGAAGGCACCGGCGGCGGAGAAGACGGCATAGATTCGACAGGCGTGTACTACTTCAGCTTCCCGCAATGCGCATTGATCGAACCACGTGCCAGCTCACACAAAGACCGACGGAAAGTGAACACCCCGCGACTCGAGCCCAGACCTCAAAGGCGCTCGCGCCTGCTCCCAACGATTCTCGACGCGCTTCTGCACGAATGCTGCCTGCCGATCACCTGCGGACGGTCGCGTGGGCTTTTCCGGATCTCCAGGTTCGCGCTCGCACCTCTTGCGCTCGCACCTCCTTCACCACTGCATTCGGCGAAGTGCCCTTGCAGGATTGTGCGCAGACGTCGGGCTTCCGAGGTGATCGAGTGTTCGCTCTGGACCCTCCCGACCAGGACATACGAGCCGCAGGAATCGCTCACACACGCCTATAAAGCACACCAGGATGCGCTCTCGCTCTCTGTCTTCCTCTGCATCCCGCTTTCATTTCCGAACCCGCTGCCATGCTCGCTTCGGCGCTGCTCGCCCTGGCTTTGGCTGCGCCAGCTTTGGCCTCGGATACCGTCAAAGGTGTCGAGGTCGAGTACCTTGTCAGCCTCGTTCCTCAGGACGGGACGTCGACCCGAGCTGCTCTCGGTCACGACAACGGCACGCTTTCGATCCCACCTTTGGTCCCTCGCGCATTGTTCGAGCGTGCCCGTCTCACGTGCAACTCCGGGTAAGGGAGATGGTGCACGCTTCCGAGGCTTCCATGCTGATCTATCACTCCTTCAGATTCTCGCCAAACGCCGACAAGTCTGCTTGCGTCTGCCGCCCGGACAAATTTTTCACTCCCGACGGCGAGAACTGCGTCTCTCGCTGCGTCACTGGCTGGTTCGACTTTGGTAACGGGTCATGTGCGACTTGTCCCGAGCCCTTCTACGCGTGCTCAAATGCGCAGACCCCCACGCGCTGGTAAGCCAAGTCGCGAAGTTATTCCACGCATGACGCTGACCCGTCGACTTCCAGCTCGACCGGTACCTTCTTCTTCGACAAGTCTTGCGTGACGACTTGCCCGGCCGGGACTTGGGGTGACGACGCTCCGGGCAGTGAGTCCCTTTTGAGGATGAACTCATGCGGACGTCCGACTGATTGCCCTCCCATTCGCGCAGAGAACATTTGCCGTCGGTGCGCCGACAAGGACGCTCAGAACTGCTCGGACGGTAGCCTGTTCTCGGCCACCTCGTGCATGACTAAATATTTGTACGAAGGGAAATGCGTCGACGCCGAACGTGTCCCCGATGGCTACTTCGCTGATGCGACCGGTACGCTTTGGCAATACGGGAGGTCCGACGCCATGCTGACCATGTGTCATCCGCAGCACACGAGGTCCGCAAGTGCGACGCCAACGTTGCTACCTGCACTTGTTCCGGTACCGGTTGCGCTACTTCCTGCGGCAAAGACAGGAAAGGCGACCAGTTCTTGCTTCGTCCGGACGGGACTTGCTCGAAGCACTGCCCTGGCGGCACGTACGGAAACAAACAGGGCGGCGTCTGCGTCGCCTGCGATTCGACTGCGCTCACCTGCACGATCGAGGGAGCCTCCTCCTGGTGAGTGTGCATAAGGCTCCGACTTGTGTGGGCAAGCATCAATCTGAAAGCTGACTCCGATGCTATTCTGACGCTTTCAGTGCGAAGGACTCCGCCGGTACCCAGCTCTACCTCACGCCCACGAAGCGATGTGTCCTCTCCTGGACCGGTCCGACCGGCTACTACCCCGACGACGCGACTGCGACATTCAAGCCTTGCCCGGATGGCGTCACGAGCTGTGTTGGAGGCGACTCTGCGGACGCGACCAGCTGCGGCAAGCGCGTCGACGACACTCCGCTCTTCTTTGTTGCCGGAGAACCTGCCAGCACCGGTCCTGGGCGTCAGAAGTTCGTCAAACCCACCAAGCGCCGACTGCAGGACGCAGTGACGGGTACCTGCGTGACGGCGGACGCGTGCCCGTCGGCCACGTGGGCGAACCCGAGTGCGTTGCCAGTTTCCGCAGGTACTGGGCATTCTGGCTGACTTGCTGACGCGTGTAGTCGACAACACATGCACGCCTTGCGACGCTGGCGAATCGAGTTGCAGCAAGAATGGAGAGGGCAGCGCGTTGACCTGGTCAGTCCAGTTGCCATCGGCCCGGATCTATTTGACTGACCCTTCGTGAGTTCTTTAGCGATGCCGGGCTTTACCTGTCCGACCAGAAGGACTGTATCACTGCGGATGCTTGCGTTTCGGGTCCCTACTTCGTGGACGAGGGTAAGCTGGCTTGCCCGCATGTCTCGCTGCCGAGCGCAGACTGAATGTCGCTCGATCCATCAGCTTCCGGTACATGCTCCAGCTGCGACCCCGGCGAGGCCGCCTGTACAGGAAACGGCGTCGGCCTGGCGACTGCTTGTGCAACCGATTCGAACGGCAAGCAGCTATTCCTCTACGATGGCGACTGCATCTCGGCAGAGTCGTGCCCTGGCGCGTACTATCCGGATAGTGGTGCGTCATAGCTACGTGCGACTCGCCGGAGAAGTCTCGCGCTCATGTTTCGCTCGCTCGCACAGAGGAGAAGGCGTGTCTCGCTTGCGACCCGGGCGCGCTCACCTGTACGGGACCGCACGCCGCCACGAAATGCGGGTTCACCGACGCAGGCAAGCGACTCTACATCAACGTCGACGGCATGTGCGTCGAGCGCAGCGGCTGTGACTCGACGACGTGGGCAGACCCCGCGACGCAAATCTGCGAGTCGTGCACGCTTCTCGACGAGGACGCCAATACATGCACGAGCCCGACCGTCCTGAGCTGGTCAGTCGGGCCAGTCTTGTGTGTTGCTCCGTAAGCTGACGCAGCGCATACGCAGCACGACCAAGTACTTCTACCAAGCGGCGTGCATCGACCCCTGCCCGACGCGCTTCTGGGCCAACCCGGGCGACCACGTCTGCACGCCTTGCACCGACCCCGACGCTCTCACTTGTGCTGCTTCGGGAGCTCTTTCGTGTGAGAGCGGTTACCTCTGGAACCGCCAGTGCCTTCCGAGCTGCCCCGCCGCCACCTACGCCGTCGGACATGTTTGCAAGGCTTGCAGCGACTCTTTCGGAGTCGGCACGGCCGTTTGCACTTCCGAGACCGCCATCACCTGCTCTCCCGGATACGACCTGTACGGCAAGCACTGCATCACCGACGCCGAGTGCTCAGCGATGGGCGCATGGTACCCTGCGAGTAAGCGCAGCTTCTCCTCGACCGCGTCTCCGAATTGCGAGCCGCCTTACTGACACGCCTGAACGACTCAGACGGCGTCTGCTCGTCGTGCTCGCAGAAGTTCGCCTACGCCGCCACCTGTACGGCGGACCGAGTGCTGTCATGGTGCGTCCACTCGGCTCAGTCTGGACTCGCGTGACCTCGAAGTCCGCAGCTGACCTTCTCTCCTTTGTACAGCTCGAGCGACCGTTTCAGTCAGTCTCGCGCCTCCGCTTTCGTAACTGCTGATGAGACAGAATTGACCCTCTCGCCCTCGCGCTGCAGTCGATGACAACGGCAAATGCGCGCCGCAGTGCGTCTGGGAGGCGTACTGGCTGTACAAGGAAGGCAACACGGACTGGTGGCGCCGTCCCGAATACCTAGACGACTCGGGCTTCGCATCGCAATGCGCGCTCTGCCCCGATACGTACGTCTTCTCGCTGGCTTCCTCGAGCGAGATCGTGTGCTGACTTTGCCTCGCTATGCAGTGGAGCCAAGACTTGCGATCGCTACTCGGGCAAGAGCACGTCCTGGTGCATCGCACAGCGGCCGTTCCAGGAGGTCGTGCGTTCATCAGCTGACGTTTGGTTCACAGCCTTCCCAACACGCGCTGCAACAAGTAGTGCCTCGCCAAGTCATCATATGCTTCGACATGCTCCCACTCCTTCACGTTTCTGCCTCGTCCTCGTCGAGGCCAAAAGGGTTCCACGCGCCGTAGCGATTCGTTCCATTTCCACAGACGATTCAGAGTCTGATGCAAAGCCACGACGTTGTCATTATGCACAAGCACTACTACTGAATGAGGGCTACAGAATGGGGAAGCAGGAGCACTACCAAACGCGAGGAATCGTACAACCGAAAGAAGGGAAGCTATCTACACCAACAGGGATCCACGTGGGAAAAAAGGGGCACGAATCGGGTCAAGGGGTGCATGTCCAAGCGAGCAAGCGAGTGATGAAGGTTCAAACGTGAAGGAAATGTCCATCTAGTCGGGTCCGCTCGCGGCGACGTCCTTCTTGACCATCGCCTTCACGTGATCGCCGAGCGAGACGAGGCAAACAGTCCTCCAAACTCCGAGCGCGACTCGGGGCGTCACGCCGCGGAACAAGCCGCGGATGCCGTTCTCGGCGTAGATGTACTTGGCCGTCGAGAGGATCGTCGGCGAGCGGACTTTGGGAGCGGAGGAGCCAGGGACAGCGGCTCCGGCAGCGGCGGCGGAGGCGGAAAGAGTCGCGGCACCGCCGGCGACTCCGTTGATCGCGGGCGCGGCGGCGACGCTAGCCGAGGGTGAAGACGCGGACAGGGACTGCATCTCGACGCGGATGACTTCGAGGGGGTGGTTCCAGCAGCCGAGGGCACCGCCTGTAAAGGCAATTTCGACCGTGTCAGTGCCGGCATGATCCGCGCTTCCTTGCCGATTCGGCTCTCACGCACCGATCGCGCTCGCCGTAACCTTCTCCATCGGCGTGAGCGGCTCGCCGGGCTTCTTGTGGCCGAGTTCCTTGATCGTCTGCTCGGCGGCGCGAGCAATTCCGATCCGACTCGCCCAGTTCGTCGCCTGCAATTAACATCAGCAACTGACGAACACGATCAAAGCGTAATACAGGGCTGCTCACCTGACGCAGGGCAACAGCGTTGACGCCCTTGTTGATCCCGCGAATGCCGTCCTTCTTGTAGATCTCCATGAAGAGGCCGAACGTCGACGGGACCGCCGTCGCGCCGGGCGCCGCTCCCTTGGCGACTTTGGCGAGCGTCTTGTTGCGAGTGACCTCGGCCGTCTTCATGCGCGTGCAGACGCCCCTGTGTCCAGTGCAGTCCTTTGCGTCAGTTCGCGCTCGGCTCGGGGAACAAGAGGCGGGCGCGTTCTCATGACGCACATTGCGAGGTAGCCTTGCGCTGCACCTCCGATGGCACCTCCGAGGAGACCGGCGGCCCCGCGCGACATGCCGCTGTGGTGGACCGCAAAGTCCTCGACGTAGCTCGACGTGAAGAGGAGGACCGCTCCGGCCGTTGATGATTCGATCCAGGCCTGTGGAGGGATGGCTTCACACACATCAGCTTCGTTTATGCGCGACGAAGGGGGCTCAGATGGTGTTGGCGCGGCAGAGCAGAGGCATAGAGAGGTTTTCGAGTCGAGGTGGGGAATTAGAGTCGGCCGCCTTGTGCGCGTGCCGGGCCGCTCTCCTCGGATCCTTCGACCCGGAGCCAGCTGTATCGGGCAATCAAGATGCCAGAAGGGGTGTCGTAGAGTGCTCACCCAGGGTATCAAGCCTTGGTAGAACCCCTTGAACCCTCCTCTCCCGATCGTCTTGCTGATGGCCGTCCTGAGCGAATCTTGCCGGTTCGCGGCCATGTGCGTCTTGAGGACTTCGAACGGTTGCCCGAGCGTCGTCCTGCGAGCATCATGCTTGTCTCCGGTCAGCGTAGTCGAGGGCGCGAGCGGGTTGGGACGTTTCGGCTCATTCGGCTGCGGGGTGGGGAAAGCGCGGCGGGGAACTTGGCGACTCACACTTCAAACAGCGATACGGCACTGCCAATCACGAGGTTCATAGGCTCGAGTTGAGCCGTTTTCGGAGCCATGCTGTCTAGAGGGGAGGAGGAGAAGTGAAAGAGAGAGAGAGACGAGAGACGAGGACTCGGAACGGAATCCGCCGAACTCGCCCGACCGCAAAGCTTTTTGGGGAAAGCGAGCGGTCTGTGCACGCCGTCAAAAGGCAACTCGTCCCGTCTCGGTCCTCCGCCGCGCATCGGAAGGCCAGATCAGCCGGAAACGGGCGCACGCATGCAGTCAGTCGACGCTTTCGAGCAGGCCAAAGTTGCGAATCTTTGGCGGCTGCGGGAGGGGGCCAACCTCTCCGAGGCGAGGCTATGTGCTGCGTTGCACCGTTCGCCCTCGTGCCAATAGTGTACAAAGGTACAGAGCAGAGATTCCCTCCCTCTATCGCTGCTTGCCAGCCTCTGCAGGAAAGGGACAGGGCGAGAAAGTCAGTTTCCGAGAGCACCATCCCTTGCACAGAGACGCGCTGTCACAAGAGGAACAGGAGACGGACCTCGCCTCGTCGCGTCTTCGAGTAGTTGTGTGTCGACGGCGGCCCGCGGGAGCTGCACGTACCGGACCGTACTTCCTCGGATGAAGCAATTCCGGACGGCCATCTGTGCATTGCCGCGATCCTGAGAGGTCAGGGCCCTCGTCTCGGCTGACGGGGCCAAAGGCCCTGGAGTACTCGGACTGGACAACGCACCATGTGGGGATACCGCTCCTCGTCCTGCACGCGAATGTTGTCCAGCTTGATGTTGAGGAACCTGTGCGTCGAACGACACCAGAGACGATCGAGACGCCAGCTTCCCGTCAGTGGGTTGGGTCACGATCCAGAGTCGTTTTTGGGGGCACGCACTGGTCTACTGATTTGAGCTGGCCGGTGATGGCGAGGTCGTTCTTGAGTTCGACCGTCAGTTCCTGGTCCTGGAGAGTCTTGAGGACCGAAAAGATGAGCTGTGCGTGTGGGCCGCCAAGGGGCTGTCAGCTTGATCAGACGCTGGTATGCCACTTGCCCGGGCTGTACGACGCACCATGGCGGCAGAGAGAGGCGAGGCGACCGAGGAGACGACAAAGTTGCAGATGGTTCGGTCAAACGTTCCCTGTCGGCGGTCAAGACAGTCAGGACGGGGAGGTACGCGATCGTACGCGAGCTCACTCGGAGCCGTACCTCGTCGAAAAGCACCGATCCTGTCAAGTGGAGCGACGAGAGCGACGGCAAGTCTTCGAGTCGCCGAGTTCGACCACTTGCTTGCCTCTCGTCTAACACGCTGACCAACGACGAGCAGCACCTGTGCGAGCCAGATCCTCTTTCTTCGGACTGCCCTTAATCTGCCTTGTTGTCGTGTCCGTCGCGCTTCCCGTCCTCTCGAGTGCGCCCCCGTCATCGCTACTCTTGCACCCGCTGCACCCGCCCCGACTCCGCTCGCTCGCTCCAGCATGCCCACCGAAACTGCTCCACGCTTCCCATCGACTCTGGCTCCACCCGCGTACTACAACGGTACGCCTCCACTTGCTCACTATCCTCAGGTAGCCGTCGGTCACTCTGGGCTCACCCCTCGCCGCTCTGCTTTCCGCTTCCCCGCCTTTGTGCTCTAAACTTCCCGCCATAACAATACCCCGCACGCACCGACAACGCGAGCGCACGTTCAGGTCTCGAAGACCGCCTCCGACAAACGCTCCTCCCCGTCCTCGACCCTTACCTCTCTGATCCCTCTCGTTCCCCGCTGCGCATCCTCGAACTCGCATCCGGAACCGGTTCCCACGCGATCTTGTTCACCAAGACGTACTCGATCCAACAGATTGCAGAGATCCAACCGACGGAATGTGACCAGTATGGGGTCGGCAAGATCCAGCAAACGGTCGACGAGGCGTATCCGGCCGCCGGTGTCGAGGAGGCGCCTACGTCGAGGGTTCGCATCTTGCGAGCACGAAAATTGGACGTGATGGACGATAAAGACTGGGCGGCGCTCGCAGATGCGGGCGAGCAGTCTCCGTACCACCTCGTGTTCGGTTCCAATTTCCTCCACATGATCCCGTTGTGAGTTCGGCGAGCCTTTACGCAATCGGGCTCCGATCGCCGACACCGAACCGAGCTGATGTGGCCTCGAGCCCGCGCCTCACAGCCCGGAAGGACCGCAGCGGATCTTTGCGTCCCTCTCGCAGCTCGACCTCGTCAGCCCCTCAGCCCGCCTCATCTTTTACGGGCCCTTCCGCCCTTCCTCGACCGCCTTCTTCTCAGCTTCAGACGAAAAGGTGAGCGCGACTCTGCACCTTTTCGCGCTCGCTTCCGCTTCCTGTGATCGCTTCTTGAGGGGGGGTGAAAAACAGGACTGACGGGATGAGAGACCGCCGCGTGCAGTTTGATGCCGAGATCGCGGCGAGACCGCACGACGCGCCGTACACGCTCGGACTGCGACCGCTTGACGAGCTCGTCCGCATCGCCGAGGGGCAAGGATGGACCAGCGAGGCGCGGCACGAGGTCCCCGCGAACGGGAACTGGGTACTCGTGTTTCGGAGGTCTTGAAACAGCTTGGCAACTCACCCTCTGCCTCCTCGGGTACCTCGAGACGCGCAGGCTCCTGCACGCAAGTGAGCTTGACAAGTGCGAGCTTCGAAGTGATGAAGAGAAGTTTTACAGACAGAGGCAGGATAAGCGAGACAGGGTAGAATGGGGCGAGGGCAGCTAAAATAGGTCGCAGAGGCGCACAGGCAGGTCGAGGTACAGTGTCTCAAAGATCAGGGCGCAAATGCGCAGATGGGAAAAGCAACAACGGTGACGCCGAGAGCAGCAGGGAGAGCAAGGAAGCGGGATACGAAGGGCGCGGTTTCCAGGGTGGTTAGGGGGGCGCCGAGGGCAGGCGAACCGCTAGGCGACGCTTCCTCCTCAGCAGTTGCAGCCGTACGAGTTGCCTTCGCTTGCTGCGTTGATCCGGATGGGATCAGGGTAGTCGTCGAGGCTGCCGATGTGAGATTTGGAAGTCAGTCAGAGGTCATCGATCTGAAGACCACAATCTGACGAGGCACTCCTCGCCACGTCTGCTCCAAGCGTCTCAGGACGGGATACCGCGACTGACATGTCTGCATTGCCTTCTTGCTGGAGCGCGTTCCGGCACGCGGCCTTGAACGCCTCTTCGACGTTGGTCGCCTCCTTTGCCGACGTCTCAAAGTACGGGATGTTGCCCTTTTGCTGGCACCACGTCAGGGCGCGCTTCTGGCTGACCATCCGCTTCGACTCGTCCATGTCGATCTTGTTCCCGAGGACGATGAACGGGAAGTTCTCCGGGTCGCGCGGCGAGGCCTGAGCGGACGACAAAGCGGTCAGGACCAAGACCGGACCGATCAGTCACGCTGACCTCGTTTCGCTCACCTGGATGAGGAACTCGTCGCGCCAGCTGTCGAGCGTCTCGAAGCTCTTTGCCGAGTTGACGTCAAACACCAAGACGCAGCAGTCGGCGCCGCGGTAGAACGCGACGCCGAGGCTCTGGAACCGTTCCTGGCCAGCCGTGTCCCACAGTTGCATCGTGACCAACCGGTCGTCGACCATGACTTCCTTGGTGAGAAAGTCGGCGCCGATCGTCGCCTTGTACTGGTTGCTGAACCGTTTGTTGACGTGCTGGTTCATCAGCGACGTCTTGCCGACGCTGCAGAGCGCGCAGCGAGTCAGTCGAGAGGCTCTAGATTGAGAGCTACAGCCCTGTATCCTGCGGGGAGACTTGGCTGCGGTCAACAGACGGCGAACGCACCCAGAGTCACCGAGAATGATGACCTGCGAGCGGATCCGGCGAGAGAGGTCAGTAACAGATGCTGCTGACGCGCGCCTCGGGAGTTGAGCGCACCTTGAGCAGAACTTTTCTCCTCGTAGCCATGTTGTGATGAACGGGTGCGGAGTTGTCACAGAGGGCGTAGACGGACGGGTGAGCGAGTTCGAGGTGGGGGCGAGAGGTCGGATTCTACTTTGGACGCGGCAATCGAGAGAGACAAACGACGTGAGCAGCAAAGGCCAGATCCACCAGGTTAGACTAGGGATTGAGTCTCGAGTCTGTAGAGAGAGTCCAGAAAGAGGACGCGAGCGGCGAGTCGATCGCTTGCGTCGGCGGACGAGACGCACGCGCGGGCGTCACCGCGAGGCCTTCCATTAAGTCGAAACCTCCTGCCCTCCAAGGCTCCAGTGTGACTCTCCTTTACGCCAGTCTATCTCCCGTCTCATAGTAGAATTTCTGAGTATAGTAGACTGCACTACAAAGCGCTATGGCGACAGCGAGTAAATTGCTCCCTCCAAAAAGAGGAGGTGGCGGTGCACAACTTCGGTCGAGCTGGGCTTTGCAAAGAAAAAAAGGCAACACTTTGACCGTACGCTCAGCAGGCCGCCAAGCCACACACGAACCCACATACACTTTACAGCTCACCGAAAGGATGTCGTCTGACGGATTCCTGCCCGCTTCGGCGACTTCAGCAAAGGCCAAGAAGCTCGCAAAGCTCCAACAGAACCGACCCGCTCCCGCCGCCTCCTCTACCTCCCACAAGGCCGAGGGCAAGGGCAAGGGGAAAGCGAAAGACCAGGCGATCGGCGGCGCAGCTGCAGGAGGCGACGACGCGGACGAGCCGCACCTCCTCAGCACCCAACCGAACGCGGCGGGAGACGATGATCAGATGGACGACATTGAGCGGTTGCCGCTCGACGCCGGAGTCGCACCGAGAACGAGCGTACACTCGGCGCGGGCGGGCGACGCGGACGCGGCGATGAACGGAGCCCAGCAGGGAGGAGACGACGATGAAGACGGCGACGCCGTCATGATTGACCCGTCCAACTTGCCGACGCCCGTGGTCCGGACTCCGATCGCGCAACTCGAAGCCGCCGCGCTCGCGTCCGGAGGCGACCCGAACACGCTCTCGTTCGGCGCCATCACCCAGCATAACGCGTCCGGATTGACGCAGCGACGAAAGATTGCGATCCCGCCGCACCGGATGACTCCGCTGAAGCGCGACTGGATCAAGATCTACACTCCGCTCGTCGAGGAGTGCGGGCTGCAAGTGCGGATGAACGTCGGCAAGCGCCAGGTCGAGATGAAGGTGCGCATTCGCAGCGTCTGCCTTCGGAGGGCGGGAACATGGCGTACTGACTCCTCGTATGCAGACTTCGAAGCACACGCCGCACCCTTCTGCCCTGACTCGCGCTGCCGACTTCCTTTCGGCGTACTGCCTCGGCTTTGCCGTCGAGGACGCCATCGCCATGCTCCGGTTAGAGGAGCTCTACATTGTGAGTGGCGAATCCCGACTAGTCTCCAATAGCTGCGTACTGACGAGGCTTTTTCTCACGTTCAGGAATCATTCGAGATCAAGGACGTCAAGACGCTGCACGGCGACCACTTGTCACGCGCGATCGGTCGTCTCGCCGGTCACGAAGGCAAGACGCGGTTCGTGATCGAGAACGCGTCCCGAACCCGGATCGTCCTCGCCGATACCAAGATTCACATCCTCGGCACGTTCAGCAACATCAAGGTCGCGCGCGACTCGATCTCGGCGTTGATCCTCGGAAGTCCGGCCGGCAAGGTCATGGGCAACCTGCGCATCTACGCGAGCAGGCAACGGACTCGCATGTGAGCGCTCCGTCGCTGCTTGTACCTCTTGTTCTCTCCTACCGGGCTGTTTCCTGTCACCGTCGTCTCTTTCTTTCTCTCCTCCTCCTAGACTCTGTTGTAGGCTTCAGCTCTGCCTCTGTACCGCTGCTTTATTCCTTCCCAAGCTGGAACTCGCACTTCCCAGCCTAGAGGCTTCTCATGCGAATGCTTCGTTTGGTACTGCTTGTGGGATGCCTCACACGAAATGTGAGGAGTACTAGCTACAGAATGCCCGGAGTCCGGGCAACTCCTCCTCACTGCGAACCGTCCTGCTCCTGCTGCCGGGCCTGCCACTCGCGCCGACTAATGCTCGCCGGGTCAAAGTACGGTGTCTCGCCGACGACGACAGCGCGGTCACCCTGGCGGTCGGCGGACCCAAAGTCGAACGTGGCGAGGTGGTTCACGACCTGCGTGAGTCATCAAAGTCGTCAGTACTTGACTGGCGAGCGACGGTTGCTTCGAGTCTAACGGGGGCGTACAGAGTTGTTCCAGATGGCAACGTCGTAAGGGCTCCATTTGTACTTGACGTGGTCCTCTGTCGAACGGATGGTGTGGTTAGCTCGGTGTCCAGCAGTGGCGCAAAGCTCCCGACTGCCAGAGTCTGCACCCATCAGGCGGCGACTCGCCGAGAGGGAGCTCAACATACCATGGTTCTCGATCTGGACGCGGAAAAGGTAGTCGAGGACGCTCCGACTCTCATCCTCGGAAAGCTCGTTGATCCGCTTCGTGAAGGTCGGGGAGATGTATAGCGACCGAAGGCCCGTCACAGGGTTCGTCCTGTGGCCGGTACTCATCAGTATTGTACTGTAGCATCTGGTCAAGCGGAGGACATGCTCACCGAATGACAGGGTGCGAAGCCTGGAACGCGCCACCGGCGTTCAAAGGGCTTCCCCGCGGCTCGGTCCGGAGCTTGTACCCGTTCAAAGCGGCTTGCTGACGGAATCGGTCGGCGTCGTGGAGTGCCGTGAGGCCCTCGAGGAACTTTTGGTAACGTGGGGTGAGGCGGTCGTAGGCCGAGTAGTTGCTGGACCAGAGGGTGCTGCGGGTTCGTGGTCACGCAGGTCAGCATGCGTTCTTCGGGCGTGTAGATTCTTCAGGAGGCGTAACTCACTCTCCTCCTGACTTGGGGATGATCTTCTGTGGAAGGGGAAGAAGCCGGGGAAGGTCAGTAACGGACAAAGGCGGGCGACCTCTTCTGCCTCGATCTCACCATTTGAAGGATCGTGAACAGTGCTGGACGGATTTCGAAACTTATGTCGCTGTGGTATTGTCTGCTAGAGAACCCCTGCTCGGCAAAGGAGATCTGGCGGCCCTCCTTGTCGGCGCGGGCATCGATCTTGCCGAGCGGGAGACCGGTATCGGTCAAGTTCTGTGTCGGGTGGCTGCGAATAGCTTTCGATCAGCTTCTTTCGTCTACTGTCATGTTCGGTACCATACGCACATGTGGAGGGTGGAGTCTTCGGGCTTCCCGGCGAGTTCGCCGAGGCGGAGCGCGAGACGTCCGAGATCCTCGGGCTCGAGGTCGCGCTGGTCCTTGAAAAAGACGACTCCGCGGTAGGAGACTGTCAACAGTACAGTCAGTACGCAAGCCGCTATACAGTACGAGGAGGAAGGGCCCACTGAGGATGGCAAGGTCGCGCAGGATGGCATCGCCCTCCTCCTTCGGCAGCGCCAAGACCTCCTTCAACCGGACACCAGCATCGAATCGCTCGCCGAGCGCGGGCGTCAGCTCCTCGCGCGGGAACTTGGCTTCGTTCAGGGCGCCAGAGAACGCGAGCGGTTGCACTTTGAGGGCGCCATCGAAGAGGTTCGCCTTGCCGTTCGCCTTGGCGTCGTGGCCGCGAATCGAGAACGAGTCGAGAGATTGGGTGATGGTCTCGGTCACAGAAGGCATCTCGGGAATCGTGAACGTAAGAAGCAGTGACGGAAGCGTCTAGATAACAAAGAAGGAAGCAAGGGCGAGTTTCTTAACTGTCACGAGCCGGGGAGGAATGTCGTGCGAAGGGCTCGTAGCTGCGGGGCCGAAATAGCCGGTGATCACGCCAGTCTGAGCCGTCGGCGGTCACCACACGCAGAACGAAGCGAAGTTGTCGACGGAAGAAGGCGTGCTCGCTGCTGCGGATGAGGCGAACGCAGTCCGACGAGCATCTCGTTGGGCGCCACATCTTCCCGAACCTGGTCTTCCTCTCTCGGGCTTCTTCCCCCTCTCTGATCCTCCTCTGTGAAAAAGTGCGATCGGTCCCGGCCGAAGCGAAGCGCCAGCTGCGGAAGGATGTGTCGCCCGCTTCACGCACAGACAGGCTGCACTGCAGGCGCACGCCTAGCTATACTCGCGCAGAAGACGTACACGAGGCGAACTCGGCAGGCTGCCTAGCTCAGAGGCCTGCTCGCCTCCGCCCGCGTCGCTCAGGCTCCGGCGACCGGCCTCGTTTCGCTCCGCCTCCGCTCGCGGACCCAAAAGTCGACGAGCGCACATCCTTACCGCCAGGGTCGCTCAGATCGTTCAGACCGCTGCCTTGAACAGCGCTCGCAAGCTCAGTCGACACGGCCGGTCAAGCCTCGCCGCGCGCGATAGTCTGGGACAACGATGGAACCGGCGAGCGGGAAATCGTCAAAGGCGAAACCAGGCAGGAAACGGATCGCCTGCCAGGCGTGCAGCGCCAGTGAGTTCAACAAGCTCGGTTCAAACCATCGCGCTGCCGGCAGGCGGTGCCAGATCTAGGGCGAGGTTCGACCTGTTGCCGGCGCCAAGGCGTCGGAACTCGAGTCAACCGAGGGGCCATAAGGCGGGCAGCGCGGACGATGCAGAGGGTCGTGCAGAGTTGCTTGTCGGGACACTGACACTCTCCACCTCCCTCTCCTCTCGACAGACAAGCAGAAATGCGACGGTACGCTCCTGAGGTCGTCTACGCAGCGACACGGCAACTGACTTCCTGCCGTTGATCAGGTGCATCTCGACACCCGTGTCGCCGCTGCGAACTCTACAGTATACCTTGTGAATATCCGGATGGGCAGGTACCGAGGACAGCGACGCGAGCTGCAGCGGCAGCAAGCGCCGAGTCTGAAAGTCAGGGTGCTAGTTAGTGGCTCCTCATCCTCACGTCGGCGGGTACAAAGCTACTTGCTGACCTTGCAATTGTGCGACAGCATCTCATGCGAGCATGTCGAACGATGGAGGGCTGGACGGGATCGCTGCCGCGTGCGTCCCCTCATATTCTCGATCGCGCGCCGAGCTGCCGCAGACTGACTGGTAGACATGCGCAGAATACGCGAGATGAGCGCTCGGCTAGCGGCGATAGAGACTGGGCTTGATGCCGATCGAAGGGCCGGCGCCCGTCCGATCGCGTCGACCTCTGCAGTCTCGCTCCCCGATATGCAGCCTTCCGCCGGCCTCGACTATCTCCCCGCCCGGATCAGTACCAACACAGCCGCGCCGAGTCGAGGCGAGCCGCTCGAGATGCCGGTCGAGACAAATCCGCTCCAGATGCTCGTCAGCACGATGGAGCAGATGACGCGCGACGAGGCGCTTGACCAGGACGAGGCGGTCGCGATGATGACCGAGATGCCGCCGCCACAAGATGTGAACGGCGTCGACGAAGCTAGCGCAGCGTACGAAGAGCACCTCGCGAGAAAGGTCAAGGTCGAACCGCGGAGCGACCGACCGGATGCTTTCGCTCGAGGGCTCGTCACGCTCGAGGACGTCCAGACTGCCTTCTCGTTGTGAGTGGTGCTTCTCTGCTTCACAGAGCTGGGAGGTGCATGCTGAACGTCCGCGATACAGCTATACACAGCGAATACAGCCGTGGATTCCGGTCATCGAGCGGCGCGGCGCCTTGGTCGTTCGTGAAAAGAGCCCCTTCCTCTTCCACGTGATACTTCTCGTTACGAACTGTACGTCGGACTCCCAGACCGCTCTCATTCGTTCTGGCTGACGCGAGGTCCCATCGTAGACTACAACACCTCGACGTCAGATCGCGCGCGCGAAGTCTATGCGGGCCTCACGAAACTCGTCCACGAGCTGCTGGTCTCGCACATCCTGGCTCCAGATCCGTCAATGTTTACGCGCGACATGATCCGCGCGCTTCTCCTCCTGCTCTACTACAAGCCCGTTGAAGCCGCTGCCTATTCCGACCGCGGCGTCAAATCGATGGGCCGGATCGTCCATGCCTCCAAGGTCAACGCCCTCTCGTCGCTCATGATCCACTCGCTCGTACAGCGAGCGGCTTCCTTCATCGCGATTCAGGAGTCGCCAAGGTTGCTCTCGCCGGTTCTCGATCACCCGGATCTGGCCTCACCCGCCGAGCGGAAACGGGCGCTCGCCGAATTCAGGCTCTGGTGCACTCTGGTGGCGGCCGACGCCCTCGGCTCCTTGCAGAGTGGACGGTCGACTTGGACGGATCCGACCGCCGCCCTGAAGATCACTCGTCGTTTTGCTGCGCTCGCCGCCGACCCCACCGATGTCCGCCGAGCCGCCATCCTCGAGCTGTACAGCATCGTCACGGTGCCTACATCTGCTCCCGCCGCGACGCACCCGGTCCGGTATCGGCTCGAGCACATCGCGCGGATCAACGCGCAACTCGATGCGTGGCGAGAGTATTGGACGCCGGTTCTCGCCGACGCGCAAAAGCGGGGCGATCCGCTGGCGTACACCGTTGTGCAGACGCTCGCGCAGTTTGTCATCCTATCCGTGAACGGCGCCGTCTTCACGCGATGGGATCTCGATCGGAAGAAGGAGCTCGAGGAAGGCAAGGAAGGGCGACCGAAACTGACTGACGAGTTGAGTTGACTATTGAAGTTGCGCGCAAGTGCAGCCGCGTTGACGCATCAGCATTCACAGGGACTGGCGGCATCTTCAGAGAGCGGCAGAAGCCGCCGACTCGGCCATCTTCATCGTCTCGACCGAAGCGACTGCCACCGGTCACCCGCTACGCGAGTACGTCTGGCCGGCGCCCATCAACGGATATCGCGCAGCTCTGCACGTCGATCCGCGCATCACGGAAGACTTCAAGACTGCGCTCGACACCATGACCTGCATCGTATGTCGTGCTCTCGTGAGCTGCACCAATTCGAGCGGTCGACTGACCGGAGATGACTGCAGGCCTTCGTCTACTCCCTCCTTTTCCTCGTGCGCATGGCGTCGTCGGGTCTCATCACGTGCGATCTCCAGATCCGCAAATCGGAGTACGTCGGTGGCTGCGACCTCAGCGCGCCACAACCGCTCGCAACGGGTCAAAAGTTGCCCCGTCTACTCGAGCTCGGAGCGTCTTTCCTGAACGGCATCGCGCCAAACCCCGATCACCCTGCTCGACGACACGCTCTCCTCGTGGAGATGATACTACGAGTCGGACTCAGCGCGACCACGCCGCAAGCTTCGGCCGCTTCGCCAGCCTCGTCAGCCGCAGCGAGGCCTTCACCCGGAGGATCCGGTTCGCTTGGGCAAGGGCACTTTGTACAAGCTCTTGGCGAGCGGAACGGCGCGCCCTCGGCACTTGCGGCCTCTTTCCCGTCTGATGAAGGTCATGGCTCCGCTTCAAACGGTCCGACGTCGGAAGCAGGAGCGAGACCGCCGGCCTCGTCCTTCGACTCGTGGCTGTGGGACACGACCACTCCGAGCTCAGGCGCCGTGTCCGGTCCGCTGCGCATGCAAGACGGCTCCTTCGTGATGCCAGACCTCACCATCTCCAGCTCGGGGACGGCCGCTTCCGGTTCGACCGTCCCTTCGTCACTCCCGCCGCTGTCTGCGTCGTATACCAGTACTTCGCGCCTGCCCATGACCGCGCTCGAGGCCACTGCCGCTGCAGCCTCGGCCGGTCGCAGGGGCGACGCTGCGCAAGCGATGGCGTCGCTCCTAAACGAAGTTAACCCGTTCCTCGACGACTTCTGTAAGCCCGGCGCTCGCATTCAGAAGGATTCTCGGCACTGACGCGATTCCCCCAACGTAGATGCGACGCAGCCCGCCATCGGATCTCACGCGTTCAACGACGATTTTGGACTCGGTCTCGGCAGCATCGCAGCCGACGGGGCAGGCCTCGGTGCACTTGACTGGGCGACACTTGGAACGCCCGGCGCTTCAGAACCGGCCAGCCTGGTATCTGGAGATGGAAGCACTGCCGCGAATGGTCTCACGCCTGGCGCATCGTCGGCCTGGCAATGAGCCACGCCCTGTAGCATCGAAATAACTGCATATTCGGAGCATATTCCAACGAGTAAAAGCTCGTGTCTGATGTACTGCGATTACAACAAAGGTACGACGGATCATGTACACCGCTGCTAGCTCTCGTCCTCCGGTATTCGGAAGGTCGAGGAGAACATCGCTTCGTCAGACAGATGCACAGCAACTGTGTCGTAGACATGCAGTAAGAGATGCGGGAACCGCGTGGTGAAGTAGGACAAGAAACCGCCTGGAAGGTCGCCCAGCGCCCGCCTGACATTTTCGGGGAGATCTTGGTAGTGATGTTTCTGCGCGGAGTTCGAGGCAAGTCAAGCTCGACGTGCGGGAAGTGAGCAGTAAGGGAGACTCACTTTGTTTCGAAGGACTCGCAAGAGGTCGCGTACGCTGGCGCCGTCGTATTTGCGATACTTGCCGAGGTTGTCGAGGAAAGTCCGGTCGAGCGCTTTCTGCCAGTCGTCGCCGACGATAGATCGGGATCGTTTCTCGAGCGTGATGAGTGTCGGCGCGGGTGGGTCGCGCTCCATGATCTCGAAGCGGTCGGACGCGTCGCAAAGGAAGAGAAGTCGCTTCTGAGCGTTCCAGAAGAACGGGTGCAGGAGGACGGCATCGGCGGTAGGCCTGCGAGTTCTGGGGCATCAGGAAAGGCTCTCGCAACACAGAAGTAGTGAGTGAGGAAGGACTCGCCGTTCTCGCGGATCTGTCGCGACCATGCGCAAGATCAGGTCCTGAACCTCGACCGCCTCTTCGCCGAGGCCGTCCAGCCGTTCGAGGCTCGCCTTGCCCTGCAAGATGTTCATCTCGCGCTCGTAGCGGCCTCCAAACGGGTGCTCGCCGCCGGTCAGGGTGAAATAGAAGATGCAGCCGAGGGAGAAGATGTCGATCGAGCGCGTGAGGCGCATGCTCGGGTCGGTCGAAGCCAAACCCGCGAGGGTGCTCGAGGACCCGCCGGACCCAGTGCTGCCTGACGGCGTGGCAGCGCCAGA
Organism: Rhodotorula taiwanensis; assembly: GCA_002922495.1. Classification (NCBI taxonomy): domain Eukaryota; kingdom Fungi; phylum Basidiomycota; class Microbotryomycetes; order Sporidiobolales; family Sporidiobolaceae; genus Rhodotorula; species Rhodotorula taiwanensis. The sequence continues at coordinate 82,839 of PJQD01000075.1, read as the reverse complement.
AGCGCCGTTGATTGTCTCGTTCGGGTCGACCAACCCGCGCAAGACTTCGGGTGCTCGGTACCCGAAGGAGCCGGCGGCGTGGTTGATCGTCTGCTGGAATGACGATTCATCGACGTCGAGTTTCTTGCACAAGCCAAAGTCCGAAATGAGCATGCGCAGGCCAGGCTGTCCGCGCTTCGCAGTCGAGACGAGGATGTTTTGCGGCTTGATGTCGCGGTGCACGATCTTGAGGCTGTGAAGATGGCGAAGACCGGACGCGATCTGCTTGAGCGCCCTTTTCGGATCGAGCTGAGGGACAAGCTCGGGGAATGACGCTGGTTGATCGATGAGGTCGAAGAGGGAGGCGGGACAGAGCTCGAGCGCGATATACAGGAACGTGTCGCGCTGCTCTTTGCAGAAGTATCGGATGACGTGCGGGTGGTCGTCCGATTCTTGCAGCAGATTGACCTCGTGCGTGGCGATCGTCACAAAGTCCTTCAGGAGACGTTTGACGGCGACGGCGCGACCTTGGAATTCGCCGCGTAGGACAACAGTGCCGTGAGAACCGTAACCTGTACAGCGCGGGCGCTCAGCTCCGCGATTCTCGGACTGCAGAGTATGTACGAACGGCTTACCGAGGATAGTCTCGCTGACTGAGAGATTGCCGCCGAGCTGCATCTCGTCGCTCGGCATGGCGTCCTTCAGCTTGGTCGGCCGCGCGGCCGTACTCTTTGGCGCCACAGCAGCCGCAGATTCGCCGTCTGCCCCCCGCCCGCGCTGATCCACCTGTGCGCTCTGCTCGCCATCCTCATCTCGCGTATCTCGCTCGCTGAGCGCGATGCCCTCGAGCAGCTCGCGGTCGTCGCCGAGTTCGTCGCCTAGTCCGGTCGCCGCGCCATCCTTTGGTTTTTTCTTCTTGGCGCCACGACGCCGTCGATTCCGCTTCCGCGGTGGTGTTCCGGGGCCTGTGGCGCCATCGATGGCGCCCGAGTCGGATTCTGCGTCGTCACCTTCACCGGACCCCGAGCCATTGCCCGCCTGGAAGGGTGCTCCGAGCTCCGAGGCATTGTCGAGATACGGCACGGCTGGAGGGAGCGGTGGCAACTCTTTCGAGGTAGCCGAGGCGCCAATAGCGGGCGACAGCGCCTCCGATGAGGATCGTCGGCGCAACGTCGGAGGATGTCCGGCTTGGCCGGGCGTCGGCGGAGTCGAAGGTGATCGCTTCCTGCCGACGGCAGCTCGCGCCGATGTCGGCGCAGAGTCAACCTGCGAATTGATGCCATCGTACCAGACCTTGTCGGGGTGCTTGTTGGTTTTCCGGATCTTGGTCCACCAGACGATCGCCAGGATGACGGCCAAGGCGCTCAACGTTATGGTGGCGTTGCTCCCCTCGCTACCGCCGCCGAGACCGCGAACGGATGACGAATAAATCCGAGCGAGCAAGGTCGAAGATCCCGGCATGTGAGGTGAACGACGATTCGGCGTCGACGGAGAATCGTTCCGACCTTGCGGAGCCGAGAGAGAGGGAGTTCCATCCGCCGCATCAGTCTCCGCCCCGTCGAGTAGAAGCGGCTCCGGCAAGCCCGGTTCGAGAGTCGCAGCGATACCGATGGGAGAAGGCGGAACCGGGTGGACGAGTCGATGCCGACCGATCAAACAGTCGACGCCGCGACAAGGCGGACGTGCGTCGGGCGGCTCGCCATTCGCCGAGTCGTCTCCACCATTAGTCGAGCCGGCGTTCGAGGGCTCGACGTGACCGATCCGAGCCACCTCTGCAACTTGAGCAAACGGCACGAGCGGGAACCGGTCCCGACTCATCGCGAACAGCTCGCTGCCGCCGCGCTGAGCGCCGACGCCGGGAGCATTGACGCGCCCAATAAAAGTCGCGGCAGGTTCGCGCTGCAGGAGCGCAAAGTCGAGCGGCAGGTCCGGAACGAGTAGCGGATGCGGCTGCTCGAACATGATCGGATGGCGACCTTCGTCAGCGGTCGGATCTTCGCCGCCGCCGGAAGCGGTCAGCGCGCCAGGCACGACGACGTCAAACACGCCAACGACGGGCGCCTCAAAGTCAATCGTCCAGAAGATCCCCGGTTTTCCGGCGCGGAAGCAGACGAGCGAGCCGTCGTGCATTGGCTGCTGGTAAAGCGAGTCGGGCGTACGTGTCCACGTCGCCTGGGATGGATAGTCGGACGCGCCATCGGGAGACGCGACCGGAGAGACGTGCGGCAAAGTTGACGAGCTGTACGTGGTATACGAGAGAGTCTGCAGCGGCTGCGACGACGTCGTGTCATAGATCGAGAGGTGATACTCTGCAAGGGCAGTCTTTGTGAGCGCCTGTACAAGTGGGAGCATGCCGTGATTCTTCCCACGCACCGGTCCTCGCCATGTAGAGCAGATCCTGCGGCCTCATCGCGATGTCGTCCTCGCAATCCTCCTGAGCTTTCGCCCCTCCCGTCAACTCGTCCGCCTCGTCCCATTCGCACCAGCCGGCGCTGCTGCCAAAGATGCCGACGAGCCTGCCCGTCTTGAGGTCGACGCCGACAAACTTGGTGTTTTTGCTCGCGCTAAACATGCGGCTCGAGTCGCCCGGGAAGCGGAACGGCGAAAGGTTGACGAGCTCCTGCATCGAGAGCGGTAACTTGTCGAGACCGCCCGAGGTGCGCGAATAGACGTAGATATCTCCGTCGCCGGTCGGTTCGATAATGTAGGTCTCGTCGTCTGGTTCACTGTCGTCGTCTGCAGCCGGGACGACCCCTGTCTCGTTCGAGGCCGAGCCTCTCACCGTCGCGGTTGCAGTCCGCCTTCGCCGGCTGACGCTCTTGACGAGCGGTCCTCCGACGGCCGCCCCGGCGCTGGTTCGCCTTTTCCGCTCGTAGTTCATCCCTCGACCGGTCCCTCCGAGCGCGACGCCGCCATCATCATGAAGGGTCCACTTCCACTGTCCCGTCTCCCTCTCGAGGCCGTGCACTTGGCCGTCGACGGTGACGGCGATCACGAGCGGTGAAAGTTCGAATCCGGCCCCACCAGCTTCGATGGGTTCGGCTGCGTCGAGGTGTTGCGCTTCGGCCTCGCTCCGGTCGCCTGCGTGTAGTTTTGGTCGAGTCGTGGGCGTCGGTGCATTGAAGCGGACGCCTCTGATCGCTTCCGGCAGCGGCGAACGCCATTCCTGTCGTGAAGCCTGAGCGCCGTTCGAACCGACGGATCTCCTGATATGGCTTGGGACCAAGGTCGGGTCCACCGGCACCGCTCCGGGGGATCTCTGTGCGAGTGCGGCAGGTTCCGGCGCTGCATGCACGAGGGTCGAGCGCGAGCTGAAGAGGGCGAACCAAATCGAGACGGCAAAGATCCAACAAGGGTCCAACCGCAGCGGTCGCTTGGTCGGCATGGCCAGGGAGGGCGACAAGCTCCCTGGACTTGGTTCGTAGCAGTGTGCGGTCGTTCGCTCTCCGTCTGGTTTCTCGAGTCGCGTGAGTGTAAGCAGCTTTGGCTTCCGCAAAGTCCGGGGTCGCGCGCAGCGCTCGAGGACGGAAACTTTTTATTCTCCCCTGTTCCCGGTCGCATTACCGGGTACGATGCGTACATTTGCCTGAACTTGCTTCGGACCCTGCGTTCGGTCAGTCAGAAGCTGGTCAAGCAGATGAGAGGAAATACAAATAAAGCTAATCAGAATATCCATGCTGGTTCCATTACCAGCTCGAGCATTCTTACCCCACATGACGACACACTTCGCTGAGTCTCGCCTCGTCCTCTGTCGCCCCTTGTGCTTTCTTTCCTCACTTTCTGTACGCTTTTCGTAACGCAACCTCAAGCAAAGTGAGCCCTGGGAGGAGGGACAAGCTCTCGTGGCGACCAGACAGACCGGCCCCTCTGACCTTCTCAAGTGATCACACTCGCGCAGAATCCAACATGTCGGACGACAAGGTCATCACCGCGTACCCCAACTATGCCCCGAAGAAAGTGAGTCCGCGAACCGGGAGGGCGGAAGAGCAAGTAGCCGCACAGAACAGGAAGCTGACCCTCACTTCGCTCGCCCTCGCCCGTAGTTCACCCAGTCGCTCCCGGGCTCGGACGCCGACATGGAGCCGCTCGCCGAGCACACCAAGGTCAGTCGCTGTCGCGTTAGGAAGCGCCTTCGTACGACGCCGAGTTGACGAAGCCCCGGAAAACAGGTTGAGCGTTGGCACCGTGGCGAGCCGTACCTCGAGGAGTACCGCGGCTGCGACAAGCTCAAGGACAAGAAGGCGATTATCACAGGAGGCGACTCGGGCATTGGTCGCACCGTCGCCATCTTCTTTGCCCGCGAAGGCGCCGACGTCACGATCAACTACCTCCCGGACGAGGAGAAGGAGTTCGTCCCCATTCTCCTTGTTCGAAGGCCGGCCCGCGATTCCCTGACTGACTCGATCGCGACCTGTAGCGCCCAGAACGCCAAGAAGCTCATCGAACAGGCCGGACGCAAGTGCCTGCTCTTCCCGGGCGACTTGATGAAGCAGGAGACCCGCGACAACCTCGTCGCTGCGCATATCAAGGAGTACGGCGCGCTCGACATCCTCGTCAACAAGTCTGTCTTCCCTTCCTTCTTAGCTCCAGCTTGAGCGGTCGGACTGACGGGCACGTACCCACGAATCAGCGCATCGAAGCAGATCCAGTGCAAGGACCTCGCCGAGATTGACGTGCGTCGACGAGCTCTGCTTTCGGCTGAAAGAGCTGCAGGCTGATCCGTCGCGTTCTGCAGATGAGCAACGTGGAGTCGACTTTCCAGTCCAACATTGTCGCGTACATCGGTCTCGCCAAGTACGTGATCTCGCCTCGCTCGACTGGTCTGCCTTTGCTAACGAATTGCACGTCTACAGGGCCGCTCTGCCGCACCTGAAGCGCGGCGACTGTATCATCAACACGACCTCGGTCACTGCCTACAAGGGCTCGGCCGGTATGCTCGACTACGTGAGTCTTGCGCTCGTCCACTCGAGCCTGCGAGCGACCCTCGCTGACGATCGTGAACCTTCCACTCCGCGCGCAGTCCGCAACCAAGGGTGCCATCACGACGTTCACCAAGTCGCTCGCGCTCCAGCTCGCTCCGAAGGGCATCCGCGTCTGCGGCGTCGCCCCCGGACCCGTCTTTACTCCGCTCCAGCCCGCTTCGCGCAGCGACGAGCAGATGGACAACTGGGGCGTCGGCGAGATCCCGCTTCACGGCCGTGTCGGTCAGCCGGCCGAGCTCGGAGAGTCGTACGTCTACCTCGCGACGAGCAACTTGACGACCGGTCAGGTCGTCCACCCGAACTCGGGACAGTACTTTGTCTAGACCGGCTCAATGAGGGCTTCCGTGCAAGGTGTATATAGTCCGGCTTACGATTGCGGTCGCGATGGAATTCTCGCGAGCCCCGATCATTTGCGGCCACAACGCGAGCTCATTCTGCGAACCACTTGATCCCCCATTTCAACGACGAGTCGCCCGCTCGGCATCCCAAACCTCGAACTCTTCGACGTCGTCGCGAACGTACTCGAGTCGAAGGAAAGGAATGACCGGCTGGCAGGTCCCTCGCTCCAGCTCCTGCCAGATGTCCTCCTCCTTCTTCTGGCTCCCGATCGATCCTCCCGGAACCAACCCCATTCCCGCAGCATGCTGTACTGGAATCGGGGTTGTCCGTCCACCTTCTTGTCGACTAGGCGCGCCACGATCGCGGTTCGCAAACGAGGGTCGATCTTGTCGGGCGCACCAGGCCCGCTCGGCAGTCGCCACGCATTCTCGCCGGTACCGTCGCCACCTTCGGCGAGATCGAATCGCCCGCGGTACTGCCACTCGTTCTTCATCTCGGAAATGAAGACGGATGTTCCTCGGACCGTCTTGGTCGGGCCCTCGGCATGCTTTCGGTATGTCGACAAAGCAATCTTGTACTCCTTGAGTTTGCGCTCGTCTGACACGATGACGAGCGATCCGCCGTAAGCTGGACTTGGCAATACGATGTTGTTATTCGCCTGAATCGCGATGTGATCGCACGGCGGATCGTAGACCGTCGACCCTTCATAGCCGTTCGTGCCCGGTTTCGGATATTTTCCGTGCGTTCCGAGCTGGATGGCGCCTTGCGGGGAACCGCCGATATCTTGACGAGTGAAGATGCGATCGCGAGCTCCGAGCGGTCCGCCGTCAGGACGGTTGAGATCCGGAACCGGCGGAAACGCGGCGTCCGGGCGGGCATTGAACTGCCGTACAGGAGCTACTGCCGCGACAGGCAAAGCACTCTGAGCGCCCGATGGAGCCAGCAGACTGACAGGCGCATATGCCGACCCGACACGGCGCCGGCTCGTTGTAAATGACTCGTTGTCGGACGCGTCTGATCCGGTGTCGACGTGATACTACTGGTACGAGCGAGTCCTCTTTGAGCGCCGCGATCCGGCCGACGGAGTCCTGCTTTCCCGACAGAGGACCAGCGAGGCCTTGTCGGGTTTAATGCCCGTCTCCTTCTCGGTGCGCTCTTCTGGAGGCGGCATCGAGGGCGCGCTCGACCGGGTGCGCGCTCGCGAGGCGGATGAAGGAGCCGGTGACTCTCCTGAGGTAGGATGCCGGGCATCTCTAGCGGACACGAAATATCGTGCGCCGAAGAAGCTCGACGTTGCGGCGACGGTGACCGGGGAGATTTGTCGCGAGGCGGGAGACGACGTTGCAGGCGGCGTCGGCAGCTGCAGCGGCGCGCCATGCGTCCATACCGCTGACGCTTGATGCGCTGCGGCGGCGAATAAAGCTGCCGGAAGAGGCTCGCCGACCCGCTTCTGTTGTCTCACATCCGGCGAAGTCGGCGTAGGCTTCAAGCCGAGCAAACGCTGCCTATTGACTCGACATCAGCGCTGTTCGTCTCACAATTCGCTCGGTTTCGTACAGAACGGCATTCTCCAGGTCCGACAGCCACAGCCGAGCAGCGAGGACGCAAGTCGGGTCGTCGAAGCCAATTGTCTTGCTGAGTGTCGAGACGACCAGGGTGATTCCCGTCAGCCCGGGTTCAACGGCTGCGCAGCGGCTTGCGCGTGTGGTCCCGAATAGATCCTGGAGGGCGCGCTGAACTGCCGGCCATGGCGGCGGGCCTAGTGGCGAATTGCGCAGGCTGCGGAAAAGGGCCGCCGTTGGACTCGGCTGCAGATCTTGTCCGTCACGAGCAAGGTCGCAGTAGCGCTCGGCGGCGACTTCGAGCCCGTCGAGAGCCTCGCGGAGGTCGCGGACCTCTGTGACTGTTCAAAGGAGAGATCGGCTGGAGTCAACTCGTCTCGTCACGACTGTCTGAAGGGAACTCACGCTTCATGCCAAGCTAGCTGCTGTGTGGGCAGAGGCAAGACAGGTCAAGGCGGAGGCAGCGTGGCCGTAGACGGACGGAGAAAGGACGTGAACTTCTCCGCCATCACGAGTTTCTCGCGCGGACGCGTCAGGCGCGCGGCGCGGCCCGTTCTGCGGACAGCCGCGCGATGCCTCGTCTGCGGGTATCCAGAGCCTAGCAGCCGTCACAGTAGATATAGTTTGTTCGTGCAATATGCTACATGTAGATTTGGAGAGCCGGACGAGGCCGACGCCGGCTATTTCTACTTGAGCGGCCCGACGGTGCGTTTCGCGGCCCAAATGTCGAAGTCCTCTTGTCGATGACCGATACACTTAAGAACGAGGAAAGGGATGCGAGGTTTGATGTCGCCGCTGTTGAGTTCGGCCCACATCGTCTCGACGGTAATGGGCTGGCAGGGCTGAGCCACCTTCCTCTCCTTGCGCGTGGCCGTCGCAGGCTTGATGACGTACTCGATCTCCTTTGGTACGTCCGGAATTTTCCAGCCCCACAAACGGAGTTGGCGATAGTAGTTGACCTTCGCCTTCGGATCCGTGACCCGCGAAGCGATGTACTCGAAAAGACGCGGCTGTTCCTCCTTCAGTCTCGCGGAAGCGCCAGAGCCATACGGCAGGACGATTGCGTTTTGTTTCGTGCCGTCGAAAGCGAGGTCGTAGAGGCCGCGGTAGTGCCACTTGCCGCCAGACTCCGAGACGAACAAGCTCGAGCCTTGATGCGACTTGGTCGAACCCGTCTCGACCTGGCGCCCCGAGGAGAGCGTCCGCTTGTACAGGACGCATTTCTCCTCGTCGGATATGATCGCGATAGGCTGACCGTACGCGTCGGCGCGGGGTAGACAGGCGTTGCTGCGCGCCTGCAGCGTGAGGTAGTCGCAATCCGAGCTGTACATCGTCTTGCCCGGTTTGTACTTTTTCTTGCCGTTTACGACGAGTATGTTGCCGTCTGGACCGAGAACTGGGATCTTCTCGGGAGCTGTGCCAGCGTTGATAGCGCCTTGCTCTTGGCCGCCGAGATAGGAGCGCCGGTCGAACATCCGCTCCTTCGGCGCGACCGGAAGATTGCGTGGCGGCGCGAGGTCCGGGAGTTCGACATGCGAGAAGATCCCAGCAAGCTGCTCCGCGACGGTCTGCACGGAGACTCTTGCCGCGCCCAATTGAGCTTGAAGACCAGGGGGACTCGCGCGGCGAGCTGGCGCGGGACACGCTGCAGCGGCTTGTCGACCTGGAGGCACGTCGGAGAAGGTGCCTGCGTCCTCACTATCGTCTGTCTATACGTGGAGATGTATGTCAACACTGCGAGGAGAGATGGCGCCGGGAAGGGGCATAGACGCACCGAGGCATCCTCCAAGCGAATGCGCTTCTTCCCGGCCACGCTGATCGGCGAGAGCTCCTGCTCATCATCGCTGACGATTCGACGCTTCCCAGGACCTTTCCGAGTAGGATTTGCTCCGCTCTGGAGCAGAAGGGGCGAGTTAGTGCAGCTCTAGACAGTGACTGGAATACTGCGTCAAGCTCACTTCGCCTGTCTGGAAGACCGCCTTTCTCCTGGCTGAGACCGCTGAGCTGAGAGAGGTGGTTGATGAGGGCGCTCCGGCGCTGTCGTCCGAGTTGCCGTTCAACGCGAACGTGGAGTCGCCGTCATCTTCGTCATCGTCCGAGCCCGGAGTCTCGCCTGCTTCGGACGAGTCGCTCTCGGCGTATATTACCTGCCGTCCGGCAGTCGCAGTACGACCAGATCGACGACTGAGGGCGATACCGCTCGCTGGCTCCTTGGCTGTTTGCCTCGTCACGCGAGATGCCGACACTCGCGGCGTCGACGAGCGAGTTGGCGCCCGATTGGCCGCAACTGACTGTGCCAGAGCTCCCGAGGGGACCGACTCTGGCTTGGCGTTCGGCTGGACCGACGGCGCTGTCGAGCGGCTGCGATCCGACATCGGAGGACTGAAGCGTCTCGCAGGGTCGATCGAATCCGGGCCGTTTGCGTCGTCCCAACCGTTGGCGCCTGGATAGTCGTCTTTATGCGTATCGGCGTAGAAGCCTTGCCAGTCGATACTTAGCTGAGCGGACTGATCGCCAAGCCAGGACGCAGTCGGTGCCGATTTGAAGGGAGCTGCCGCAATCTCCGACGAAAACGTCGCGCCAAGCCCAGACTGAGGTCCCAGCAATGACGGCTGAGAATGAGTGAGGCTGCGAGGGGTGGCCGGTACGGCGGGCTGCACCGCTTGTAGGACAGGGCCCGACCGGACCGCCCTAACAGGCGCCTGTAGAAGTTTGGCGCTACAAGACGAGACTTCAGTAAAACTCTGCCTGCGAAGAGCCAGTGAGAGCCAAGCACACAGAACATCGCCTCTCAGCTGGGCCATCCACAAATTGGCCGCCTGAGCGCAAAAGGGGTCGTCGATCCCGGTCGTCTTCTGAAGGACGGCCAGCACGAGGCGAAAGCCGAAGTAGCCGAAATCGATCGCAGCAGTACGTGATTCATGCGTCGAGCCAAAGTGGGTCTTTAGAGCTGCATGACGGTAGGCCACTCCACGTCGGAAGCGGTTGCAAGGTCGATGAAGGTTCGCTCGCGCTTGTGCGGCTGCCGACCTTCTGGCCACATCTCCGGATCGGGATCGGCCTTCGAGAGCAGTCCTACGGCGGTCTCCAGCTCGCGGCAGACTTCGCGAGTGGCCTCGGCGTCGGCAACTTTGGGACCAGCTTCATCAGTGACTGCAAAATATCCTGCTGCGCGCGCGGTGACGCACTCTTTGTATGCTTGTCGGTTGCCATATCGGCGCGCGTTATGCTCACAGCGCTCTGGGCTGCAGTATAGTCGAGCGCGTGAGCGGGCAGGGGCTCGCTCACCCTTGTCCCCACCTGGCGCCTTCCCCGCCGTGCGGCCATCGCCCCGATCTCGCTGCGGCCGCCGTCTTGTCGAATGTTGCTCCGGCTGTACCTATGAGCAGGCTGCAGCAACTCTGCGTTGATAGTGACCGGACGATCTCTATTGCTCGTGGCTTCTAGCGCCGCAACGCTCCTCCGAGACGAAACTCGCGACTCCCTCCGTTGCACCTTGAGGCGGCCTCGTACCCGACCTCATAGCTCCTCATGCTCATTTATGAATGGATGCGCTGTCCGACGTCAAGACGTGCCTCCGCCGGAGTCGATCCAGGTCGAACTCGGCTGCTGTATACGCGCACCCTGGACTCGTCGCGCCCGCGTCCTGGACTCGTCGCGCCCGCGCACCGTCCGCGCACAGTCCGCTCAGTTCGGGCATGTCCGCGGACCTCCGCGCGCTGCCCGCCAACCGGGACACTCTTCGTATGGTTGGTTTCTCTCTCTGCTTTGTCTCCTTCAGCGCGGCGCCGCTAGACTCGAAGCGATCACTAGGGGCGCTCGAGGGTGTGTCCACTCATTGTCGCCTGTGACCTGCCACCTGCGTGCTATCCCGGTCCCGGACTTCGAGCAAGCAGTCTATCTTCGGGCCGTTAGGAGGCGATAGATGTCGTCCATTGTCGGCTCGTCAGCACGGGTGCGTCCGCTGGCGCTGCCTGCGCTGCCTGCGCTGCGAACGCAAGCCAACAACGACGTCGAGGCTGACGAGACCGTGCCCGCTTCCTAGTCACCCTCAGCGGTCGACCGCAGGTATGCGCCCGTCGGCGGTACTGCCTATGCTCCGTCGAGGGGCCGCAGGCTGAGCGGGCCGAAGAAGGCCTTGATCGCCATCGCCGCGCTCGCGGTACTCCTCGTACGTTCTGCACGCCATCACGTTTTGATCGCTCTTGACTGAGATCGGCTCCCTCTAGCTCGCCATAGTACCGCCTGCCGTGATCGTGACACGCAAGAAGCACCAAGACGCGGCGGCGCGGGCGGCCGACCAGATCGGCTTCACGACCGTGATCGACGGCACCAGCACGTTCATTCAGACCCGCACAGCGTCCATCGTCTCTCGCTCGTCCCTCGTGACGGCCGCCGATGGAGAGGTCTCGACTGTCCTCCAGCGTGTCACTCTGCCGATCGTGACGGTGTCGGCGACTGCGCTCGAGTCGGCAATTCAGACCGGCTTCGAGACCGTCACGGTCGGCGGACAGGTCATCATCCAGGCGACCGTCACTCAGTACGTCGCAGGTGCTCAGGCTGCGGTCGTCACGAGAACCGCGTTGGCAGGTGCGTATAGCGGCGGCTGCATTCGCTGGCCGGACGGCTCTCGCTGACTTCACTCCCGGGCTGCAGATCAAGAAGAGGTCGCTACTGTGATTCAGACAGTCTACCGCGATCTGACCGTCACTGGGTGAGCGAAACGATCGCTGTCTGACTGGAACGCCACCCTGACTCAGAACGCCTTCAGCTCTAGCTCGGCACGCACTTCGACAAGCGCCGTCGTTACGAGCTCCACAGCACTTCCGACGTCCTCGTACGCCTCAAGCCTCAGATGAGTTGTCAAAATTGCTTCCTGACCTCTTCGTCACACGTGGTGCGCAGATCGACTTCTCCTTCGCCAACGACCTCGGACGCGCCCACCTCGAGCGCGAGCATTTCTGCGTCGACAACCCTAGCTCCAAGCTCTACATCGAGCGAGAGTCAGCCCGCGACGTCGAGAAGTTCATCTAGCGCGGTTCCTACCTCCTCTCCACCGACCTCGGCGCCGCCCAGCAGCTATCCGTCGTCGACACCGGCAGTCGAGCCGTCCACGAGCAGCCAGCCAGTGCAGACGTCATCTGCATCTCCCTCCTCAACGGCGCCGTCGTCTTCAAGCGACGCTGTATCGACGGCTCCGTCTGCGCCACCCACGACTAGCCCCGTCCAGACCCCTTCAGCTCCGCCGTCCTCGTCTCCCGAGACCACGTCTCGCTCACGGTCGAGCTCGTCGAGTTCCAGTACAAGATCGGAGCCTTCGACCACGACACCGCTGCCATCTTCAGGCACCTCCACTTTGCCGTCGCAGCCTGGCTCGCAGAGCTCGACCGCCGCTCCGCCATCGTCCTCCCTGCCTCCACAGTCTCAATCGACTCCTTCCTCCACGGTCTCAACGAGGACAAGTACGATATCCACAAGCTCGCAGTGCGTCATGCTCGAGCGAAGATCGCGAAGAACAGTAGACTGACCTTCCTCTGTTCCAGAACATCATCTCGCTCATCTCCCGCTTCGTCGCCTACCGCGAGCTTGACGTCGTCTGCGGCGTGAGTCTATAAGCTAGCTCTAGGCTGATGGTCCTACCACGCTGACGCGCTGTGACTCTCCAGATCAACGTCTGCGACCTGCGTTCCTGGCTTGCCGGTCTTCCTCGGAGGTTGCGGCTCGATCCCTCTCCCCACATCGACGACTACACGAACAGCCTCTGCGACTACGCCGACACCCAGGTCCGCCCTTTTTGTAAGGTCAGAGGCCGTCATCGCAAAGCTAACCTGCTCGGTCCGCAGCTTGCCCGCCCCTCCTTCGTCAACGACCGTCATTACAACCACTTCGGCGTGAGCTCTGATGCTTTGACCTCTTTTCGAGCTAGAACTGAGGCATACTGGCGAGGACAGCGCGCTTCCGTGCATTTCGGGGCTTCCGGTCTTCCTTGGCGGATGCGCGACATCCACGAGCGTTTCGAGGACATCCTTGTGAGCACTGTCGTTATTGCCACCATCCGCGATAGACAGAGCTGACGTGTGAAGTGCTGCTGCTCCAGTTCACCGCCCTCTTCTTCCGCGAAAACAACTTCGACAAGTGTGACGACGCAGCGACCGTGCATTCCTGGCCTACCTATCGGTCTCGGCGGTTGCCCAACTAGCACTTCCACCTCGACACGATCTTCATCGACGACAAGCTCGTCAGCATCTGCAAGCGCCCCCATCTTCTGCATTCCCGGCTTACCGGTCGACCTCGGCGGTTGTCCAATTTCGAGCACGACGGCGAATTCGTCAACACCGACGTCGACCAGGACTACCTCGCCGACGCAGACATCCTCTTCACGCTCTGGCGCATCGGAGACGAGCACCTCTGCACCTACCAGCAGCGTGCCGTCTAGCAGCACGTCGACGAGCAGCAGCGCGGTGACGCCCCCCTTCTGCATCCCCGGCTTACCCACAGAGCTTGGCGGGTGCTCGCTGGACCCCACGTCTACGTCAACGTCTAGCTCAACGTCTACCTCAATGTCTACCTCGGCGTCTACCTCAACGTCTACGTCTCCGGGTACTACGGCCATGCCGAGCACGACGTCGAGCCGCTCTCGCCCAATCGTGACGAGCACGGCGACGACGAGCTCGCAGCCGTGTTTGCCAGGCTTACCGCCCGCTCTCGGCGGGTGCGTGAGCAAGACTAGCTCGTCACCCAGGTGAGTGACTGCCCTGAAATCTCTCCGGCTGGAGGAAAGAGCGCTGAAGCAATCTGTGCAGCTCCTCGTCCAGCGCGAGTTCAACGGAAACGTCTTCGGGCACGGCGACGCTCACTTCGCGCCCGACTAGCGCATTTGTGACGAGTACCCGCACGCGACCGATTGAGACGACGGGAGGATCGTCAACGCGGTCGGAAACGACCTCGAGTGCAGCCTCGACTACTCAGGACCCTACCTCGTCCGGAGCTTCGACTCCGTCTGTCTCGGAGTCAGCCGCTCTGCCGGGCGAGACGCAGACACAGACCACGGGGATCGTCTCGACGATATCATCGTCGTCCACGCGGTCGAGCACAGATATTACGAGCACGACCGCCCAAGCCACGACGAGCGCGTCCTCTTCGTCAAACTCAACTAGCTCGCCAGCGTCGACGTCCGCGGAATCAACATTTTCAACCTCTTCCGCCGCGCCGGAGCCATCAAACTCGACCTCCCTTTCCCCGTCAACCTCAGCCTCTGAACCTAGCAGCACCGGCCTGACGCGGACGGCTCGCCGTAGACTCCTTTGATCGCTGCTCTGGTCTTGCTCTTCGCTCGTTCCCTTCCTCCGTTCTTAGTCCCCCGTTCGCGGCGCGCAGCCGACGGCCACTCATTTCGACTCCTTACCGTACCAGGGTATTTGTCTTCCGGCGAAAGTATATTGCAGCCGAAGCTCGTCCCGTCTCGAGACCTTCAGACGAGAGACTTGTCGACAGCGACATAGGTGAGAAACGCAGATGTCATGGCAACAGGCGGCACCAAGAAAGGCACGAGAGCGAAAAGGTCTACGCCGGAATGGGAAGGACAAGAGCAAGGCAGAGTCTATCTATGGCAGGCGGTAAAGGGAGGAACGCCGAGTACGGCGGACGACATGGCAGGGAAGAAGAGAGCGAGAGACAGGGAGAGGCACAGGGGGTACGACGGAGGAAATGAAACCCGAGAATGTGAGGATAAGGATATGGTGGGCCACGCGCAACGCCGCGCGCTCAGAATGTCGCCCAAGACTGCCACGGGCCGCCTTGCACGCTGCCGAACTCTTGCTGATGCATGCGGCGCTCGCGCACGACGCGCTCGTGGCGTTCATCATCGTCGTCGCTCGCCTCGGACAGCGACGACGAGTCTGACTCGGCGAAGTACTGTGACGCGTCGTTCTGGCGCGGTCGAGCGGTCGTGCGGTTCGGGCGAGCGGAAGCGGTATAAGGAGGGCGGTCTCCGTCTGTGCTGTTGCCGTCATCGCTGCCCTCAGCGGGGAGCGGGTACCGACGCTGCGTCCAGACCGCATCGTTCGCGGCAGCCGAGTTGACTCGCGCCGGCTGGGATTGCGGTCGTCGCCGTTGCGTTGCCGCCAGTTTGGCTCCGACGCCACCGCCGCCGTTCGTAGCCTTGGTCCGCTCCGTCTCGGTCTCGTACGACGAGAGGACCTCGCCTTCGCGGACGACCTTCGGAGTCGTGACGGCTGTCGAGCAGAGCGTCCGCTTCGAGCCGTTCCGGCCGAGCGAACCTCCACGACGAGCGGCGCCATTCCCATTTCCTGCAACGTTGCCGATCGCAGCAAGCCTCGCCCTCGCAACTGAGCCAGAGGGCGCCATCTGGAGAGTCTCCGGGCTCGTCCCGGTCGTCGAACTCATGGAACCGCAAGACGACGCCGACGGATCGAGTGCCGCACCCTCGACCGAGGTCGAGGGAGTCGAAGCAGTGACATTCGAGTCGCTCGGAATTGAAGCCGAAGTCGACGAGGACGCAGAGACGGCGCTGCCCTGCCTCGACCGTTGCCGAGAGCGGGACAGAGATGCCTGCCGACTCAAGGAGGTATGGCCGGGCGGCGAGTTGTTGGGCGACGATGGCCTCGATGCAGACGACGTGCGCGAACGAGGATGCCGCAAGTTGAACTGGAGCGGTCGCGAAGAGAGGGCAAAGGCCGAAGCGGCCGAGGCAAATGGCGCGTCTCCATAGGTCGGCGGCGAGACACTCGTGTGATTTGGCGGAAGAAGCAGCGGCGTGCCTCCAGCACTACCGCTCGGTGCCGAGAAATAGCAACGGTCGCACACGCGAGCCGAGACCGGCATGATCGCCGGCTGATTCCGTGGTGGTGACGACGTCGGCGTCGAAGTGTCGGCGCTGGCACTCGATCCCGTCGACGTAGTCGAGATGGAAGAGGCATTGATGCTGTTGGACAGCGCAGAACTGACGAGGGACGGCAGGTCGACCGCGGAAGACCGAGGCGTGCTGCGAGGAGTACCGCGTGGCGTGAAAGCCGGAACGGCGTCGTCCTCTGCAGATGGCCACAGAAAAGTCGATCGCGACGAATGCGTCGAGCAGTAGATATCGCCGCAAGTGCTGCGAACGGGCGAGAGCACGCGGCGGGGACGCGTCAGCGGCGAGTCTCGCGGGTGGGCGATTTGTCAGGAACTGACCGGCAATGATGCCGTCGGTGCATCAAGTCAAACCGCTGCGAGCAGTCAGGGTCCGCGCATTGGTCTGCTGTATCATCGGGCTGTGGAAGCGAACGAGGATCAGCATGCAGACACAATCGAGGTAGTAGGGGCGGACCCAGTGACTGACCTTCCACTGCGACCTCGGGATCATGTAGCCGCGCACGACGGCGGTGCCGGCACCGCCTGATCCGAGCTCTTTAGAAGCGTCATTCGCGTTCGCGAGCGTTGGCGAGAACGGTCCGGCGAGCGACGTGAGCCAAGAACTCGACCTCGACTCGGTTACGGCGATGGACGGCGAAAGAGGCGGCGACGGGTGGGCAAACAAGTCCCGCGAAACAGAGCCTGCGCGCGCCTCGTACTTCAATACACTGTGAGACCTGCATAGGCGCTCACGCGACTCACCATTCCTACGCAGCGCGGCTGGTCGGTCTGGCGAGGAGGAGAAGATCAGACACACCCCGCATACATCCGCCTCGTCAGCGCGTCAGTCCGACTCACAGAGGGGCTGCTTCGGGTTGTTGCGTTCCTTGAAGTGCAAAGTTACGCTCGTCGTGTGCGCATTCGAAGCTGGTGGCGCGCTGGCCTGGCGTTGTCGGCGTTGCATCGGCGGAGGTGGCATAGTTCCACTGGTCGGAGGCCGTCGGTTCTCGGTTCGGTGTTCTGCTGTGTTTTGCGGGCGTGCGTTCGGTCGGTCTGTCAGTGATTTAGCAAGCCATGATGTGCGACGCGAGCAAGTCGCGGATGGATGTCTGTACGTGAGGAGCCTGTAGCACCGGCGAACCGGTCTCGCTAGTTCGGGTAAGGGTAATGTCTGATTGGCTACAAATGTCTCATCATTTAGGAATTCGGAGAAGGCGCGGCTGGCCCGCCGTCCGGCCGCTTCGCCGTTCGCGCGGCAAGTGGCCGAGACAGTCGCACTCCTATACGCACAGAGCAAATGCATGAACGCGACTACACCGCATGCGCAGAGGCTCTCTCGCGAAAACCTCATAGCCAGTCCGCAGACATACACGATCGGTCTCCGCGCCCCGCAGCTCTCACTCGCGTGGTCCCTCTCTTCTTTTTCCGGGGAAGATGCAGGCACTCACGACGTCAGGAAGCTCTCCTTCGAGGCAAACCGTCCTGGTGCTGTAGGCCGCACAGTAGAAGGAGGCGAGTCGAGTCGATAGTCGAGAGCACTTGAGTGCGAGCGTGGGCGACCGGACCGGCCCCCAAAACAGGTCGGGTGCCGACCAGACGCCCCCCTGACAGCAATGCAGGCCCGTCGCCAGCCCTGACTTCAGGTCAGCCGTTCGAGAGAAGCCGCCGGGCCATGCAAGCCGGCGTTTAGTCAAGAATCACTTGCTCGAGGTGCAGGAGCGTCCGGCCCGTCCGAGGCGAGACATAGCAGAATTGCGCGCGCCCCCGCCACAGCTCTCTCTGCCAGTGGAGACAGTGCCGTATGTGTGGAAGCGTCGTTGCAATGTAAGATCATCCGCGACGAGCCTTTTCCGGATCAACCGGATCGTTGTCTGCAGATCGGGCTACAGGTCAGTCCCTTCCCCATCCAACCTTGCGCCGACAGCAAAACTTACGAGGATGAGGACATCAAGCCCTTGTGACAAGTGAGTAGTACAACAACGCCGCTCACGGCGGAAACGTAGGAGGGGGATTTCATCGTAACGGGCTGGGTCGTCGTCACGTTGCGTCGTTTGGAAGTGTCTGTTCGCGAGCATGTTTCGAGCTCTGCGGTAAAGTGATGGGGTCGCACAAGAGTCTGGGCCGTTGAAGGGATGCCGGCACTCGGACCAGCCGAGGCGGGCGATTGGAGACCGTTCAAAGCGGCAGGACGGCCCGTCCGCTCGCGTCGACCTTGAGTCCTTCGCCGGCTCCATTTGAGCGTGTACTGGCCGAGCTGAGAGCGCTGCTCGCTCCTTCTCGAGACAAGCTCAGTCCCGTTGCGTACCTGGCCGAGAGCTCCGCCATCGATGACGAGTACGACTTGGCCATCGGGTGCGAGGCGGTCGACGTCGGAGACGGCGCAGGACAGTTCGCGCTTGAGGACGAGTTCGCAAGAGATGTTGGCGGCTGTGCAGACGCTGAAGAGGCGTAGTGGAATGCGGCGGCGAGTCGAGAGTCGGGGACAACTCCGGCGGAACCGGCAGAGAAGTCGCTCGAGGTCGGCGTCGACACGGGCCGCGGCGCTGAATGCGGCCGCTCGTGCTGGGGTAGCGACATTGACGTCGGGATCATCAGCTGCTGGGCGGCGAACCTCGTCTGGTCGCTTCGAGGGGTAGCGGCTTGACCTGCACCCGTGCTCAGCAAGTTCCCCGCTGGCAATTGCGGTAGACACGGTGCTGCCCGCCTGCGATTCTGCGCGGCGGTCTGAGGGATCGCCGACATGTCCTGAGCGAAAGAAAGCGGCGTCGTCGAGGCCGAAGGCGGGACCATCGAGCTGCCGAACTGCTCCCCAACCGGCGAAAGCTCAGCCGGCGTTTGCAGCACCGGCATGAGCAGCTCGCTCTCGCGGAAGTTCGCCCGCGTCGCCGTACGCATGTCGCTATCTTCCACGGCGTTGGCAGCGGCGAGACTCGGCAAGGTAAGGCCGTGAGGCGGCATCGAATGGCCGGCCGGCGCCGGTCCAGTCGGAAAGGCGGGCATCGGAGCGGACATCGCGCTCTCGAGGAACGCAGCATCGCTCGCGCCGATAGGTCCCATGTGCGGCGACGAGAAGGTCGGTTGTGGTGCGAGAGTGATGTCCGCTGGAGCCGCAGAGTACGGCTGTGCAGGAAACGAGAACGAGTCGGAGATGTGGGGGCCGTGCGATGGATCGGCTGACATGAAAGGCATGTAATGCTGGGTAGGGTCGGCGCGCCCGTCCTCATGCGTGTACGAATCGAAGGAGACGGGTGGCGGGTGCTGATCATACAGGGGCTGCCCGACCGGTGGCCCAAAGTCGTAAGATCCGAAAGCAGCCGGATCGGAGTGGTCGCCCGGAGATGCCAGTCTCGAGTCGGTCCAGAAGCTGCCGACCGAGGACGTTGAGCGCGCGGCAGGCGAGCCGGTGTCATAACCCGACCGGATGGCGGAAGCGATCGTCGAATGCGGAGAGCCTTGCTCAGTGTTGAGCCGCGCGAGGACGGGCTGGAAACGACCCGAAGGCGTGATGATCGTGCCCTGGACCAAAGGAGAGCCACTCCATGCGTCGGTAATCTCTGGCGCAAGGTGACCCATCGATTCCGGCCGTCGCGAAACTGGCGAGGCTTGCAAGGACGAAGCTCCGTGCCCGGGATAGTTGTATTGACCGAGTCCGACCGGAACCGGCGGTGACGAGTTGGAATGCGGACGTCGATATCCGGGTCCGTAGAGAGAAGAACCGATGTCGTTGCGGACGGGAACGAAATGCTGTGGTGCCGCGTAACCTTGACTCGGGTCGAAGGGCATGCCTGTTGCGACCGACGCCTGGTTCACCTGCGGCAAGGCTTCGCCGGTAAAGGACAGGCTGCGGGACATGCGCGTCTGCGGCGTGACGTACGCCGCGTTCTCGACTGGCGAATATGGGTGGTCGAAAGAATCGGCCGAGGCGGCCGAAAACGCGCTGAGCGAGGACACGGACTCGCTGCGGTACTTGTGATGACCGTGACTAGCGCGTCCATAGGGCGTGAAGCGGACGTTGCTAAGGGAGGTCGAGGAGTCCGACCGTGCGAGCGGCGGCGCGGGCGTTCCCGGCGGAATGTTCCCGGCTGTGCCAGCCGCTGCCTCGGCGGCTGCAGTAGCGGCGGCGGTGGCGCGACTCTTGGCGGAATGCGCTTGGTCGGAAGCGACGGACGAGACGCTTCTGGACCTTCTCCGCTTCTCCCGCGCTTGTTGACTAGCATGCACGTATTCACATCAGCCATTTGATCTGAGCGGCGTACGACGAGCAAGCACGCACGAGTTCCAATAGTTCTTGATCGAATTGTCAGGCCGTCCGGGCAGGAACTTGGCCATCTCTGCCCATTTAGGTCCGATCCTGGCGTACAAATCGCGGATGATCGCGTCCTCCTCGGCCGTCCAGACGCTCTTTTTGACTGCAGGCGGTCAAGGATCAGCATGGACCGAACCTCGTAAGCGACTTCGCAACTACGTACTGGACGGATCCAGATGATTGTGCCAACGCTCCCGACATTGCTTTCCTGTGCGAGTCCGCATCTCTTCCGAGATCGCGACCTGCCCGCGAAAAACGTTAGCCCTGTGTGTCGAGGGATATCGCGCACGACATGAAGGGGCCTACCCATTTCTCGGATCCGTGTTGTGCGACCAGCGCTCGTAGCTTGGTGTCCTCCTCCGTGGTCCACGCGCCTTTCACTGTCCGCGGCTTGCTGAGAACAGCCCAGCGCTGCGTCGTACAGAAGGGCAGTGGTCAGTACGACTTCTCAGTGGCGCAGAAAGTCGATCAGGCAGCAGAAGCGCCACGCTGCAAATGCCCGACACGGCGATTGTCGACGTGAGAAACACGGGCAGACGTACGGCCTGGCAGTCGACTTTTCCAAACGCGCCATCCGGGAACGCGTCCTTGGCGATTTGCGACCAGGTCTTCTTGCCGTCGCCTCGCTCGAGAGCCTCGCGGAGCCGGATGTCGTCGTTCTCGTCCCAGCTCCGGAGCGGCGACACTCCTCCGGCCAAGTGAGCTGGCAAACCAGCTCGATCGTCGCCTAGCGACATGCGCGATGACGAGCTGCAGTCTCGTTGAGCTAGCTCGAGGTCCGCACGCCGTAGGATGGCTGCCGGGAGTTGGCCGTCCTGATCTCGTCTGTTCGGGGTCCCCTGAAACTTCGATCACTCGTGATCCGCCTCGTCGACCTCTCTCGGCGTCAATTGGCTCCAGATCAATGCGGCTGTCGACAAAGAGCAAGTCTCTTTCCGCGTAGGTAGGCGCAAAGCGACCGATCTTTGAGCAGCGACAGCCGGATTGCGGGTCCCTGGAGGCGGTGCACACCCTCGTCCCTCTCTCTGTCTCTCCTCGGAGGTCGGCCGCCACCCCAAATCTATTTTCAGGCGTCTCGATCACTTCGACTCTGCCGGCCGCTCGGTTACCGTGCACACGTACGCATTTCCCTTATCGCTGCAATCTCGTACCGTCCCTATAGATTCTGTGCCTCCGGGTCACGCGCGTCGATGCAAAGTCCGGTATGAGTGGCACTCAGCAGGATCGCCACCCGGTTGATACGCTATGGCTGCCGAGCCCGGACGCGACCTCGTGGGAAGTGGCGGCGAGAGCTGCGGACACGAGTGGCGGAACTTTCGACGGTGGCGCAGGACAAGGCGTCTGACGGCTGCGGCAGGTCCTGAAAGCAAAGATCGTCACGCTCTGGGCAGCACGTCCTTTCGCGCCTGACAGTCGCCTGAGAGGTGCGAAGCGAGTCTGCGAACGTATGCTGACACATGAGGGTGATCCTTGTTGCGAGTGTATACCTCGAAATCGCGCGAGCCATGGAAGCGCTAGCGGGGCTGCTTCGACAAGCAGTCGATCGGGGCGGCGGCAGAGCGGGATGGTCGGCAGCGTAACAGCTGCACAGCGGCGCTAGCGTCTGTAAGACAGCAATAAGCTTGATGCAGAGCAGCTCGAGAGCCTGTGTCCGGCGTGCTGACAACCACCTCTTGCGAGTCCACGCTCTTTCGGAACGGTCCGAGCGCGCGGTGCAACGGCGTCACGGTCTCAAGGTACACCGAAAAGACCTTTGGTAGATCCCGTAGCATCAGGTCTAAGCGGAGAACAGCCGGTCTGCGGCGGGGGGTCGCGTAGAATGAGGAACCACCGACAGTGGCCCAACCGAGCTGGCATTGGAAGCCTATATGAGGTCGGCAGTGGAGCGGGTAGCCTCGCAGTTGACGAGCCCAGTCAGTTCGAGTCATATCGATCCGAGGTTCAGCGACGAGCAGAGGGGGCTGGGAGCTGGTGGAGGAGGAGGACGCCGGAATTCGAAAGGGGCGGTATTGGATCGAAATAGAAAAAAAGGTATTTCGCCGATTACAGTGCTCCGCGAACTGATCATCGAATCGCGGTCGAATTGGCCGACCTGCAGCGATCCAGTCCGACCCGGCCACGCTGGCGATGCAAGCAGACACGAGCATGAGCGGTCAGGCGAACGAGAGCGGTTCTGCTACGCCGCAAAAGCGTTCGGTCGACGACGACCTCGTGCCGGCGAGTGTCGACCCGAACAACAACGACGCGTCCGACGCGACCGCCGCAGCGCCGGATACGAAGCGCCAACGCACAGAAGAGTCGAATGCACCGAGCAACGGCACTCCGGCACCCCCCGCCAGCGCGCAGGCGTCCGGTTCGGGTGGTCAGGGAGCACCACCACCGCCTGCCGCAGTCGACGAAGACGCGAACCAAAAGACGGCAGAGGCTGCCGGCATGATGGGGGACGACCCCGCCAGCGTACAGAAGCGAATGACGACCGCCCGCCGTCACCTCGCCGCCCAGACCCACCCCGTCATCATCCCGTCGTACGCGACGTGGTTCTCGCTCGCCGCGATCCACCAACTCGAACGGAGGAGCCTCCCCGAGTTCTTCAACGGCAAGAACAGGTCAAAGACTCCTTCCATCTACAAGGACTACCGCGACTTCATGATCCACACGTACCGCCTCAACCCGAGCGAGTACCTCACCGTCACCGCGTGCCGACGCAACCTCGCCGGAGACGTCTGCGCAATCATGCGCGTCCACGCATTCCTCGAGCAGTGGGGGCTCATCAACTACCAGGTCCGTCGCTCGCGGAGGCAGTCTGTAGAACGCTAAATTGACCTCGTGCCTTCCGTCCACAGATCGACGCCGACTCTCGCCCTTCTGCTCTCGGCCCTCCTTTCACCGGTCACTTCCGAATCCTCGTCGACACACCACGAGGACTCGCACCTCTACACCCGGGGTCTTCCGCAGCTGGGACCAGCTCCGCGGCTGCTGCTTCCGGCTCTGTCCTCCGCACCGACTTGATCAAGACGGACCCTTCCCGGCCGGCTCAGCCCGACCAAAGGCTTTCCTCGACCTCTGCAGCTTCGCTTGCACAGGAAGCGGCTCGCTCGCAAAGCGGCGGCTCGATCCCGCCTTGTCATACCTGCGGCGCAACGACCCCGACGGTCCGGTATACTGCGCTCTCGACTGCGGCGAAACAGAGGGCAGCCCCCGGCGAGACGCTGTCGATCTGCGGCGCGTGCTACTCGGAGGGTCGGTTCCCGTCGACGTTGCATGCCGGCGACTTTGTCCGGCTCGACGCGGACCCGTTCGGCCATGACGACGGCGACGCTGCAGGAGGGTCTTCCGCTCGCCCTTGGTCAGAACAGGAGATCTTGCTGTTGCTCGAAGGGCTCGAGATGTTCCCCGAGAACGACTGGGACCGGATTGCCGACCACGTCTCGACGCGGTCGAAAGAGGCCTGCATCGCCAAATTCCTCAGACTGCCGATCGAAGACCAGTACCTCGCCGAAGCGGGAGGCGTCCCGAACGGAGGGCCGTACGGCTTGGCCAAGGTGCCGTTCGGCAAGACGGACAACCCGGTCTTGAGCGTTGTGGCGTTCTTGGCGGGAGCCGTCGAGAAGCAGGTCGCGGCCAAGGCGGCGGGCGAGGCGATCGAGGAGCTCGAGAAAAGTCTCAAGAGCGAGGCGGGCAAGTCTGAGAAGAGCGACGCGATGGAGGTCGACGCGGACGGTCAGGAGAAGGGGCAGAACGGTGCCGACGGCGCGGACGCGAAACCGGCGACAACTGATGCCGGCTCAGAAGGCGCCCTCGTCGACTCTTCGCGAACGTCTTCGCGCGCGAACGTGCGGAAGGCCGCCCTCACAGCTCTCGGCTCGGCTGCGGCGAAAGCGCACGCGCTCGCGCTCGAAGAGGACGCATCGCTCCATGCGCTCGTGACGGCGGTCGTCGAAGCCCAAGTGCGGAAACTCGACCTCAAGCTGAAGCACTTTGACGAGCTCGAGGCGCTCGTCGAAGCGGAACGGAGGTCGCTCGAAGTGCAGAAGCAGCAACTCGCAGACGAGCGCCTTCGCGTGAACCGGCTCGTCGGCGAAGCGGCGAGCTTGCTCCAGCGCGCCAAGGAGAATCCGGCGCAGGTTCAGCCGATTGAGGTCCAGCAGGTTGCGGCGCAAATGGGATCGGCGCCGCCGCGGGCGCAACCTGTCGAGAACCCAGGACCCGCTCCGGCGCAGACGGGCCCGGCTGCGCAGCTCGCATAGGAGACACCCGTCGCCCTGACGAGATGTTGTAGCGATAGGCTGTCTGTCTACGCTGGAAAGCGGACCGACCAAAGTGCTTCGAGCTCTTCCCGAGTCCCCGGCGGCACTTCTCTCTCCGTCGGGTCGGAGGACCCGCGAAATGAGCAAAGAGAGCAACTAGCAGAACGGATCAAGCTACGACAAGAGAGGATGCAGAACCAAGCATTAGCAACAGGAGGATCATTAGGAGCTGAAAGGGGAAAATGCGGCGAGCGGCGAGAGATCTAAGGAAGTACGATACAGTGACGAGGGTATGCATGGATATGAAGATGCGGTGGGCGAATGAGCGGTGGGCCGGGAGCGCGGGAACTCATGCAGCGACCGCATGTAGAGTGCTGCATGGAAAGGGAAAGAGTCAACTGGCGGCTCCTCGCGCGTCTTGCCTCGGCACACGACTCACTGTATCGGTGTGCCCGAGAGCTCGGCGACGCGGTACGCTCCGCCGTTCGCCTGCGTGTTGCTGGGCGTGCGCGCTCGAGGCGGGGGAGGAGGTGGCATGGCGTTCGCCGCTGCGGTTGCTGCTGCGACCGCGTCCGCGACGGTTCCGCCATTCGCCGAGAAGCTCTTTGCGAGCGGGGAAGGGTTGCTGACGGCGGAGATTCCCATCGCATACGCGTTGCCGTATGACATCGCCGAGGGAGCGAGCGAAGGGGACGTAGCCGTGGTCGAGTTGAGCGCAGAGGCCGTCATGACCGGTGAACGAGAAGCCGGCGTCGGAGGTGAGAGTCGCCGGGCCGACGACGACGACGACGAGGCGAGTGTGGGACTATTACTGGCAGGTCCAGTCGAGCGCGAACGGTGCATGCGGTATTGGTTCGGCGGCGAGAGCGGCGACGAGTGAATCGGGTAATGCTGAGTGTATGCACTTCCCGGGCGGCTGGTTCCGGCGAGTCCGGCCACTCCCGCCGCGCCTGGCGACGCTGCCCTACGCGCAGCCGTGATCGGAGACCGCCCGCGGGCGCCGCGAGCCGGATAGAGCGGCGCGTCCGAGTCCGCCGTTGTTCCGGCGGGGGTCGCGCTTTGCGCCCGTTTGCCGCGACCATAGCCTTCGACGCTCGGCAAAAGGGCGTCCCTTGCGGCGACTTTCTTCCTCCTCTTGCGTGCGCGTTCGTCTTCGTCGACCTGTCCCGATTTGTTCCCGTTCGGAGAGGACGGAGCGGCGGCTGATGACGCTGAGCGGAGATTGTCGAGCGACGCGACGGATCGGGTCCGCTCCTTGAGCAACACCTTGACGAGGATGGGAGTACTCGCCGGAGCTAGACTGGGTTCTGTCCGACTCGGCGCTTTGCATGGCGTCCCCTTGCGTTTCCTCGTCGTCGTTGTCGTCGCCGTGTCAGCCCGAGCCGAGCGTTCGGGCGCGGAAGTCGTCGCCGGGCGACTCGTGCGCGATAGCCGTCCCGCAGACGGCTCAGGTCGGGGCATAGTAGGTGGCTTAAGGTGTCTGTAGGTGCTGTAGAGCCGGCAGGATGCTGTGTGGCCGTAATTGAACGACTCGTCGGAAGCCGGAGCGCAAGTTCATGCGTCGCTTCCCCCGCGCTTTTCCTTTTTCCTCCCGCGCACCGAACAACCGACACGTGGCAGCGGGAGATTAAGATGGCGATCGGGAGGCGAACGCATCGAGTGGAAATTTCGCTAATGCAGCGAGAGGCGAAACATGGGAACAACGGGTAGGATACAAGAAAGCGACGCGCAGATACACAACAAGCGGGAAAAGGGCAAGAATAGGCGAGAAAAGAGCGGAGGATGATCAGGCAAGGTACTCGTACACATTCGCGGCGTCTTCGGACCGCCGCATGTACTCGCGGTCGATGAGGCTCGAGATGGACTGCGGTATGTAAGGAGTGTCAACTCCAAAAGCTGAAGCAAGGCATTCACCGACACGGGAATTAAAGCGCACCTTTTTGATCTCGGCGGGCTCGACCTTGAACCGCTGTCCGATTTGCGAGACGACCTCCATGACGCTGTGCAGGGACAGGAAAGACGCATCCAGTTAGTCAGTGCTGGATGTTGCGCGCAAGGGCGGTATAGATGGGTGCGACATACAGCTCTTGATGCTTGAGCGTCTTGCGGGCTTTCATGATTCTGCGGAGCCACGTTTAGAAGCGTTAGGCAAGACAATCTCTTCGCAAGACATGCCCTCCGATAGGCGGAAATTCGACGACCGGACGCACCGGACGATCGCGAGCTGCAGATGCGAAGAGCGATCCGTGAAGACCCTTTCGGTGGTCGATTTGTTCTCCTCGACCTGCGTAGCGTGAAGCGCACAGTCAGTGCTCGGGATCGACACTACTGAGGGCGAGCGAGGCTTCGCGTTAGTTCTGCAGCAAGCGCGACGTACAGTTTCTTTCTGCTGGATTTGGTTGATCTTGATCCGGACGTGATCGTCTCGGAAATCCTGCGAAATGCGCGCACCCGCGGGGGTCAGCCACAGGCATACAATCATACGCAACCTCACCACAGGCTCGAGAGCGCGAACCCACCGAGTTGAACGAGAACTGGTCTCCCGGGTTGATGTCCTTGCCCTTCGGATGCTTGACGAGTACGCGGACTTTGCCACAGGCGAGAGACTGAAGTGTCCGCGGAAGCTCCTTCTTGTCTGCGCATTTAGCAAAGATGTAAGCCACGAATATCGAGAGCGCCTCACTCGTAAGGCGAGAACGGGCTCTAAGCAGAGTCGAGAACGTACCGAGCTTGGTCGCCTCTCCGATCTCTTCGACGCCCAGCTTGGCATCACCCACCTCGTTGAACAGAAGCAAGATCACCGCCTGCGCCAAACTGACCATCAACTCCTTTTTCCCGCCTCCCTTCCCCTTCGTGGGGAAGTTCGCCTTGAGCGAGCACGTGTCCAGCCCGTGAGCCCAAGCGAGCGTGCGACCACTGTGCTTTGAGATGTAGAATGCTTTGAAGTGCTCGAGCGCCGAAGTGAGGTCGGCGGGGAGGGCGATCGGGAAGGGCGGGTAGGACGGCCAGTTGCCCTGCGACAATACCGAGACGGACAGGTCGAATGACGCATCGCCATCACGGGCTTTAGATCCGCTCGAAGTCGCCGAGTAGGCGCGCATGATGTCGGCGGAGAGCTCCACGTCCTTGAACATAATCTCGAGCTTCTGCGTGAAGCCGGCGCCGCATTCTAGAGCAAGGTTAAGCTAGTCAGCGACCGCCACGCAATACCGCGTGCTCCCGCTCGCCCACCATCTTTGAGCTTGAGCAGCATGCTGCGCTCGGCGTCAAACGAGGCCGACTTGTTGAGCAACAACCGCTTGGCGAGGTCGCGCTTGTAGAAGGCCTCGAAGATGTCCTTTCCTGCGGGCGCAGCAGTGTGTGAGCTGCTGCATTTTGGCGCCCTGCATCTTGCCACAGATGGCGCACCTTGCGTGAAGCGGAAGAGGTACAGAACGTCGTTGAGGATCCTCTCGAGCTCGGCGTCGTCCATGCCGCGACTGCCCCCGCTTCGCAGCTTGGCGTCGAGGTATTTCGCTGCAGTTCGTCGGGCAATACGAGTCAGCCATTGATCCGACAAAGAGATCAATACTAGGAACAGCGAAGCCTAGCGACTTACCCATCATCTCGGCCGGCTTGTTCTCGCGCTTGTTGATGAAGAACTCGTAAGCCGAGTTGATCGCGCCGTGGAAGTCGATATCTTTGGCGAAACAGGTCTCGACGAGGGCGATCGCGCGATGCCGCAGCTCGACCAGATTGTCGACCATCTTGGCGTCTTGCGAGGCATCTTGAACGATTGCGAGACCGGACGCCTGTCCAGATGCGGATGCGATCGTCAGAACAAAGCTCAGAAGACATGCGCGGGCGTCTCTGGCTGACCTTGATGTGCTCGAGGAATGCACGGCGGAGGACATCGATCTTGCCGATGCGTCCGAGCAACGTGTACATGGCGACAAGCTCTGGACGCTGGTCACGGCGGCACATTTCGGCGGTGTCTGTGAGTCGCAACAAACGTAGGGTCAGCTCCAATGGGCCACCAGCCAACTCACGTGGAGCAGAGCCTGAAGCGGCTCGCCACGACGCACCTCGCTCCGCAATCGCTTCGACGTGCTGTCGGACCAGCTCGTCCTCGATGATCCGCAGCACCTGGCCCTTGAGTTCTGTCCCGACAACCGATTCACTCCGTTCTCCTTCCTCCTGCAGCCGTTGTGCGACTCGCTTGAGGTACGCCGACGAGTCGAGCGTGACAGCAAGGGCGGTGCCTTCGGATTCGTAGTAGGCGCGTGTGCTCCGCAAGAATGGCTCGATGAAGATGGACGCGTGAGCTTGGCTCGAGAAGGTGCGGATCAGAACGAGGAAAGATCGGAGAAGATTTCGCGGGATGAGATCCCCGTTCCTGAAGGTGCATGGGCCGGGCAAGGATCAGTCACGGAAAAAGAGACGAACTCCTCAGACGCAGCGCTCAGCTTACCTCTCTCTCTCCACGAGGCGCAGAATGGCTGCAGACGCTCGCGCAGACACCCGATCGTCGCCGAAGACACCATGGCGGAAGACATCGAGCCCAAGGTCCCTGCAAAGGCAACGTGAGCTCCCGGATTAGTAGCACGCGCGTCAGAGGCACTCGTACCAGATGGAAAGAAGACCGGGCGAGGAAAGTACGTAGGAGCGGTCGAGGTGAAGGAAGATGCTCCGAATCAAGAGCATCTGGTCGAGGAATTGCTTCCCTTCGCGTTCGAACGACCCGATCCATTGTTCTTCCTGCCCTTCAGCGAGCGTCTCGCCTTCGTGACCCGCGAGCGCGCGGCGGATCTCGCGCGCCTGTCGCTCGATCTCCATGCGGATCCGGTCGTACAAGAGCTGACAGGTTTGCGGACCGGAAGAGACCGCCAGCTCGCATTGCGAGAATAGTGACTGGAGCGAGTCAGGTGTCGGTTGTGGTGGACGAGACTGAATGGCGCGAACAGCGCGTGTGAGCGAGAGGACGGCTTGATTCGTGAGGGTAGTGGGGTCGACGGAAGGAACATCTCGAGCTGCGCGAGCAAAGAGCGTCAACCCAGGCCCCAGACGTACTCGGGCAGGGATACGTGCAGCCTACACTTGGGCTTGAGGGTGAGCTTCTTGACTTTGGACTTGTCTACGCCGCTCGTCAGCCCGAGCCGTTTCGACGAGCCCGATAATGGGGGTGGAGGCATCGGCGCCTTGTGGCTCGCCGCAGACGGACTGTACGAGCTAGCAGACATGACTGGCGGAGTGTGTGCCAGTTTGGACAGCTTGTGAGGCGGAGACGCCATCACTAGAGTGACAGCGACGGGGAGACTAGTCACCGCAAGAACTCGCTCTCGTTCTCGCCGAACTCGCGCGCATCGCTGCCTCTCTCTCTTCACCGCTTCCCCCCTCTCCTTAGAAAGCAAGTGAGGAATGACACGGGAAGTGGTGCGGAGGGAGTAACTCTTTTGCAAAGGAGAATGTACAAGGGTTGGCTATATGACAGGTCAGAGGGGTTGCGAGGTGTGCTCATGCGAATGCAAATCCAGTGGCACCCTGTCGCTCAGCATTTCAGTCAGCACACACGATCTCCAGCTAACTCGCAGCAGGGGAAGGCTGAACGGACCTCGGTGATGGCGGTCAGGAGCTGCTTGCGCAGGTCCTCGTAAGAGATGTAAGTCGGCAGGTCGAGCTGGTTGACTGTATACCGGCAGGTTCCGGGTTAGCTCCTGCTTCTGCCTGTGCGCACGAGTAGCAAGAGAGCTCGTACAGCAAGTGTGAGCCGTAGGGAGCGAGGCGGTGCCGGTCGCGGCCTTGTGGATGTTGAACCGGGTCGTGCCGCTGAGAAAAGCAAGGGCGTGTCAGCTTCTCGTGCCTCGACCTGCCGCGCCATAGCGCAGCGACTCACTTCATGCCCTGCAGCGAGCCGAAACCTGGGCAGACCGAAAGAATGCAGAGTCAGCTTCGAGTTCGCGGGCGCCACGACTGGGGCGTCTCACCTTCGAGTGGCACTCGAGAGGTTCCAGAGACGAACTGCAGCAGCGCAGCGCGCTGTTGTCCGTCAAAGGAGCGGACTGCTCGCCAGAAGTAACCGACGACGGGGTCGCTCGACGAGTATCCGACGAGGTCGGTGTGACTTCGCCATCTGGAGGGCGAAGGGGAGAGTCAGTAGTGAAGCCGGGGAAAGAAGCGTCCACGCCGCGAAGGACGTACTCGTCGACGTCAATGTCGGGCAAGCCAGAGATGAGGAGCTCGAGCTCGCGTTCAGAGAAAATCTGAAGGAGGTCCTTCGGAACGACCTCGTAAAGGCCACGCAGGAGAGCCTGCCGGCGCAAAAGCGTCGTCAGCCACTTCGCTCTCACGCAGGCGAGAAGCTCCGCTCCAGAACCGACTCACCGTGATCTGGTCCCTGATCTCGATGGACAAGCGCTGTTCGGCGATCTTGCGCACGTACTCGTGCTTGTTCTCGTTCGTGACGGCGATGTTGCGGCCGTTCGGGATCAAGTCGACGATTTCGGTCACGCCGAACTCGTCGCGCTCGACCGAGAACGTCAAGTCGATGATGCCGTCGATGTCGTTGTCGAGCATCCAGACGAGCGACTTGTAGTACTCAGGATCGATCGACTCCAGGTCTCGGTGGTCGACCTGCTTGCCGAGCATGTGCTTGTAGACAGCTAGAGGGGTCACAAGGCACGTCAGTGCGCGCGAGCGATCAGCGCATCGACGGAAGTCCGACTCACAGCGAGAGAAGTACGCCTCGAGCAGTCGCTGGTCGTAGATGGCCTTGCCGATGATCCGACCGACGAAGCGGAAGTACTCGAGATGGTACTCGTTGATCGCCGAGGACTGCGCGTTGAGATGTCAGCGCGAGGAACCCCGGTTGGGGACGACGGACACCGACTCGGACGCACCTTGTTCGGCTGGTAGGTGAGCGCATCGGCGGCTTGAGGCTGGAAGAGCGCGTAGTTCGGATTGAACATCTGTCGCGCCAGCACGCCAAACCACTCTCGCGTGACACCGCCTGCATCGACTCCCTCCTCATCGTAAAACTTGACGTTGAGCTTGCCGTACTTAATCTCTTCGCCGCTCCTGCGCTGGAAGACATGGTACGAGTCTTCAAAGACGCGCGCACGACGGACGTTGAGGTTGATTGTCGGATAGTGCGGCCGAGACCGCTGGTTCCGGTCGTGGAGACGCTGTTGTCAGATGGTCTCAACGTCAGCTGGACGCTCGGGACATACGCGTACGACTCGCGAAATCAAACGTACAGAGAAGAAGAACGATCGCTTGTTCTCAAAGTCGAGCATCGACGAGTTGCGAACGAGGACAGCGAACGAACCGCTCATCAGCGACGGGTTGTTCCGCACCATCGTATTCAGGATCTTGCTGTGAGCCGTTGTAAAGTCAATGAACTCGGTCGACGAGGCGTCTGTGAATTTGTTGACGACGAGGAGCGATTCGATGAGGGGCAGCAGCACCGTCGAGAGGTACAGGAGATCGGGCTTGGCCTCGATCCCGCCGAGCGCATCTCCGAGTCGCTTCCAAAGCTCGGACGACGCCAAAGAGCTGTAGATCGTCTTGATCTGCTCCTCCTCGGGCGAGAGCGACTGTGATGCCGGCTTGCCTGTCGCCTGCGAGGCGGACTTCTTTGGCGGATTGCCGAAGAAGTCAATCGTCTTGAGGATGCGCAGCAGCTTGGCCTGACTTGACGAGGCCGGTGTGAAGTTACCGAGGAGAGCACCTCCGACCGTCTCGTCGCGGTTGACCGTGTTGAGGAGGTTGGCGAGGTGCGGCACGATCTCGGTCGAGATCTTCTCGGCGCGGGCCTTGAGCTCGTCGAGAATCGTGTCGCGGGCGCCGGAGAGGTTGGACAGGTTCTGAATGAGCGAGAGCGTGGAAGAAAACGTCCTGCTCGAGCACTCGCCAGCGTCGAGGACGTTGACGACGAGGCGAAGACTGGCGGCCGGAAGCGATGGCGGGTTCTTTGACAAGTCGATGGCCTCCTTGGAATCGGCCGCAGGCACGTCCTTCTCCTGCTCCTTGCCCTTGTCCGCCGACGCGCTGGCGTCGGCTGCAGCTGCACTGGCTGCGGCCGCGCTCGTGGCGGCCTCCGACGAGTCGGCAGCTGGAGGGGCTGCGTCGGCTTCCTTCTTGTCCGATTCGGACGCGGAGGAAGAAGACTTCTTCTGCAGCACTTGCAGCGAGCGGGAGATGCTGGCAAGGAGCGACATGACGGCATCCATCATGGCCGGCGTCTTGAGCAGGCCTGGTCGCTCGAGTAGGCCGAGGAGGACAACGATCGGGTAGGTGGTGATTGGAGCGGCCTGTGATTGGGACAGGAGACGTCACCAACGTGCCAGGCAGCCAACGAGAGAGGAAGGAACGCACCTTCTCCTTGCCTTTGCCTTTCTTGGCCGCGCGACGAGACATCGGGAGCTCCTGCTCCGACAGGAAGTAGAGCGGAGTTTGCTCGTTGGCAGAGACCAGGAACACGAGCGCGTCGAGACAGCGCTGAGCGATGAGGTTCGGCACGCTCTCGCCGGGCAGGTGCGGAAGCACGTTGCCCGGCGTTTCGGGTGCCTTGCGCTTCGGCGTGTCCTTGGGTGCCAGCGCCCGACTGGCCCGCAGCGACATCTGCGAGAAGCTCTTGTCGACTGCCGAAACGTCTCGGGTGCCGTCTTGCAGGATCGTGAGCAGCAGGTTGACGAGTTCGACGCGAGTGCGCGTGTTCTCGCACAAATTGACGAGCACCTTCTGCAGCAAGCCGCGCTTGAGCGGGTGTGGGAAGAACAGCAGGCGAACGAGGGTCGCCAGGCCGGCCTTGTCGAGCAGTTGAATGACTTCACGGTTCGAGGTCGGTTTCTTGGGGACCGGGGCTTCGTCATCGACCAGCTCGATGTCGCCAGGTCCTCCCCGGACTCGACGCCCAACCATGCCGCCGCCAGGTCCGACAGGCGCTCCGCCTCGACGTGCATAACGATGCCCGCCGCCTCGCGGTGGTGCAGGGTTGAGCAGATTGTCGAGGAGCCCTCCGGCCCCGCCGGCTGGGAAGACGGCGTCGCGTACTTGCGCATCGAGTCCAGCAAGGAAGTCGACCGGTGCGTTCGCGGCTCCTCCACCAGTGACTTGTGCACCCCGAGCAGGTGCGTTCGCTGCCGGTGCTGCTTCTCCGACGCCCGGTGCGGCTTGCTGCTGGCGGCGCAAATCCTCCGCCTCGGTACGCATGACCTCGGCGCGCAGTGCCGGCGGTAGGGCGTCGAGGAACTCGGCGCTGATCGACGAAGGGACAGCGGGAGGCGGGCCGGACGAGCGGATCCGGTTTTCGCGGAAGTGCTGGCTGATCACCTCGTCGCGCATGTCGTCCGGCAGAGCTTCGAGGAACTCGCGGTCGATGCCAGTATCGGTGATGTCGACTTCTTCACCGTGGACGAGCACCGTCACGCGCTCCGGAGCGGGGGCGGGCGCGCCGGAACCTGCGCCTGAGCAGCTAGCCTCGGCGGACGCTCCGGTAGACGCTCCGAGTTGCGGTCCTGCGGCAGGCTCAGTCGTGGTCGCCGCCGCCAAGGCGCCGCCAGTCGAAGTAGAGGGCGCGGCTGGAGTCGGTTGGCGGGACGGCGTCGCCGAGGGTGCCTCGGAAACGGCCGGCACGGCGAGCCCGGCGGCAAGGGATCGCGCGAGGTTCATGACCTCGGCGATGTCGTCCGGGACGTCGGGAACGGCGGCTGCGCCCGCGACGGGCTCCGACGAATCGACCTCCATCGATGCGGCCGCTTCTTCACTCTGCTTGGCGGCGTCCGCTGCAGCCTTCTTCGCCGCGTCTTCGTCTTCTTTCTGCTTCTTCGCGGCCGCTTCTTCTTCCAACTCCTTCTTCCGCTTTTCCTCCGTCTTGAGTTTCTCCGCCTTGGCTTCGGCGCGCGCAGCCGGGTGGAGTGCGTTGATGACATGGTTGGTCGAGCGCGCAGACCTTTCGCTGACAAGGTAGCATCCTGGAGACCGAAGGTCGCGTTAGTGTAGCACAGGGAGGATCTGACAAGAACGAGATGTACCCTGCAGGATTTCGCGCTCCTCGTGCCACCTCTGGCTCGTCTGCATCGGTAGGAACGCCGAAGCTGCGTTGATGCGATCGGAAAGCTGTCGCGCGATCGACCGCGCCGTCTGCGGAGCGGACGTCGCTGCCGGCGATGCCCGGTGCTCGTGGTGAGCGGCGTGTCCGGCATGTCCGGCATGTCCGGCACGCAGCCCAGGCGAAGGGTCGATAACAACGGCCATTCCGCCGTTCGGGCCCGGAGCGAGCTGAATGCGAAGCTGGTCCGGACCAGAGAGATGTCCGAGTCCTTGGGCTCCGAGGACCTCCTGCAGCGTGTTTACTCCGCCCGGACCGAGCATGGCTTCAACGGACCGAACCCATTCC
Organism: Rhodotorula taiwanensis; assembly: GCA_002922495.1. Lineage (NCBI taxonomy): Eukaryota > Fungi > Basidiomycota > Microbotryomycetes > Sporidiobolales > Sporidiobolaceae > Rhodotorula > Rhodotorula taiwanensis. The sequence goes on along the minus strand of PJQD01000075.1, from coordinate 48,196 downwards.
TGGTAGGCGGCAGACTCGCGCGACGTGGCGTTGTTGCCGCGCGGCCGACGAGGCGGCCCGTCGGCTCGACTCTCGGCAGCGGCTGCCTCCGTGAGCAGAGGGTGGTCCGGCGCGGTTCGAGGCGGGACCTGAGGTCGGTCGAACATGGCGTCGCTCAGGAGCATGTCCTCGGCGGTCGACCGTCCGCGCCGGTTGCTGCTGCCGTCGCCGCCAGTGACGGGGTCCCACCCGTAAGCCTGTGCAGTGGACTGAGCGCGGAGCTGCTCTGTCATCTCCGGGTCGAATTCGAGCTCGCCGGTGAGGACTTCTTCTTCGTCCGTGAAGCCGCCGTCGCTCTCACCGCCGTCATCGATGTCGTCCTCGTCGTCCGCATCGCGGATCGGGCCGCCGCCATCGTCGACGAAGAGCATCTGGTCGCGATTGCCGCCTCCACCGCCAACCATGGCCTCCTCGTCTTCAGCATCGATCCAGTCGCCTTCCTCGTCATCGAAGCCGTCCTCGAGCGCTTCGAGCTCGTCGCCCGGCTCTCCATCCTCGTCTGCTTCGAGAATGATCTCTTCTTCGACGTCGCTCGCATGAATCGCCGATCCCTCATCGTCCGTGTCGAGGTCGGCTTCATCCTCGTCGGCAAGTTCCTCCATGTCGGCGTCCGAGAATGCGCGGCCGCCTTCGCCGTCCTGTGTGAAGCAGCGACTAGTCAGTGCGAGCAGCCAAGTAGCGAGAGGCGCGTCAAAGACTGACCTCGTCGTCGTCGTCATCGTCGGAAGCGTCGCTGACATCGCTCCCATCAAAGTCGTCCATCTCCTCCATCATCTCGTCGTCGTCGTCAAAAGCGTCCTCGTCGCCACTCATGTACTCCTCGCCATGTCCCTGCTCGAGTTCACCCTCGTACATACCGAGCGCAGAGTGGCGGTACAGGTCGGCCGCGGCCTGATCCTGCGCCTCACCCTCTGAGCCCGACTCGTCCGACTCGGAGTCGTCGCCGCTCAGCATGGACGAGTCCTCGTCCGACGAGAGGAGGTCCTGCATTTCGCGCTTCTTGCTCGCCCCGCTGCCGCCTTGCGCGCCTTTGGCGCGGCCCAACTTGGTAGCGATCTTGGTGAGATTCTCGAGCGGGCGAAGAATGGCGTTGATCAGCTGGTTGACGTGAGGGAAATTCAGGTCGACTTCGGCGAGAGCGTTCGTCAAAATGACGGCGAAATTCTTCTCGAGCATCAGCTTGGCGAGAAGCATCGATGTCTCGGAGTGCGTCCGTCCCACGCTCGGGAAAGGTCGTGCCGTGAGGAGGCGGTGGCACAGGTCGGACAGGCTGGCGAGGCGCGAGTAGCGCACCTCGGTCGGCTCGTTCGAGCTCATCGCGTCTCGGAAGGCGCGCGCGACGGCGTCGAGAACGGCTTTGCGAACAAAGGTGATGTCGGCAGCGAGGTCCTTGTCGCCGCCATGCCCGAGCGAAGCCGCGGTCGCATCGTAGCACAACCCGACCAGGACGAGCGACGCCCAACCCCACATGGAAGCAATCCGCTTCGAGTCGAAGTCGGCGTTGGGAACGAGGCACGACGTCGGGACGAGCTCGCTCAGGAGGAAGTACAGGAACGACGAGCGCGAGCGCCCGGCCACGGCCTCCTTGCTGGCGCCCTTCCTCGTCGAAAAGGTGAAGAAGGCCGACTTGCACGAACTGTAGGACGCCACGAGTTCGGCTAGAGTGGCGAGCGAGAACGCGGACTGGTAGAAGTCGCCGAGGGGAACGTCCGCGGGAACATGCGCGTCCTTGGCATCCTTCTTCGGGGCCGGCTCTGATGCGTTGCCTTCCGGAGATGCACCGGCGACGACTGCAGAGCCTTCCGCCGCCGCTTCAGCGGGCTTGCTCACGGCGGCGGGCGGGATAGGCGCGAGAGCCGGCTTGACCAGGTCGAGCGCCTGCTGCATGAGCAGGTGTACGACCGACTCGGTCGTCGACGACGCGGGGCTGAGACCCGCCTTTGCGCCGCCTTTCGTGGCAGCACCGGCATCCTGCATGCCTACATCGGCGCCCTCCGTAGCCGCATCCTGACCGAGCGGTGACTTGAGCTCCTCCGTGTCGACTGGCTTTCCCTGCTGCGCCGGGTCTCGCTGCAGCGTGATGTGGTAGTGTGCCGGTGCATCGGCTTGCACGAGCTTGACGGTCGATGTGGCCGCCTCGAGGAAGGCGTCAAAGTCGCGGTAGGCGATGGCGCCGACACCGCGGACAAAGCCACTCGCGTCCGCAACCTATTCAGATGAGGTCAGCCTCGACGCAGAGAAGAGAAAAGGACGACCTCGACTCACCTTTGAACGCGTACCGGCGAACCAAGCTTCGATTTCTCGCTCCATCATCGGCTTGAGGAGTGCCTTCTCCTCGACGAGGTGCCGCAGAATCATGGTGGCGTAGGATTGGCAGTTCTTGGTTTCGGGGGCCTCGACGGCGAACGTCGTCACGAGCGTGCGCGGACCGCCGCGCTCGATGAAAAGTGCGGCGAATTCGGCGTCGCGTGTGAGGAAGAGAAGCAGGCGCAGGGTCGAGATGAAGATCTCTCGGGTCGAGACACCCTTGTCGAGGAGATCCACCGCCGTCTCGAACAGCTTCTTGCGCTCTTCGACCCATGATGGACCTTGCTGCTTCGCGACGGGAGCCGCCGCCTCGTCCAATTCCGCCAGGATGTCGATCTTGACCGGAACCGAGCTGATCGAAAGCATGGCGTCCGCGACGAGCATGAAAGGCGCGAGCCAGATCGGCCGTCCATCTCTCGCCGGCGCCAGGGCCGCGTACTTTGCTTGAAAGACCATGGCGACCGCCATAATGTCCTCCCTGAGCGGCTCGACGGTTTCCCGGAAAGCAGCGTCCGTGGCGAGAAGCGCGATGAGACGCAACCGCGCCGCAGCGGCAGCCGGTTCATCGTCGCCATTCGCACTGGCGCGGGCGCGGAGGTCATCGAGGAGAGCCTTGAGGGACTTCGTCGCGTTCCGGTCGTCCTCGTCGACGTTGATCTGGCCGAAAACAGCTTTGATGTCGAACACGAGATCGCTGTACTCTTCGGCGAGCTCGAGCGCACGCGACACAAAGTGCGGCGCGACTTCTTGGCGAGAAATCTTGAGGCTCGCCCGCATCTCGTCTGCAGACGGTTCCGACGGTCGGGCCGGAGCTGCGTCGGACATCTCAGCCTCGATGACCGGCACAGCCGCTTCGGCTGCCGGGGCATCGGCCATGGCAACGTCGGACGTAGACGGGGCCGGGTTGGCCGGAGTAGCCGCCTGCTCCACGTCGGTCGGCGCAGCCGCCAGCGCGGCCGTGTCCGTCGACGGTCCAGCTGCTGCGTCGCCGGCTGTTCCATCTTGGGCCGGTTGCCCGGCGTCCTGCTCAGCCGCGCCGTCGCCATCGCCTGTAGCTGCAGCTGGTTCGAGAAGTTGACGCGCTTCCTCCTCGATCGCCGCGCCGACGACGTCCGGATGCTGCAGGAGGTATTCGGTTGCGAGCGGCACGTTGTTGCGGCACCGACGCAGCGCTCGCTCGGCTGCGAGGCGCGGGAAGCCCATGTCGATGAGCTGCGTGACCCGCGTCTGGTCGAGTGCGGGAGCTTGAGCCGCCGGAGCGCGCGCGGCGCCGCCAGCTGCCGGTCCGCCCCCGATGATGCCAGCCCCGCCGGCGCCTTCACCGACGACGCCACCGAATACAGCGTCGAGTGCATTCAACAAGCTGTTTGCGCCGCCGAGCGGGGCACCCTGCATGTCGAACATGCGCGCCCCTTCCGGTCGAGCCGGCGCTTCGGAAGGCGCTTCGCCTTCGCCCTTGAGAACGTTGATCAGATTCGAGACGAGACTCCGAATGACGTTCTGCGGGCACTTGCGCAGCCATGGCTGCTCCCATGCGGATCGGAGCGCGGGAAGACTGTCGTGGCGAAGGCGGACGAGAAGGGCCGGAGCGTCAAGGTAATCGACGCTTTCCGGATCCGACTCGCGACTGATCAAAAGCCCGGTCTGGGTTGCCTCGAACACCGTCTTCTGGGCCGTGACGCGCCCGAGAAAGTCGAGAGCGGTTTTGAGAGCGCCAAAGACCGGGATGATCAGCGGCGAAGCTGTGCTCGCACTTTCGCCCGCCGACTCGAAGTACTCGCTCGACACCGCGAGGAGCTTGTTGAAGAGCTTGATGTAGGCGTCGAACCCGCCGATGAGGACGAACTGCCGCAGCAGGAGCGTCTGCAAGCTGTTCGGTCGCTCTGCGCGAGAAAGATCGGGTCAGCATCGTCTCGCTGCGGGCCAAAGCGAGCGGAACGTACCGTCGACGAGGGTCTTGGTAATGAGCACCAAGCTCTGGGCAGAGTACGCGAGGTTCGCTGGCAAGTCCTTCGCTTCGGGCCAGGCGAGCGTATCGCGCATGAAGCGCGCAATCTTTTCGGCGACCGCACGAGACACCTTGCGGTGGCTCGCGTCCGGCGTCCGGCGATGCACGAGCAGCTTGACAATGGTCTGATAGAGCGGCAATGTCATCCGCGTGAAGGCCTGGACGACGTCCTGGACGAGCTTGATGTTCGGCGAGTCCGGCGTGGCGGGCGTCGAAATGACCTCGCGGGCGGCAACCTCGGCGGCCTGCTCTTGCTGCCGCTCGCGGGCGACGGCGACCGCCGGTGTCGGCGCGGGTTCTGGCGGGGCATCCTTGACGAGCTGCTCCGTAGCGGCCTTCGACGCTTCGCCCGACCAGAAGCTCGTCGGGCGAATCGAGACGTTCTCCCACAGGCAGGATCGGTAGACCTTGCCGATCCGCTCGAGGATTTCGCTCTGCGGGCCCTTGACAGTGAACACGGACAGAATTGCCGTCGCCGCCTTCCCGTGGGCGTAGCTGAGGTTCGTGAAGACGTCGGAGAGAAGGGTGACGTGAGAGAGGAGGATCGTCAGGTCGCGGAAGCGCTTCTGCTGCGCTTCGAACGCGTCCGCGGACGGGTGGACCATGGCGGCCAGGGTCGACTTTCGATCGCCGTCCTGTGTGTCGTCGGATTCCCAGAACCACTTGGTCGCGTCGAGCCACTTTTCCGTGCGAGCGAGGATGGCGGTGAGCGCTTCGGGCGCCTTCGTCTCGGTCGAGATGCGGAAGATGGCGACGATCGAGCTGAAACCACCGTTCTTGAGGACAATGGCCGGCGAACACGGCAGTTCGAGCAGGTCGAGCAGGAGGTCGAACGCCTTGTCGGCGTGGTCGACGAAGTCTTGGACGTGGCCGATGTTTTGGAACAAGCCCTCGAGGAACTGGGAGGGCGGTTCGTTAGTGCCGCTGCTCCGCGAGGTTGCGCGAGACAGGTGTGCAAAGAGGACTCACCCTGCCAAAGACGTCGATCGCGTTGGTAACCTCGTTGTCCTTGACCTTCTCCTCGTCGGCGGCCTTCTTCTGGTCCTTCGCCACCTGATCATCTTCCGAGGTGCCCGACAAGTCGCCGGACGGCGTGCCCTCGGTCATGGCGACGTCCTCAATGGCCGCCGGACCAGCGGCCGCTTCGGCCGTGGACGTCGAGGCCGGCAGCAAACCGTAACCCTGTTCGCCCGCAGGCGGGACGAAGGCGGCGCCCATGCGCTTGAACTCGCGCAGGATGTCGAAAATGACGTCGAGAATCTTCGTCTTGAGTGTCGGGTGGTGGCGCACGAGCTCGTCGATGGCGGCCCCGAGGTTGACGGCCGAGTCGCGATCCCGGAGGAGCTCGAAGTGGGCGGGCGAGGTGAAGATGCCAAAGTATTTGGCGATCAGGTCGCGCTTCAGGAAGTGGTCGAGGCCGGCCTGGTTGAGGCAGAACGCCCCGATCGCGTTCGGGACGGCCTGCAGGACATCGTTCGACGCGGGAATCGCGCGCTCGAGCGAGTCATACAGGGCATCCGGGACCTTCGCCTCTTGAAGCGTGGCGAGCGACGTCGGCTCGTTGTGCACGAAGGTTGCGGCGATGTTCGTCACGAGCGAGAACACCTGCGGGCCAAACACGAAGCGGTGCTCGATGACCTTCTTGACGCTCCCGAGCAGCGAAGTGTCGATGAGGTTCCGCAGTCCCTCCGTCGTGCCCGAGGTCGTCATGAGCCGGTGGACGGCGCGGAGGATGCTCTTGAGAAGCGTACCCTGCTGGAAGGTGAGGAGACCGGTCGAGTTCTCGGTGACCGAGATCTCGAGCTTGTCGGCCTCCTCGCGGTACTGCTCGATCGCACCATCGACTTCGCTCTGGATCCGTCCGATCAACGCGTTGAGTCCGTCGGCGGCGATGAAAGCCGTGAATGCGTTCGTGTAGCCGTACAGGAACCCATCGAGGATGACGATCGCCTTGTTGGCGGCGATCATCTGGAGGTGGCCGCGGTGCGAGATCTTGACAAAGTCGAGGAGGACGTTGATGATGCCGGCTCCGATCGCCATTTGACCGATCGACTGGTGCATGTTGAAGAACGTGAGGATGATGAACAGGGCGTCGATGAACTCGGCGGTCGTTTCGGCTGCAGGTCCGCGAGCAAAATGTCAACAGCGAGCCACGTGATCGAGCGCCAGATACCTTGGACTTACGCGCATCCGAGTCGAGGTCGGCAGCCGTCTTGCGAACGAGCTCCATCAGGACGCCGTGGCTGACGCTCGCGTTCAAAGCGCTCGCCACCTCGGCCGTCTTGCCCTTGTACCGCGCGAACGCCTCGAGAGCATAGAGCGCGACGCTCTTGATTCCAATCGGCAGCTCGGTCTCGGGGTGGACGAGCTCGGCGACTTGAGCGATGACGTCTGGCTCGTACAGGAAGATCTTGAGCTGGGCGACTTGCTCGGATTGCGCGTGCGAGAAGACGGCGAGGGCGAGGAGGCGGACAACCAAAAGTTGCTGCCTCTCGTGCGCGTCCGACGAACACAGCGCCTTGCCGATGCGGATGCGCTGGAAGAGGTCGAGGCGGTCCGCCTCGGGGACGTGGTGCGTCTCGACGAGGTCGAGGAGGATGTCGACGGCGCTCTTGGTCGTCGTGCGAAGGTTCGGCAGGTGAATCGTTGCCAAACCCTCTTGCGGCTTGTCCTTGTCGGCTGCGACGGCCGAAGGCGCAGCCGGGGTGGCCGGCGTTCCGACAAGACCGGGGGTCGAAGGCGTCTCGCGGCTCGGGGTCTGGAGGTGCGGCGCGAACGACGCCGTCCTCCTAGGCGGAGCTGGCGTCGAGAGGCCCGCCGACGTACTTGCTGCCGGTTCCTCGACTTCCATCTCGTGGCCGGCAGCCTTCTCCTCCGTGGCCGTCTCGCTCGAAGCGGCGGCCGGGTCTGCCTTGCGGTAGAACTGCCACTCGGGCTCCTGCATCTCGAGCGGGATCTCGAGAGCGCCGTCCTGCGCCGTCTTGACGAGGTCGATGCCGTGCTCGCGGGTTCCCCAGGGCTGAGCGAGGCTGAGGAGGCGCTTGTCGGAGAATGCGATCGAGGAAAGGGACGAGTTGTACGAAGAGTACTGCTGCGCCGGGCGGAGCGCGAGGCGCAGAGTCGCGAGCAAGACTGTGATGTCGCTCGTGTGGAGAAGATCGTTGATGCGCTGCGGACCAGGCGGCAAGAGAACTGGTCAGCCAGCGCGAACGGTGCGCCGGAGCCTCTTCTCGGCAGCGACGGCGATGGAACGAGAAGGAACTCACGTCGAAGCCGTTGAAGATCTTGCGGTTGGTCGAGTTCTCGAGGAGGAGCTTCTGGAACGCGAGGACGCTCAAGAGGAGCTCCTTGGTCCTCGGCGTAAAGTCGTTCGTCTGGGCGTGCTGCATCGAGCCGAGGTCGTAGTCGCGGACGACCGACTCGAGGATCTCGTCGAACCTGTTCAACGGGTGGATCCAGTGCTGCATGTCGGTCCTCGGCCATTGCCATCCCGACTGGAGGAGCGGTTCGAGCAAGGCGGGCAGTTCGTGTTGCTGAACGTCTTGGAGTTGCTGGATAAACTTGGCGATGCCCGGGTGGGCCGACCCGCCCTTCTTGGGCTGTCGCTTGAGCCTCGCCATGCTCGCCTACGTCTCCTGACAGGGTGTCTTCTTTCGAGGTTTCCGACGCGAGTGACGGTCGAGTCTCGGGGAGGAAGCGAGTCGAAGGAGGAGTGGAAAGGGACGACGCGCCTCACAGGGGTCGTAGGGGGTGGTCGTGAGCTGCTCGTACGAGCTGCGTGTGGTCGTATGAGCTGATCAAACTAGCTGTGCACTGTTGGACGTCTCGTTGAGTCTCCGCCTTCGTCAGCCCAGATTCCAGTGACTCGGTTGCAACTCCTCCTGGAGACTTTGACGAGGCAGGGAGTCAAGAGTAATTACATATTCTACCGCCTAGGTGCTTTTAGAAAGGCGCAGCGCGCTGTCGAAGAATGCGGAAAAAATCCCTTGTCGCCGCCGCAGCCCGGCTCGGTCAGCCTGCTCGCCCGAAGCCTCTCCCTCTTCCTTGACAACCACGAGATTGACATGCGTTATATCAACAGACTACAAAGCGGTAGAGACAATGTACAGACCGAAAAAGAAGAGGCTCCCGCGAGCTGAAAAGCGTGATCTCCCGTCAAACTGCTCCCTCACTTCTTCGCCGCTTTCCCCTTGGCGGTAGTCGAGGCAGCCGGCTTCTTCTTCGCCGCAGCCGCAGCCGCCGCTCCCTTCGGCTTCTTGGCCTTGATCATCTTGTCCTTGCTGAAGTCGGCCGACGCGTCGCTCTCCGAACCGTCGGCGTCTTCAAGGACATCCGCCTCAGCGAGGTCTTCGTCGACCTGCAGGGGAAAGACCGGAGCTTGTCAGCACACAAGGGAGCACTCGGTGTACTGATGGAGCCGGTAGGACGACGTACGAACGCCTCCTCCAGGTCGGGCGCTTCGCCTTGAGGGGCAATCTTTTTCGCCTTGGCGCGTCCGGCCTCCGGCTTGTAGTACGCGATCGGGTGATCCGCTGCGTTGTACCTGCACGCCACCACGAGTCAGCTCACAGTTCACTTGGTGCAGCGAAGGTACGAATGGAGAGGCCAACGTACTTGCGCGTAAAGGCCGACTTGGTCTGCGCCGGGATCTTCTTGAGGACCTGCTCGCCGTTCATGCCCTCGCCGATCCCCATCTCGACGATCGCCTCCCATTCCTCCTTACTGAGGTAGTACTGGTCCATGACCTCGATGACGTCCTGGACACCTTCGACTCCGTCTTCGATCAACGGCGTGACGAGCTTCGGGAAGAGCGTCGGGAGGTACGACTGCCGGATCTCGCGCTTGTCGCCCGAGACGCGCAGGCGCATGCGGATCTGAATCTCACCGAGCGCACGGCCGAGCTTACCCTGCGTCGAGTTCTTGCCGAGCCACCTGCAGGGCGAAGAGAGGGGGGAATAGATCCGAGTCAGTGTCGGCCGGGAAGGGAAAAACCGCGGCACGCCGGACTCACGAAGGGAAAGCAGGGTATCCGCCGCCTTGTCCGTAGCAGAACGAGGCGGGCCGGACGCAGGACATCATGCCGTGCATCGGCATCAGCGACCACTGCTGCTGCGTGCTGCTCACAAGGACCGCCTTTGGTCAGTCGAAGCACTTCGCAGCCTGCGTCGGTCTCACCGAGAGGGCGTGCACATACCCGTGGATCATGGCATCGACGAGGTCGCCGTCCGAGACGCTCTCCGCCGCCTTGCAAGCCAGCTCGAGGTTCTTGAGCTGCAAGCCCGGTCCGACTTCGCCGCCCGCGCGCTGGAACTTTCCGCGGAGGTAATTCTCCTGGACAAACAGCGGCATGATCGAGTGGTCTTGGAAGTAGATCTCGACCTTGTCGTTGAGCGTCATGCCGGACACGGGCGAGAACGCTTGCGGACCGAACAGCTTCGAGTAGAGCGTCCATGGCGTCTGAATCGTGTTCTTCTGGTTCATCTTGGCGCTGCATGACGACGTGATCATCGTAGAGTCAGCGGCGGCGTGAGAGGTGCTGGACATGCTTCTGAGCAGACAACGAGGCCGACAATCAGTTCACGCACATTTTCTTGCTCGCGTCAAAGTTCATCGCGTCGGCGCCGAGCTTGTAGGTCGCGAGCATGTTGATGATCTGGCGGATGTCGGACTGCGAGCCAGCGACGAGCTGGTCGACGACGCCTTGCTCGAGCTTCAGCCCTTCCTTGAACGCGATCGACATGACGCGCGACCGGACCTCCTGCGCCGACGGCCGCTTGAACAGCATCTGGAAGCACGTGTTGAGCAGCGGCTTCATCTTCTGACTCTTGCTGTCGTTGGCGATCGCGATGATCGGGATCTTGGTCTTCTTGAGGAACGAATTGAGGGCGCCGATACCGCCGCGGTCACCGGCCGACATGCCGTCGACCTCGTCCATGATGATCAGCGACTTGGTGTTGACGCCGAGTCCTTCGCCTTCGTGTCCGTCGCTCGAGCCCGCCGTCCTGAAGAATCCGCTCAACGTCGTGTCGGTGACTTTGCTCCTGAACGCCTCCTCGAGCAAGCGTTTGCTGCGCGTGTCCGACGCGTTCAGCTCGAGGACGTCGAACCCGAGCATCTTGGCGACGAGGTGGGCGGCCGTCGTCTTGCCGATCCCAGGCGGGCCCGAGATCAAGACGCAGCGGAACGTGTTCATCGCGTCCGGACCGGGCTTCTTGAAGCCACAAGCGAGCGATTTGGGCCTGCAGATCCCCTCGGAAAAGATCGAGCTCGTCAGTTCTGAGCTCTATGCGCGGTGACTGAGGCGTCGCGCCGAGGTGGGACTTGCCAACTCTCGAGCCACTTCTTGAGCTTCTCGACCTGACCCTTGTTGCCGCAGATGTCGGTGAGGCGCTGTGGCGCATACTTGGTCGTCCAGAGCTGCGTGAGGTGTTCCCTGCAGGTTCATGTGCGTCAGCCTACCTTGCGCTGGGCGCGCCATGTCGCGGAGGATCAGAGGGACGAGGACACAAGGCAACCATTCGGTCGAGGGAAGGCGACAAGGACGTACGGAGCATCTTTCGCGAGCGTGAGCGCCTTGGCCGCCTCCTTGACCTTGGCCTCTTCCTTCTTCTTGGCCTCGAGGACCTTGGGGTCGTTCGGGTCGGCCTTGCGGTCCCCGATCAACGCGAGGAACCCGTCCTCGTCGAGCGTCTTGAGCTTGTGCTTCTTGATCAGTTCGAGCTTCTTCGGCCCGGCGTCAGACCCGAGGACGACGTAGGACGTCTTGGAGGACGGGGCGGTCGTGACGCGGCTGCGGGCAAGACCGACGCGTGTCAGCGCGCTTGCGGACGCGACAAATGCACGACGCCCGAGCGTACGCGAGTCGCAGCGAAGCGCAAGTGACTCACCCTCCGTAGCGCTTGACGAGATCTTGACCGGCTTCACGGCTCAAGCTCTCGAGCTCGCCGGTAAAGACAAACGTCAATCCGGTCAAGCACCCTTCATCGCCGACCGGAATCTCTTTCGAACCGGGGGCAGCGGGCCCCGCGCGTGGCTTGAACGACCACTTGGCTTTCGGTTTCTCGTCCGCTTCGTCGGCGTCGGCCTCCTTCTTGACGGGTTTCGCTTTGGCGGCCGGCTTCGGCTTGGACGAGCTCGCAGCTGGCTTCTTCGAGACGGCCTTCTTGGCCTTGGGCTTGACGTCCTCGTCATCGTCCTCGTCGTCGTCGTCCGCTTCCAGCTTGACTGCGCCGCCGTCGGCGTGATCGTCCGAGGAGGCGCCGCCCGCTCCCGCATCGTCGTACTCGCTCCCCGAGTCGTCGTCGTCGCCGCCCCTCTTCTTCCCCTTGCCCCTGTTCTTCGAGGTCGTCGCGGCAGCCTTCTTTGACGTCGCAGCAGCGCTAGCAGCGGCAGCAGCGGACGACGCCGTTTTGACGGGGACGGCTTTCGCGTCTGCGACTTTTTTCTTCTTCTTGGCCGGTTTCGCGTCTTCGCTCTCGGACGACGAGGACGACAGGAGGATGGCGTCCGTCTTGGAGGTGGCTTTGCGTTTCCGGGGCGAGGCGGTCGTGCGGCGCGAGGTCGAAGCCGAGGCCGAAGTGGAGGGGAGGATCTCCATTTCGGCGTCCGAGGACGACTCGACGATCTTGCGGGGCATCAGCTCAGTCGGTGGTGACTGTCACCGAGTCGGATAGTCGCCCAGGAGCGCGTGCGGAGAGCGAGATGACTGGCGAGGGGAGCGAGAGCAAGTGGGGGCGCGTCGCAAAAGTGGTCCAAACTGGCGACCCTGGCTGCTCTGCGCGGTAAGCTGGAGCCGTAGCCCGTGGCTGTACGTTTCCAAGTTGAGCTGCTCGAGGCTGTTGGTGTGCGAGAGACGGTGCGGCGGCAAGAGCAAGACGTCAGCGAGCCGGGGTCTCGATCTCGAGCGAGGGACGGCAGGCTTCAGACACTCGACTGACCGACTGTGATGGTTCGTAGCAGCTCTGCGAGGTAGTCAGACTGACTGTAGAGTCGCGTGAGTGAGCGCTGCAGAGCCGAGAGAGAGCGAACAGAGACAGAGAGTTTCGACTTCGCCTCGCAAAGGTTTGACATCTCGACTCGGCGCTACTCTACAGCCCCAGGCGACGCTTGACAGGTTCACACAGTCGCATCTCACTAGTCCAACCACCGACTATCGCCCACTACGACTACGACGGGAATCCACTCCTCCAGCACAGTGCACGACTGAAGCACGGCGGCAATCAGTCAGAATGGCCGCCACCGCTCCAGCCATAGGAGGAACGCGCGCCCAGTTTGAACAGCAGGAGGACTTTATCTCGTTCGACGCGTCCCCGCCACCGCCGTCCGCCACCGCCGGTCCATCTGCTGGCGCCAACTCGCGCAAGAGGAGAATCAGCGACAGGCACGGACCAGCCGCCGGGACCGACCACGACGACCCGGCGACCGCGAGTGGCACGCGGAGGTTGCGAGACCGCGAACGCGCGAGGAGCACCCCGTGGTGCGAAGACCCGGGCGTCGACTGGCACGCGCACCGGTCCGCCGTCGCCCAGTTGAACGCAGAGGCGACCGCGTTCGTCAGCTACATCTCACCGACCCCCGTCGAACACGAGTTGAGGCTCTTCACGATCGAGCTCATCAGGAGGACCATCAAGAGCAAGTACCCCGACAGCGATGTCCAGTGCTTCGGATCCGTCGGGACCAGCCTGTACCTCCCAGGAGGGTGAGTCTCGCGACCCTATCTGGCACTCTCTCTCCCAGCTATTTCGTTCTACGACGAGGCTGATCACCGTGCCGCCACACCTTGATCCTGGCAGCGACATCGACCTCGTCGTCCTCTCGCCGTCGATGCCCTCGCCGCCTCTCAAACCCTCTTCATCCCTCCTGCACCGCCTCGCCTCGCTCCTCTTGACCAGCAGCATCGCCGCACCGCAATCGCTCGTCGTCATCGCGAAAGCCCGCGTCCCGATCGTCAAGTTCACGACCCGGTACGGCGGGTTCGCCGTCGACTTGAGCGTCAACCAGAAGAACGGGATCGACGCCGCGGTCAGGGTCCGCGGGATCCTCGAAGATTACGCGTACAGGGAGGAAGGGTACGTCGAGCCGGGCGCGCGAGACGCGTCCAAGGAGGCGGGACTTCGGATCAAGGGAAAGGGGAAACAGCGCGACAACGACGACAGTGACAGTGACTTGGAGGAGGGCGAGAGTCTCGCTGCCGCCGCCGACGACATGATGCTCGGACAGCGGCACCCGGTCGACCACGGCGTCGCACGGTCGCTCGTCTTGCTCGTCAAGGCGTTCCTGAGCCAGCGCGGCATGAACGAAGTCTTTACCGGCGGATTGGGCAGCTACTCGATCATCTGTATGGTCATCTCGTTCCTCCAGGTGCGCTTCAACCTATCGCCATGGGTCTCGGGCCCCGGGCCGAAGCTGACGGTTCTGCTCGTTCTCTCGGTGTCTCTCTCGGCAGCTCCATCCTCGGATCCAGTCGGCCCAGATCAACCCGAATCGGAACATCGGCCTCTTGTTCGTCGAGTTCCTCGAGCTGTACGGCAAGCACTTCAATTACGACCAGGCGGGGATCACGCTCAAGGGCCGCGGAGGCTACTTTAACAAACACGACAAGGGGTGGTTCAGGCCGCAGCAGCCGTATCTTCTCAGCATAGAGGATCCCAACGACCCTCGTGAGTTCGCGCTCTCGTGTGTGGCTAGTTGCGATTCAGTGCACTGACCGGGTCCGCGCCCTCGCTCACTCGCCATGCAGAGAACGACGTCTCGGGTGGGTCGCACGCGATCCTCCGCGTTCGGCAGACGTTCGCCGGCGGTTTCGACACGCTCACGTCGTGGTTGATCGTCCGCGAGTCGATCCTCGCCGCCGAGGCGAACCCTTCCCTCGTCCCGCTCACCGACGCCGCGTTACCGAACGCCGACTCGGACCCTCCGAGTCGAGGCAGTCAGAGCCTCCTCGGCGGGATCATCGGTCTCAAGAAGCCCGACCTGGACGCGCGGGACGCGCACGAACGGCTCTACAACGACGGCGTCCTGCAAAAGTTGATCAAGAGGACCGAAGGCGCGAACGGCGTCGAGGACGGGATGATGAGTCGCAAAGCGCAGAAGCGCGCGTACCAAGAGACGAAGGAGCGCGCGAAGCGGGAAAGGACGATTGCGAGGTTGGAGAGGAAGGTCGAGGAGAAGGAGAAGAAGCGCGCGAAGCGGGAGAAGAAGAAAGAGCTCAAGAAGGGGTCGGCGGCAGCGGCGACGACGGTCGGCAGCGAGAGTGGCGTCAGGGCACTGGTCGTACAGCCTCTCGCGACGGCCGGCGCGATCGAGGATGCGTACGCCAAGGAGGCGGCCCTCGAAGGGCTCGCTTCGCACGACAGCGGCATGGGCTTCATCGTGGACACGCTCGGCGCTGGTCGTCGCGCACCTCCACCTGCCGCCAATGACCAGGACAACGACGAAGACGACTCGCGGTACTCTCTCGGCGTTCCCGCTGTCGCCCGCGTCGCACAACAAGCAGGTTCGACCGCGGCGTCGTCAAGACGCGGCTCGCCAGCGTTGTCGGGTCCGCCCGGTCGCTACACGCACGTTACGGACGATTCGTCCGATTCGAGTGGCGCCGAAGACGGTCATGCCGATTCGGACGGCGATGTCGTCCTCGGCGGTGGCGGTGGCGACTTTGTCCGGCACGACGGTATACGACCTTCGAGGACTGCATCGGTCGAGTCGGAGGACGCCGTCTCGGACGAATCGGCCGAAGTCCTCGCGACGCTGGTTCCCGCAGCAAAGCGGCCCAAAGTCGCGAGGAACGAGTCGTCGAGCGAGAAGCGCGCGGCGAGTAAAGCCAAGGCTGCGAAGCGCGCGGCCTTCTGGGGCGCAAAAGGTCCCAAGACGACGTCTGACGGCGAAGAGTGACGGTCACCGCGCTTGGAAGGGCAGGAGCTGAAGGAACCATGTTTGTTGTCAATCATCGCTCTCGTCTTCATTCCGTTGCAATCTCTCGTATTCGCATGACTGGAGTCTGTTCTTCAGGTGGCCTTCTTGCTATTGGGTAGCCTGCTCCGGCCGACGCCTGCGATCCAGCACATGCGCCAGGCAAACAGCACGACCGTGATCCCGACATTTCCCCAGGTCAAAACGTTCCAACTTCCCAGCCTCGTCGCTCCTTCCGGACCGAGATCGTATAACGTTGCACCGATGTGCTGCGTGCGCGCAGCTCTCGTCAGCGGAAGAACCGGGGACTTTGATCGGGAACCGGAGCTCACCGTCAGATCCGCAGCAGCCAAACAGAAGAGGTAGGCCCTGACGAGCTGCTCGAGCTCCTTCGGCTGATTCTTCAGCGTCCTCCGCATCGCAGGCAGAAGTACGCAGGCCTGGGTGGGGAACAGTCTTGGTCAGGTACGCGCCGGAGGACATCGTTGAGTGGATCGGTCTGGCTGACCATCATCGCAAACAGGAAGAAGCAAGAGCCGAGTTGGCGGACGGCCATCAGCGCTGCTGGGTGTAGCGACGCGAGCTTTGGAGCGATGACCAGATCCTCCGGGTACAGTTCGACGAAATACCGCGCCGAGTCGAAGTAAGCCCGACCAGCTCCAGCGAATGTCAATAGTGGCTCGATGACAGCGAAGAAGAGGTAGTAGGCTTTCGGGAGCGGATCGCTGTGCCTGATAAGGTTCTTACTGGTCAGCCCGCGCTCTGTAGAGGACGGCGAACGATCCTTCCCCCACCTGGATGATGCGGCGGGTGGGGCGGTCATGTTGACGGGCGAGCAGAAGAGCGGGCTAGTGCCGATCCTGGCGTCCTCGAACGACTGCCGCTGGGACTGGAGAGGAGGTGGGGCGAGGACGCGATCAGGCGGGAGCAGGCGAAGTCAAAGTCAAGCGCTGAGCGCCAAAGCCAGCCTCGCCTCCCGTTGCACAGTGCTCTTACTCGCTTTTGCGCAATCCGCCTCGCACAGACGCATTTGCGACTAGCAGGATGAGAACCGTCGCGGGAGAGAAGGGAGATCACAAACAGGGCCAATCAAAATTCCTACAACAGCCACTGCGTTCGATATGACGGGGGTAAATATGTACGATCTCGGACGGCGAGGTAATTAGGTATGCGATCAAGTTCATTTGGTCGGCACGGGCGCGCCATGTGTATCGGCGCTGGCGAGGCTCGTCTCGCCCGTCCCGACGCTGTCGCCGCGATCACGCCAAAAGTCGGGTTCGTCTTCTGCGCCGACCGACTCGCCTGCACTCCCATTGTTCTTCTGCGGCGAGATGGTCGAGTTTGACGTCGACTGGACGAGGCTCGGGCCCGGAAAGTCGAACCGTTCGGCGCGGTACGACCCGGCCGGCGGCCGTCCAAAGTCAAAACTTGCCGCAGTCGAGAGGGTCGTCCTGGAGGCGTTCGAGAGCGGAGAGACGAGTGCCGGGTCGCGTTGCGGAGACGCCGGTGCCGCCAACGTCGACAAAGGCGGCAGGCGCTGTCCGCTGGCGGAAGTCGTTGATTCGGTCCGCGCCGAACCAGGAGGGCGGATCGGCCTCGTCAAAGCCTGATCGGCTTCACTCGCTCCTGCCGCGCTGCCCTTGACAAAGGTGTCGCTGAAGACGGACCGCAACGGAGGCAGGACGTGCCTCGGCGGCAGAGCGCGTGAAGAGTGATCGGCCATTACGTCGACGGCCATGTCGAGAACGTCGCGGGGAGGTTGCATGCGATCCGACGGCGGTCGGTCGACAAAGCAAAGGGCGCGGGACGAATCGGCCATGCCGAAGTAACCGCCGCCGGCAGAACGGGACGGTTCGCCCGAGATACGCAGCCGCTCAAAGGAGGACGCGGGCTCGGGCGAAAAGACAGCGCGCGCGTGATGTGACTGTTGCGGCGCACCTCCCGGGCTCGGCAGGGGTTGCCGGCTCTGCAACCCAGAAATGGTCGCGTGTGCGGGCGGAGGCGGCGAGAAGGGCGAATGGCTGAACATCGGGGCGTGCTCGCCGGGAGACATGACGCTTGGCTTAGCCTCGCGCGAGTCTGGCAAGGCCGACTGCGCCTCGCGTGCAAACATAGTCGAAATCGGCGGCAGCTTGACCTCGCCATTCGAGCTCGCGCTCGAAGGAGGTGGCTGGGGCAGCTGGGTCGCGGCGGATGCGGGTACCGGCTGTCCGGCGTACGGCTGCCCGGAACGCTGAGCTGACGAAATTTGCTGGCGGGGGACGTGCGGGAAATACAGCTTGGACGGGAAGATCTGCTGCTGCTGCTGCATGACCGGGATCGGCTGCGCATGTCGAGGGGCCGGGAGGACATGGACCGGGATGTCGCCCTGGCCGCCGCCGCCGAGCGACATGCGCCGATGATACTGTTCTTCATCGTAAGACGGCCGTTGCGCGGGGATGTACGTCGGTGGGTACCGCGGGTCGCCCGTTTGGATCGGGATCATGACCTGCTGCGGAGGCGGCGCAGCTGGGACCGCATACAGCCGTTCGTCACCTGCTCGGGACTGAACAAGGTGGTACCCCGCCGGAGGACCGTGTCCGTTCGCGAGGATGTACTCGGTTTGCAACGGTTTCGGCTGCAAAGGCGGGTAGAATTGGGCCGATTGGACGAACGCGCCCTGTGCCGGGTCGTACGCGGTGTGCATCCTGACGGGGTACCCGACCATGTGCTGCGCCTGCGCAGACATGATGGCGCGGGCGGCGCGCGCTGCGGCGAGCTCCTCCTGGGCTTCGCGCTCGCGCTGGCGCTTCTGCGACTGGCGCCGGTTCTGAAACCAGATCTGCACCCGTCGTGCACTCATGCCGATCTGACGACCGACTTCCTCGCGTGTTTCGGTAGAAGGGAAGCGAGTCTGCAAGCCGTACATAACAGTCAGTTTCGAGGGAAGCCGTGCAGTCTGGATCGCGTTCGGCAAGTCAGCGCACCTTGGCGAGGAGAGCGTTCAAGACGGCAGTCTGTGCCGGAGTCGTCAGAGTCCTGCTCCGCTTCTTGGCCGGTTCCTTGCCGCTCGTATCGCTGCCGTTCCCGCCGGCGGAGACTCCGGTCCTGCCTGTCATGACGCTCGCATCGTCGTCTTCATCGTCCATGGCCGCGCCGTCCTCGCCGTCGCTCGCTTCCGACATGGTCAAGGTCGACTCGCGGCGGAGGGCAAAGTCGACGCTTTGCGGATCGGACCGCCGTTTCCCCTTGTCGAGTCCGCCAGGCGCGTCGACCGGGATCGGCGCGGCCGTGAGCAGCATGCCCGGTGTCGGAGTCTTTTCCCTATCGAGTGACATCGGTGATTGCCCCGCGATCGTCGGAGGCGACGGCCTCCTTCGTTCCTGATGCGAGGTCGCGGCTCTTTCCCGCTCGGTAGAGGCGCGCTCGCTCTCGAGCCGGACGAGCTCGCTCGCTGCGTCCCAATTTGCCCGTTCGACATCTCGGATCTTGCGCTTCGTGCCACCGCTGCCTCCTGCGCCGACTCCGGCTTGCTGCAGCGCAAAGATGGCGTCCGCTTCGGCCTGCGAAGTCGGGTTGGCAACTGGCCGACGGACGGGGTCGAATAGGCCCGTTGCAGCCAAACCGGACTGATCCTGTCGACCTGGAGCGCGCTGGTCCGAGATGAGGGGAGAACCTGCTTGCGCGGTGCACCGCTGCTGGTCCGCGGGCAGTCCCGCCGCTGCCGGACTCCTGTCCCTTGACCCGCCCTGCCCGTAGTGTGCCGTTGCGCCAAGCGACTGCCTTTGAGATGGCGCGGGAGACGATGCCGCCTCCCTGGCGATCCTGGCTTGTTTGAGCCGTTCGCGGTCTTGTTTCGACACCGAGGGGAAAAAGTGACTCGGCGGCGGGCCCGGGTAGGCGTTGGGCGTCCCGAACACCTGTTCGGTGATGTCTGCGAGGTCTGATATCGATGCGCGGGCCCTCGCATGCCCCGCTATGGACCTGTTGTCCGGCATTGCTGCTGATGAAGTCGACGCGACCGGACGTGGAGATGCGAGGTGGCCAGCGGTGTTGATCGGCAATACCGAAGGCTCGGCTGGCCCTCTGGTGGCCATACTGGAAGGACTGTACGACTCGATCGTCGATCGCCGCAGCGCTGGACCGTCGTAGAGTTGCTCAAAGTCCGTTTCGGAAGCCGGGGCACGGCGAAGGTTTGCGCGCCTCGATTGAGCGAACTTGGACAGTCGCTTCTTCGATCCCGCCGCACTCGTGGTGTAGCTGGCTGTAGCGAGTCCACCTTGCTTGCTTGCTTGACGGGCCCGCTCTTCAGGCAGCTTGCAGGCAGACTGCAGCTAGCCTAGGAGAGCAGCCTAGCTAGCTACCCCGCATCTCGCTCTACCGACCAGGCCTAGGCCCCCATTATCCTTTTAATGTCTCTCGTCATTATGAATCTCAACGTGCAATAACAACAGATGAGTACGGGCGCTCACTCAATCCTTCGCGTACCCGCTCTCGACTCCCGCCGGGCTTTGACCGAACGACCCGCCAGAAGCTCCTCGGGAGGTCTGCACGTTGACTGGTAGGATGCTACTCCCGCCGTCTGTCCCGTTGTCCCGGCCGGCGCACAGAGCAGAGGAGGGAGAGAGACTTCGGGGGATCCGCAGCAGCCGCAGCCAGTGGCGTTCCTGCTGTGAAAGTATAGCTAAACCGTAAGCTTTCGTCCAGCCCGTCGCTAGAGTCTGCCCGCGAGCATATGTCAAGTGACCGCAGAGAAGAAACGGACCCGATCCACTTCGTTTCGATACCTCCGGCGCGTCAGCCTAGCTCACCCGCGTCTCTTTCCTTCCTCTCTACGATCCGATCACCGGGCTACTGTGCTGCAATGTAGAGCCTGACAACCTTGCGGTAGCGGAAGAGGACTTGCAAGCTTTCGGGCGCGAGACCGCCACCGTGCCTTACTGGCTCTCGTTTCGGAGGCGCCACACGCGGCATCACGCCTTGCACTAAGTTGCTATACTGTGACGATCGGAAACTGCTTTGGCACGCGTGGCGCGCATACTCTCGCGTAAGAGTACGATCTCGAGCGCGCACTATACTGCGAGAAGGGGAGGTTCTCGAAGTGCGATCTGCCGCCCAGGTTTCGCGTCTTAACCCCAGTTGCGCGAGCCTTACCTTGTCGGACCTTCGGACGAGCGTAAATTGTCTCTACTCGCGCAGTCAGCTATGGACGGAATAGTCCGGGTGCGGTCCCGGACCGGTCCCTGTCCGACCCAGCGCCGAAGCAAAGCTGCGGCTATCGCACCAAGCATTGTCGGTCCTCTGTTTCAGGGACATGTTTAAATTCAGCTCGGATTAGCTCGCTAGGTCTGCGCCAGTCTCTGCAAGGACCGGCGAAGGGACAGGTTTGGGCTGGACAGGGTGACAAGTGTCGAGCCGGGCCTCGGAAACCGCAAGGCGAGATATCGGCCGTCCCGGCACCCAACAGCGTGGCCTGTTCCAATCCGACACGCAACGGGTGTGAGCCGGACAAAGCCCCTCCGGACTGCCGTCGCTTTCCTTTGGCACTCGACTTGGCGCCGACCAAGTAGGCACAGCCATTCGACGAGAAGGCCATCTCGGCGTTACCTCGTCTCGGCTTGCTTAAGCCGCAAGGGTGCGCCAGCTCTCGCGTACGCGTTGCCGTGTGTAAGCTTGGACCGGTTCGCATGCTTGCGCTCGTATCGAGGCTATCGAAGCTGGCTTGCCTCGAGCCTGACCTCATTCGTCCGGCAGGTAACGACGAAAGGTGCTACGGATGGATGTCAACTGGCTACAGAAGTCGACTGCGAGGATTGGTACAAGATAAAGGGTACGGAAGCTGCGAGTGAGACAGTTGCGAGATGCGAATGAAGGGTACGTATGCGAGGGGTACGAAAACGACAACGTGAAATGGACAAGGGTATCGCGACGGAGAAGAGGGTACTAATGATAAATTAGGTGATAGCGTCGAGCGTGTATAAACAAGAAGTGAGGATGCCCGAGGAGCACGACCCCGTCGGTAAGAGCAGATCAACGACCTTCGTTCTCCTTCCAGACCGGCACGCGCATCTTCGGGTCAACCGACGGGCAGCGCTCGCCGCCAGCGACGAGCATGTGCCAATAGACAGTGTCGCCGGCTTTCAGCAGGCGGAGACCGCGGTCGCGCGCCCGAGGTGCCGGCGACACCGTCCGAACACGGGACGACCGCAATGGGCCGTCCTTCTCGAGAGCGTCGGCTTCCCGAGTTCGCGCGAGCGGGGTGGACGAACGGGAGCCTTCTCGTGATATCGATAGGGAGGGCTGGACCCGTACGATCGGATTGCTGACGCCCGGTTCGCCAGGGTAATACGTCCGCTCGCGCGCGGTGACTTCGTTGTGGTGGAAGACGAACCGGTGGTGATTTGCGGAGCGCTGGTGTTTCTGCACGGAAGCCTATGAGTTCAAGCACTGGCGTCAGCGTCTAGAAGCGTAGGTCATCGCCCCGGGGCGACAGCTTACGTTGCATTTCGAGCACGGCGAAACAATGTTGTCTGGACGTAACGGCGCGCATGCCTCTGTCAGCCTCGTCCATCAGGCTCTAAGAAGCAGTGCAGAGCGGGACTTACAGCCGACAGTCTTGCCGCATCCGTGACAGTTGATCGACGAAGTCAAGCATTCGCAGGTCCGCTCGACCTGGTCCTGCGAGATGTCGTCCGGCCAGAACGTCGTCGAATTCGCTGGTGCCGAGTCCGTACTGAAGAGGATGATGTGCGGCTTCAGGAGCAGGACGGCCTGGTGTGAGCGCCCGGGTCAGTCATTAAGGTCTACTCGGTCTAGGAAGGTTCTTCGATCCGGCCGCATTGAGAGCCCCCCTGCGAATCTTCCGGAAAAGATGCCGGCGACTCACCCGCATGCCTCGGTCCGACAAGAAAGTATCGCAAGTCGCGCACCGCAACGTGTAGACCCGGTGTATCGGAACAGCGGACGGCGGTGGTAGAGGCGCAGTGACGGGCGGGGTCGGGTACGGGAGCTGTAGGAGATCGTTCCGGTGCACGTGCACGCGCTCGAAGGACCTCTGCAGGATCTCCTGCTCGGCGGTCCATCGCGTTTGCCGAGAGTCTGCCATAGCGGAAGTCGAGCTGGAAGAGGCGATTGCTGCGGCGAACCTCGAAGCGGCGTCGCGGTCCGTCGTACCTTGATAAAGGACCCTCGACGCCGCCGACATCGACGGACCTCCAATTAGAGGCGGCATGTCGGCGTATTGGTCGTCGTCATGTTGGAAGTGCGAGTGACGCCCGTGACCAGGTTCGGGAAGGAGGGATAGCCGCGGATCACGCATTTCGGGAAGCGGGACTGGATTCAGAATCGGCGACGTCAGGGCGATGGTCCGGAGGCAAGAGGGAAAGAGAGAAAGGAAGCCCCCTTCTGCCAAGGCAAACGTACAGGAAAGGAGTTCCGAGCCAACGGCGTCCGGCGCGACGCGTGAGACGGCGGCCGTACGATGCAGAGACGGACGCGCCGGCCTCGGAGATTCCTGCTGCGCGCCGGCGGTGTAGATCGCGGCTATGAAAGGTCCGTGCGGTCGAGGAGATGGAACGAGTGTTGGCGAGAAGTCGCTCGTCTTGTATGCGTGAGGATCTTAAGCGACAGAGGAGCAAGCGGGAAGAGGAGAAGATCAAGGTCCGGAAGAAGGGGAAGAGAAGAGACGGGACAGCGATCGTAAAGTGCGGGGTGCACTCTCGGGTATTGGAGCGCGTCTTCCAAGCAGGCTCTGGGTTGACGGCCGTTGTTTCACAAGCCTCGCATGGTGACGGGCCCATTTTTGGAGAAGCGCCCCGGGCGATTGGCTATAGCCGCCGGCAGATCCCGCTTGGGGAAGGGTCGCGTGTCGCGCATGCCTGGCGAGGCACCGCACCACGCTGCCGCGGTTCCTTCGGAGTGATCGACCCAGCCTCGGCTTCGCAAGTGGGTTACAACTTACAAGCTTGTTCGCTTGTTGTGCTGTTCCGGATATGCGATCTTCTTCCACAGGTCAGGGGCGCTCCTGGAGTCCTGCAGTGCGGTGCGGCGCAGCTGACGAGGGGCTCGGACTTGCTGGCGTCCAAGCTCTTGCGCTCAGACCACGCCGTGTGCGCCTCGCGAGTCACCTCTACAGCGTAGACCTGCGCCTTTGCAAGTCCTGCGAGTTGCACGTGCATGCATGTATATTCTTCGGACTGGACTAGCCTCAGCCGCGAGAGGTCCGAGCTTGGATCGGCTCTCCCCATACTGTGGGACTTGCCGTCCCTGCTGCGGCGCTTCGGTGCCGGCCGCGCCTACTTGCGAAACAACGGCGCACCGACCGCGCGCGCAGCTTCAGAGACGCGAGAAGCGAGGGGGTCCGCGAGCGGCGAGTCCGAACTCTTGTCGCCGACGGCCGAAGTCCGACGGCGCCGACAGTGCACCGGCGGCCGCGCCCGCGTGGCTCGTCATGTCCGAGATCAAGTGACGCAGCAAGCCACGCGAGCTGGGCGATCATGCAGATCTCTCTTCTCATCACGATCGTGATTGAATGAAAATTGAGAGCTGATCGAGGATGCGATTTCGGCGTTCTCCCGTTTGGCGCGGCTACTGCGCGGCTCCTTCTCGCGACCGCAAGCCTTACAATAAGGTTTGTCGCGTTGGTGTCCCTGATCAACATGCGCTGCATGCACCGCCTCTCTTGGGCGCGCTCCAAACCTTTAGCCGCATCTGACGAGCCTCGCATCGCGACGACACTCGCGCTTGCGCCAAGACCCATGTCCTTCGCCCACGCGGTAACCCGAGTGGCTGCCTTGGGCACCCACGTCCATAGGAGATGTTCACGCAGCGCCCGCAGGAGAGGCGGACACGCGCGGAGGCAAGAGTAGATCCACGAGTGCGGAGGTGCACAGAGGATCGGAGCTACAGCAGCAGCCCAATTCCAGCGAGCACCGCTCCCGTCGTGAACCCTATTCCTGCAAGCGTGAGTTTGCTTGTGCGGTGGACCCTGGAGGAGGGAGCACCGCTCGACGGAGTACCGCTTCCAGAGCTCGCACTCTGCGACGCAGTCCCGGTCGCGGCTGGCTGGCTCGTCGATGACGCCGACAGCGATGGGGCGCGGCCAATCGTGGCAACAACCCCGTTGCTGCTATCGCTCGCGTTGTACGTCGGGTTGATCCGCGCGAGGAGATAGTCGGTCGTGACGGAGTTGAGGGCGCCGGAGAGGCGGCCGCTCTGGGTCGCTGCCTCGAGCGCCTGCGTCAGGTTGCTCGTCGAGGCGGTGAGCAGAGTCGAGTTGAAGTACCGGTGTCCCCCGGCGACGTTCCTGTCAAGCCTCCGAGTTAGCCCGGCCGCTGTTTCGCCAGCTCTCGCCCGCCCTCGACGCACATGAATTGCTGCAAAATGATGTTTGCGACATTCTGCGACGCGGTCGAGAACACGGGGATCGTGACTGATGTTGACGAGTTCGAGCCGGTGGTCGCCGCCCCGCTCGAGTTGCTTGACAACGAGGTCGAGTTCAAGGTGCACGACTGGGGCGGGAGCCCAGTCAGCGGGCGAGCAACGGGCTTGAGCGCCGCTCAGTAACTCACTTGACTGCGTGACGAGTACATGAGGATCGCCTTTGCGCCGAGATCTTGCGCCTGCTGCAACAGGTCCATCGTGACCGTCTCGTTGCCACCGGCCGTCCCGTTCGCGCTAGCCATCATCGACCCGTTCCCGCTGTATTCGGACTCTGGCAGGGTGTACGACTGGATTGGCGAGTCGCACGAGATAGTCGCGATCCAGGGGACGAGTGTTGAGGAGTAGTTCAGGTTCGCGGTCGTCTCGTTAAACTCGAGGACGACTCCCTGTTCACCCAAACGAGCAACAGTCAGCTTGCAATGCAGTACCGCAACGACCCGGGGACTAGAGGTGCATACATAGACGGTCTGATTGTCCGCGCTGAGCAGCGTCGTCAGGCCTTGCCTGTCAGCAACGTCCAAAGTCGGGGGTCAGCGCATGTTCCGGTCCTCTCGGTCCACCGGTGACTAGCAAAGCAAAGGAGTTTGGAACGCACGTCAACGCTCCTCGTGCAAAGTGTGTACTCCACACCGCCTCGATGGTCGCGGTGAGGGACGCCTGAGTCCCGTTCGCGTACGCCGGCACCGTTCCCTCGACCGTAACGAGCGGTTCGGCGCCTCGTGTCCCGTTCGCGGCACTCGCAGCCGTCGCGGCCGACGAAACTGCACCGCTCGTCATCGTCACCGTCCCGCCAGTACTGCTGCCGCCGCCCGCGACTGTCGAGCTGGCGGAGGCACCGCTCGTGCTGCTCTGAGCCGAGACGGTTCCGGTGAAGGTGCTTGCGGCGAGGCAAGCGACTGCAGCGGTCGCCAGACTTGTCAACCGAGTCATGATAGTGTCGCTGTGCCTGATCTGCGTCCCAACGAGCCTATACAGCGCAGAGGGAGGGTCCAGTCTTAGTGTGCGATGAAAGTTTGTCGGGCGCGATCCGATGACGGGCGTTCGGCGAGGCGGTGCAACCCCGTGGCGGGCATCAAGCGGGCATCCCGGCGCAGGAACGGAAACAACCAGTCTTCCAGTAAACCTTTCGGCAGCATACAGCTCCTGCGAAAACCCTAGATTCACCCCGCCGAGGGAGAGCGTGATCGTAAGGTGATGAAAATCGGTGGCATGCGGAAATTCCGCCCTGCCACTCTCGAGCTCCAGAAAGTTGTCCTTACAGGGCTCGGAGGGTCTCTGCCACCGCCATACAGGAGCCACAGTGGAGTGCCTGTCTGCTGGTGACGTATGGCGAGAATCAAGTCGAGAGGATCTGCGCCAGCGCGTCCCGCACGACTTCATCATTGAAGAGTCCTTCCGGCGTCGGTCCGACCGGAATCGGTTCGATCCCGAGTCCCTGCAGCGCGAAGAACACAAGAGACAGTGAGAAAGAAGTTCGGGTCGGCTCGCGGCGGTGAGAGCGAGGACAAGCAAGCAAAAGGAAAACTGGCGCACCCTGAGTTCCTGCTCGTCGACCCGGATGAGCCCGTTCCGAACGTACACGACGTGTGTCACGATATCGCTCGGCTCGAGTGGTGGTACGTCGTTCGAATCTGAAGCTGCTCCGACGAGTCGACTCGCCCGGCACGCCTCCTGAATCGCCACGACGAAGTCGACCGCGTCGTACCCGGTCGTCTCGCGGTCCTCGCTCGCGTTCAGCAACAAGATCTTGTGCCGGACCCTCTTGGTCGTGCGGATCAGGTCGCCGACGGGTCGCAGGATCAAACACGGCACGATCGAGGTGTACAGCGACCCGGGCGCAAAGATCAAGGTCGTCGCGTCTTGGATCGCTTGCAAAAAAGTCGAGTTCGGCCGCGGGTGGATCTCGAGGCCGTACGTCGAGAGGTAAAAGATCCGTTGGATCCGAGAGGGCAGAGGAGGGATCGCCGACGCGTCTTTCGTGAACTCGAGGTTGTGCGACTGGTTCGCCGAGAACGATGTCAAGCCCGACGGCGAATACGGCCCGACTTCGGAACCAGTCGCGTCCGTCGCAGTCGAGAGGTGCAGCGACAGGTCTGGCGATGGTGGCAAATCGGCGTGCGACTCGTCCTCTTCGGCACCGAGGACGGGCGGTTCCGGGAACGAAGGCGTCGTCGCCCTTGTCAGCGGGAAGATCGCCTCTGTCCTCACCGCCAAAGGCGCCACCAAGCCCGTTCCGTGGTGCGTTTGCCCATTGACGAGCAAAGGCGCCGTGGCGTCCTGCTCTGCACCGTGCACAGGCTCTTGCACGCCGACGACGGGCGCCGCCACCCCTGCTGACGACACGGACGGATGCGAAATCTCGCTCTGCCCGGCAATGATCGTGCCGTCCTCGAGCTGCGCTGCGATCGTTACGGTCGAGCTCGTATTGATGACGGGGATGATCCGGATCGAGTCGTGGGAGATGGCCGTGACGGATTGGAACAGGAAGACGGCGGACGGGACCTGGGTGCACGCCCTTTGTCGTCAATACGGAGGTCCCTCTGCAAGGTGATAGAGTATATGAGAGAAGCGGGGAGAACCTCACCGAGCCGAGAAACAAGGAAGCGCCGCTGAGAAACAGGTTGCCGATGCTAGCCTTCTTAAAGTTGAAACCCTGCCGTGAGGGACACGAGCCAAGTCAGTTCGCCCCAGAATGCTAACCTCAGCACTCGGAAGGTAAGAGACGACTCCAAGTTGAAGGTGTCGAGAACTTGGGCGGGACTGACTCACCCGCTGAGCCTTCTTGAGGACGGCACTCTGGAAGTGGACGAGGAACGCCCGGATCGTCTCTTTGCGGTCACCAGGAATGCCCTGTGCGAATATCTCGGGTATCAACGTCGTGATCGGGCGCGCAGACTGCGACAAGATCTTGCCGAGAACGCGGTCCGCTCGGACTCACGCGCCAGAGCCGGTGCGTCCCTTCGACAATGTCGCCCCACTCTTGTTTGACGGCCGAGTGGGACACGGTGGGACCGCCTGGGAGGCGGTACTCGAGTAGCCGGCGGATGCAATCCAGCGGCGAGTTGGCGCGAGAAGGCGGGATCAAACGGACGAGGCGGGAACGGAGGTCGCCGAGTGCTGGACCGCCTGCGGGTGCACACCTTCCGCGAGTCAGTATGCGGGGACTCTCTCTGGGTGCGAAGGGGCGCCGAGGGCTGACCGAGGACGCGTTGGATTTCTGAGCTGCTGCCTCCGTCGTCCGAGACGGGCAAGCAGTACGAGATGCGTTTCGCTCCTGCAAAGGCCCCGACGACGGCGTTGCAGCCAGTTCCACCTCCGATGATGCAAAAGTCTTGTATGGCGAGGAGGGCGTCCAAGTCTGTCGCTGTCGCTGGCGGGGTTGGTCGAGGCTGGTGCGCGGCGGCGAGTCGAGGAGTCGAAGGGGTCGAGTCTGCCTCTGCCATGAGTAGCGAGGCGATGCAGGTCCCGAGCAGCAGTACCTCGAGAGCCCTGTCGTAAAGTCTAGCCGGGGCGAGTGCGGGCTGGAGCGAGAGCAGTCGCCAAGGGCGTCGAGGTGGGGCGTCCGGGCGAGCGAAGCGATAAAGGAGTGACTCGCAACTGGATCGGCCGAGGAGGGTAGGAGACGAGGCCAGAGGGAAGTAGCAGTCGCTGTAGCTACTGTCGAGAGTCAGCCTGAGTCTATGAGCAGTGCTCACTGCACTCGACTCGACGCAGCAAGAGCGAGGCGGTGCTCTCCCTCTCCTTCGGCTCCTCGGCTCTCTCTCCCGCTCTCTGTCGATACACACTCACTGCAGCAACGCACTCGACAGTCAAGATGAAGGGAATCGGAAAGGCATTCGCACGAGGTCAGTCTCACTCGACCGAGTCCCGTCGCACCTCCTCTTCCGCCCCCAAAGTCTCGGCGTCATCATCTCGGCCATCTCCAGCCAGATACCGCGACCTCCGACACCGTGCAACGCCATTCCTAAGCTCACATTAGACTAGTGTAATCCATGTCGACCATCCTCGAGCCATCAGAGCGGCCGTGTCGCCCGTCCTGTCGCCTGCCGTGTTCCCCCCCACTCGAAGCCTTCACCGCCCTCCCCGGCCTGCTGACCACACACGCCCGCACATACTGACACCTCGACTGCCTCCAGCTCCGCACATGCTCGGCTCAAAAGTCGGAATGGGCAAACAGAGCGTAGACGCAGAAACGAACGAGATCGTCAGGCGCTTTGCCGGACTCGAAGGTCAGTCCCGCTTCGGCTTCGCCTTCAGAGGGACAGGCAAGCTGACGAGTGATCCCGGCAAACGAACAGAGTACACCGCCAAGCTGGTCAAGGACACGAGCAGCTTCCGGGACGCTGTTGCCAGTGCGTGTCCCGCCCCCCTCCCGCTTGACGCAATCGGCTCGTTACCTCTCCCTCGGAAGCTGGACTGACCACCGCGCTGTGCGCGCGTCACGCAGCCATGCTCACGTCGCAGACTGGGTTCGCGACCGCCTTCACGACCCTGTTCTCGCCCCTCCAAGGCGAAGCGGCGTTAACGATCGCGCACCCGTACGCCGAGACGACGCTCCGCAACATTGACCAGTACCAAGAGTTCATGGCCGAGCTCCGCGATGCGATCGAGCCCGAGATCGAACTCGTCGACGCGCGCGTCACGGCACCGCTGAAAGAGTACCAGGAGCTCTTGAAAAAGATCCGAAAGACGATCACCAAGCGCGAGCACAAGGTGCGTCCCACTGCTTGCCCACTCCATGATGAGCCCGACTGACGCGTCGCAACTATTCACAGCTCGTCGACTATGACCGTCACAACAACTCCTACAACAAGCTCAAGGACAAGAAGGAAAAGTCGCTGAGCGACGAGAAGAACCTGTTCAAGTACGAGCAAGAGCTCGAGCTCGCGACTCAAGAGTACGAGCACTACAACGGGTGCGTGCGGGACTGCCTTCGGCACTCGATCGCTGGTCGCTTGTGTATCGGGGCTGACCAACCACCGGGACGGAATGCACAGGATGCTCAAGGCCGAGATCCCGCAGTTCCTCGCCATGTCGAACAGCTTCATCGCGCCCATCTTCCAGACCTTCTACTTCATCGAGGTCGGCATCCTCTGTGAGTCGTCGTGACTCCGTCGCTGCCAACTGGTAGCTCCAGAGCTGATACAGATCCGCCCTGCGCGCGTCAGACACGCTCCTCGAAAAGATGCAGACGTTCACGACGTCGACTTTCGGACCGGACGCTGTCGGCGTCGACGGACTCGAGTCGATGCACTATGAGCGAATGGGAGACGTCGCCGACCGGATCGAGGCTTTGACGATCACCAAGAAGTTTGTCTCGACGGGTCAGTCGTCGCTTTGGTGTTCGAGGCCAATGGTCGCGCGTATCTGGCGTCACCACGCTATTGCGAGACCATTGAAAGTCTAGACGAGGGGACTGACAACAGCGCTTGACTTCCCGTGCAGCCCGCTTCATGTCGCAACACCGCGCGAGCGGCGGCGCCTCGGACAACGCCTCGACCTACTCGGGCTCGTCCCTCGGCCGCGCTTCGTCGTACTCCCGCCCAGGTGCTACCGCGGGGGCCGCAGCTCCTCCGGCGTACACTCCGCCGGTTGCGAGTCCCGGATTGGCGGGCAAGAGGCCACCTCCGCCTCCCCCGCCTGGTCGCGCCGGCAGCATGAAGAAGGAGTTTGTCACGGCGTTGTACGACTACGAGGCGCAGGTACGTCACACCCTCCTCGATTATGATTCCGCCTCTCGGAAGACGGAGACTGATGCGAAGTCGTGGTTTTCGTCAACGTACAGGCTGCGGGCGACTTGTCGTTCCGAACGGGCGACCGGATCGAGATCATCAAGCGGACCGAGTCGGACCAGGACTGGTGGACCGGCAGGGTGGATGGCCGCGAGGGCCAGTTCCCGGCCAACTATACCCAGGGGGCATAAGGAAGCCCGCCAAACGGATCCGATCTTTTCGCTATTTGTATTCGGTGCCAGGACCGGACGGGTGGTAGACAACCTTGTGCAAAGAACAATTTCGTGCAGAATAGGTGGTGCGCTTTCGAGTGCTGCACAACCTGGCTCGAATGGAGGAGATTCCGTGAGGCTTAAGAGGGACGCGGCGTCTTGGCCCTGTACCGCGGTCTTCGCAGGCCCCGACTCCGCATCGGGCCATCAGGATAAAGCGTCCGACGCCGTCTTCAGCGTGAAGCATGAGTCGCCTGTCGAGCTTGAGGATGGTAGGGACCAGGAGTTTCGTGGCGAAACTGCGTACGGAGGAGGAGGATCAGTCTCGCTTCGCTGGTTAGAGAGCACAGGGAGGGCTTACTTCGTGGTTGAGGTATTCGAAGAATATACGTGCCTCGCCACAGATTGAGCGTAGGTAGCGCTCTCGCTGACCTAGCAGGCCGGGTACGTCCACCTTGCAAGTGGCGCGGATCCATCCCTCCAAGGAGGAGGAGCATTCCGCGAAGCTCCCCCACGAGACTGTATCGTAGTCGTCGCTTGCTGCCTGCCCTTCCAACTGGCGACGCTCGAGGCTGTCCCGAATCGTAGCGTACAAGGTCTCGTCGACAGAGTGAACGGTTCGACCGAGCGACGTCCAGGTCGCAGACACGAGTGGTGGAGGGACTCTGTTGAGGTACCCAATCGTGTCGTCGGCTTCCGAGTGCAACCTAAAGAGTATGACGAGTTCGAGCAAGGCGACAGCCCACTTGTCAAGAGTCGCTGTGCGCTCGGTCGCCTGATCAGCCGCGAGTTGTCCCATGCGCAGCTCCGCGTTCACCAAGGTCGACAAGGCGATTATGGCGAGCCATTTGCCAGCGTACGTATGAACCTCGACGAAAGAACGTCCGTGAGGGCTCAGAACGGGGACAAAGACTTGGGTCGAGACGACGTCTTCGGGAGGGACTTTGTCGTGAAAGTCCGGAAGGCTGTCTCGAACGCCATAGAGCTGTACTGGCGTTCTGTGCGAGATCCTCGATGGTGAGCCCGTATCAACGCACGTTGCGAAAAAGTAAACTGCTCACGACCAGTTCATCCACCCAGTCTCGTCGAGCTTGCACCGTGGCAGCAGCAGGTGCGTGCCTTCCCCAAGCGCGTGGCGAACGCTCGGCTCGGCCGCAAGATTGGCGAATGATCGGTAGACGGGATCTACCGAGGGCGAGTGAAGATTCCGGTCGCCCGGCGCAAAGGCCTGGTCGACGCGTCTTTGCACGGCTTGGAGCAGGGAGGGCCACGTTTGCAGGCCATCTCCGATGACTCGTGCCTTCCGCTGCGCATCACCACCATTTTCGGCGTGGAGGTAATGTCTCTCGACTTGCAGGGGCTGTGGATCCGACTCTTTGGTCAGCTGATACGAACGAGCGGGAGCAAAACCCTTGCTACGCACCACGAGGCGCTTGGGCAGGCCCAGGTCAAAGAGATCGGCTGGGATGAAGCTCCTCTCATCTCGCGTCGCGGGCCAGAGCTCCGCATGTCGACGCAAGACGTTAATGCCGACGAGACCGCCGAAGCGGAGGTCATCTCGTGGCAACTGTGCCCGAGCGGCTTCCGGAAGTCGGTCACGGATGAGAGTCTCGTAAGTTTGTGCAATGACAGCCGCCACGGTCATCTGACTCGCGGGGCCCGCGATCGCGCAGAAAGTACTGCATTCAGCGACGGAGAGCGAACGGTCGGTACGCGGGTCGAAGTGAGCGGAATGGTCGCCGCTTCTTTGCTCAGGATGAGGCATCTTCTTGAGTTCCTTCTGGACGAGCTTGATTGCCACTTCAAGTCAAGAGTGAGCAGACCTGCGCCCATGAGCGCCTACTGTCGCTTCGGAAAAGCCAGTCTTGCACCGGGAAGTCCGCGGATCGACGACAACGTGGGTCGGAGCTCGGCCCTCGGTCAGATTGCTTCGACATTGTCACTCGATCCGGCCATCGTCCTCTACGGCGGCGAACGACATCGTCTCGATCTTTTTCGGACCCTTGACTTCCTTTTGAAGGAGGTCGTCGATCACTCGGAATGAGCCCGGGTCGATAAGGGCGACCTGCAAGGGGACCCGATTCAGCGTACAGTCGATGCGCAAGCGCAACAAGCGGCGGTTGATGCTCACAAGTTCCCACTCTTCGGTCCATTCGTCGTCTTCGACCTTTGTGACGAGCGGCATGATTTTCTCCTTCATTCGCTTGCCCTCCTTGGACGACATGGTCACCCGGACGCGCATCTGCGCTCGCGCGATCGGCAGCGTTTTCTTCGCCTGCAGGACCTTGATCAAGTCGAGAGCCTGCGGACGAGAAGAGTCAATTGCCGCCAGAGCGGGAGGAGCGCCGGAAGACGGACCTGCGCCTTTGCGGCTTTTGACCCTTGCACGTTGTACCCGACTTCGTTCATCGCCTTTTCGATCATACCGACCGTGTGCGGCCGTTGCGTGTTCGGGTCGACGCATCGCGACGCCACCTCGGTGCAGATCTCCCTCCGGAGGTCCTCCAATTCGACCGCGCGCTCCTTCTCGCCGACTTGCAGTTCTCCCTTTTTGAGGATCTGCATCATGACCTCGGTGACGTCGCTCGCTCCGAAAGCCTTTTGGAGGTCGTCTGACGACGCGACGGCGCCCTTTGAGACGTTGGTGAAGACGGACTCGATCTGGATGACCTCGGACAGGTCGGTCTGCGCTCCCGTTCGCCATGCTCGGACCGTGTTGGAGTAGCAAGCGATCTGTGACGGATAGGCGTTAGTGAAATGTGCCGCACGACTCGATGCAACCGCAGCTCGGCGGGACAACCGCGCTCGGGATCTGGTGACAGGCTCGGCGACAGTGGCACTCACCTCGAATCGCTTGCCACCCTTCTTCAGTCGAACGACCGAGACATTCGTCAACTTGATGGTCTTGCCCGGTTGCTTGTACATGCTGTCGAGAGCGAGCGAGAGTGAACGGTTTGCCTGCCGAGTCGGATCGCGAGTGGGCGGGGCGGGTGAAGAAGAGGGACGTGGGGAGCTGCTTGGTGACGCTGCTCTATTGCGTGTGCTGCTTCTGTGTGAGATCTAGCGTGGCGCAGAGGGACGACGAGTTCAAACCTGGTCGATGACGGCACGGCGCAGCTTTTGCTTCACCTCACTCGACGCGTTGCCGCTCTCTGGCGAGCGCAGGCAGCATGATCGTGTTTGCAATCATCGCCGCACTCGTGCTATCGACCGGCGCAGTGTACCGCGTCGGTCGGTCGCTGTTCGCTGCTCGTCGACCTGACGCAGCGTCTCCCAGCGTGACCCCGCAAGCCACAGCTGAGCATCGGACGAAGCGCAAGAGCGTCGCACTTGTCGTCTTGGGCGATATCGGGAGGAGTCCGCGGATGCTGTACCACGCCGACAGCTTTGCTCGCCACGGCTTTGAGACTCGCATCGTCGCTCACCGCGGTGCGCTCACTTGCCTTTGCTCTTTGCCTCTTCCTGCTCAATCACGGAATGCTGAGACTCTGCGCCTCGGTCAGGGTCGAGTCCTCCTCAATCTCTGACGGAGAACGCGCGCGTTCGCTTCGACTACCTCGAAACGCCGCTCGCCTGGGTCAGCAAGCTCCCACGACCGCTGTTCCTGCTCTTTGCGCCGCTCAAGATCGTACTCGGAGCCGTTGGCCTGTACCGGACATTAATCGGACTTCGACCGGCACCAGCATACCTCTTTGTTCAGGTCAGCCGGCTTGGCTCTCCAGGCAGACCGCGCGGGTCATGGCTCACAGCCGCTTACTGCAGAACCCACCGGCAATCCCGACACTGGCTGTTGTCAAGGTTGTCGCCTTCTTCACCGGCAGTCGAGTCATCATTGACTGGCACAATACCGGCTACTCGGTCCTGGCCCTCCGCCTCGGGGAGAAGCACACCGCTGTCTCGCTCGCTCGCTCGTACGTCGTTCGTCTTGGAGCCTCTGCGAACGTCCTGAACGCAAGTCTGTCTATCGTGGTGACTAAGGCTAGAGCTTGCACAGGTTCGAACACTTCTGGGGCCGGAGAGCCCACGCACACTTGTGCGTCTCGGACGCGATGCGCGTCCAACTGACCCGCGAGGCCAAGCTCCGGTAAAGACATCTGTGCTATCTGGAGCTCTTCAGTGATATGCTGACTCTCCGCAAACCGGCAGCGGCGACGTCGTCACGCTGCACGATCGCCCGCCTGCCACCTTCCGCCGCCTGGCGCTCCACGAGTCGCACGAGGTGAGTCTGACTCATCACAGACGGCGCTGTATCTATCTGACCTCACGTAATGCCTCGTAGTTGTTCGAGCGGCTCCCCTCGCTCGTCGCGCTCAACGCGACAACCTTTTCCGATGTCGACGCCGACCCCTCCGCCACGCTCTTCACCTCCACTTCTGGCAATCATCTTGCCGAGCGTCCTGCACTTCTCGTCTCCTCTACGTCCTGGACCGCCGACGAGGACTTTTCGATTCTGCTTGCGGCTCTGAGCCAGTACGAGCAAATGGCCCGGACAGGCAAGATCGGCGCGGTCCGGTTGCCGAAAGTGGTGGTCTTGATCACGGGGAAGGGGGCAGGAAAGGCAGCATTTGAGGCAGAAGTGGCGAGGCGAGAGCAGGTGGAAGGGTGGGAATGGGTTCGCGTCCGGACCGAGTGGCTCGAGCGAGAAGACTACCCGCGGCTACTCGGTGCGCAAGCCTTCTGCTCTTTTGGGCTACACCGCTCGGGAGTTCACCCAAGGCAGTTGTTTCGCAGGCTCGGCCGATCTTGGTATCAGCTTGCACACGAGCACGAGCGGGATCGACTTGCCGATGAAGGTCGTCGACATGTTTGGCTGCGGCCTGCCGGTCGTTGCCCTCGACTTTCCCTGGTGCGCCTTATGCGCCCTTGTCAGGAATCAGGCATGGGCTGATCGGCGTACAACTTGCAGTATCGGCGAGCTCGTCAAAGATGGGAAGAATGGGCGAACATTCAAGACTGCCGACGAGCTTTTCATTCTCTTGACCGTGAGCACTACCAAGCGCTGGACCCTGACGCCTTCTTCGGGTTAGCTGACCCCGCGAGTCGCAGAATCTGCTGCACGACTTTCCGAACGGCGACGCAGACGAGCTCGCAAAGCTCAGCGAGGGGATCGAAACGGCACGGTACGGCGGAGAAGGTGCAGAGGACGCCTGGGGCAGCTGGGACGCGAATTGGGATCGCGTCATCTTGCCGCTCGTGTCGCAGTCGGAGTTGATGGCCACGAGCAGCAGGAAACGTAGATAGAGCGCGACCCGACGTCCTCTTTCCCGTTTCGTTCGTACGCGTCGCGAGGAGAGACGAAGGAGCAGAATAGGATACTGCTCTTACAGAATGTACTTGAGGGCGTGGAGGGAAAGTGTGGTGGTAGAAACTGGTCGCGATGGAGAGCGGGCCATGTCCAGTGCAAACTCAGCTGGACCGGCAACCGATGAGCCTGGAGTAAGGTCATGCAAGGCACGTCAGCAGGATGGAAGGAGCTGTTGATGCAGGTAGATGGATTCCGTACTTGGGCAGTCACCTCATCGGCAGGTGAGTTGACGCATCCCGCCAAATGCGTCGTCCAGAGCCCGTGACATCGGCGGGCTCTGCAGAACGGGACAGACTCCCTGTTCTGCATGACGGATCACCGCACTGAGCGTCAGAAAGTGACGGCCGCACGTGGCCGCCGGACACTTGTACGGCTTGAGGCCGTCGCCGACGCCAGCGTGAGTGTGGCGAGGCGAGGCGAGGTGCTGATTGAGGGAGTGAAGAGTCCGATGCTCGCTTCGGCAGAGGGCGCAGACGTAGGCTTGACGCGTCCAGCTGTACGAGCGCTCGGTCGCCAAGTACACGATAGGCGAGGCTGCGTCCGTGAGCAGCTGGCGTGGCGGACCACTCGTGATCATTCGATTCTTGTCGTTCGCGCGAATGAAATAGTCGATGGTCGTCCGGTTAATGTCCGAAGGACACGTGCCCTGCTCCCAGTGTGCCGTGAGGTCGCCGCGGTTCCGGAACTTGCGCCCGCAGTTTGCGCCGGGGCATGGGAAATGGAGTCCGACGTGTTCCGCCGAACGCATGTGCTGAGTGCGAGGACGGGTGCGCTCAGTTAGTCTTTCAACCTTGCGTTGTCCTCTCCCTACGACTTGTGCGCACCTGCTCATAGTTGTTCTGGGACTGGAACGCCCGCTTGTGCACTTCGCACCAAGGGTGGACCTGCCGACCATGCTGGTGGCAAGCCTCGAGCGAGAGGAAGAACTGGGTGCAGCCGCGGCAACCAATGTGACAGTCCTTCTCATGCTCGTGCAAGCTCTCGCAAGCATCGAGGAGCTTGTCACACAGCCCGCAGTAGTCGTCCTCGTGCCGCTTGGAATTGGCCCAGTGCGATCGGCGAGACGCCCGAGCCTTGAAGATTTGGTCGCAAGCTGTGATAGATCATGTAAGCGTTGGAATGGGGAGAAAGATAACCGTGCAGTCGCCCCGGGCGTACGTTCACAGTACCAGTGAGAGCCGTGCAGGTGCGCCATCAGCTTCGTAGTCGCGCGTCCAGCTGTCGATGTACCAGCTGGGTGGAGCCATGTTGGGTGGCAGAGTTTAGGGAGCAAGCCCCCGTCCCGAAGACGGATGCAGAGCGCGCGCGTGCACGAGCCCTTTTGTCTTTCACGTGTCACGGACGAGGATCCCCGCACGGTCCCTGTTGTCCCTGGAGACGGGCGCTCAGGGCGGATGGAGAAGGATGCGGAGCAGAGATGTGAAAGCTACAGGCGCTGCCCTTTCCGGAGCTTGGCGAAGAACGGGAAAGATGGAAGGAACTCGGAGAATGTGCGAGACGGATTGCCCGCAGTTGCCGAGTTGGGCGATTGCTCGGGGCTCTAATTGGTGGCAGCCGCTTCCTGCCCGCATACTGTATACAGCTCTATGATAGCAGCAGGGCTGATCTGCTTCCCTGCGCGCGTTTAGACCGTCCTCGGGAGCGTATATTTCCCGGGGAGCCGTCTGTTCGCCGACGCGCAGAGCCGCCGGCGGCGAAAAGAGAAAAGCTGTCTATCAGCGCACTCTTGGACGCTGCCCCGACTCCAATGAGGCCCTGAAACTCGTGCGGTTCTCGCAAAGTCGACGCGGCACGACACGGGAGAAAACCGAGAAGCTTGTACGGAAAGGGCAGGGACGAGATCCTCGGATGGGCGTCCGTCATACCCTGACCCGCTTGCTTATTGAACGCGGAACAGTGAATTGTTCTCGTCCTTACACAAGTTGACGAACGTTTACAACTCAAAGCGGGGCAACGCGAGCTGGACGCCTGTGATTCTCAAAGTCAGCACAGGACCCCTAAAGAGAGGCAGCGAGATCGCCGTACCTCCCCGTGGCACGCTGCCATATCAGTAAGAGGGGAGGAGGCGCATGCCTCCGAAGACATTGTCCAGCGCCTGAACTACGCGAGGTGCCTGCAAGACGGCGCAAGACCTGGACTCCGCATGCTGAACGACGCCACTCAGAGTGTTGGACTGGCGTCCGCACGTGGAGAGGGGACACTTGTAAGGCCTCCGGCCATCCGGTCCGTTAGCGCCGGCGTAGGTGTGCCGCGGCAAGGACCAGTGGTTGTTGAGCGCTTGCAGCGAGTCGTGCTCGCTCTGGCAGAGAGCGCACACGTGTACGGAGCGTGTCCAATCGCACGAGCGCTCGGTGGCGATATACCTCACGGCGGGCGCCGCGCCGACGAGAAGGTTGCGAGATGGGCCGGTCGTGATGATTCGATGCCGATCGTGCTTTGCGATGAAGTCGTCGATCAATCTCCGGTTCACTCCGGACGGGCAGGTCCCGCTCTCGAGGTGCTGCAGCAGCGTAGCGCGATCCCGGAACGACCGTCCGCAGTTACGCGCGGGGCAGCGGTGACCGAGGCCGACGTGCGCAGCGGAGCGCATGTGCTGGTAACCGAAATCGCGTTAGCCCGTGCCATCTTGCCCTCCACTGATATAGCCCGACGCACTTGATCGTAGTTCGACTGAGACCGGAACGCGCGCTCGTGCGTATCGCACCAAAAGTGGTAGAGCCGGCCGTGCTCGTTGCAGTCCTCGAGCGACTCGCAGACCTCGTCACAAGCTCGACAAGGGTAGTGGTAGTCTTCGTCGTGGTCGTTCATATCTTCTCCGGCTTCGAGAAACCTGTCACACCACCCACAAAAGTCGTGTATGTGCCGCTGAGATCTATTCGAGTGCGAACGACGGGCGGCCCGGGTCGAGAACGTCTGATCGCATGCTGTAGCGGAAGGGTCAGCTCTCAAGGGGGACATCATCTGTTGGACTTCCAGCACGGTCGACGCACGCTCGCAGAACCAGTGCGAGGCGTGGGCATGCGCCATCAGGTCCGACTTGTGACGGTACGCGAAATTGCAATCGCCGCAGACGTAGTCGCCATCCCACTCGTCGCGGTACCAGTTCGCAGGCGCCGTCGTCGTCCGTCCAGAGGTCGTTGAGAGCGAAAGAACGGAAAGTGGCGAGCGATGACATGAAGAGAGTTTCGGCTGACGCGCGCTTGAGCCCTTTGGGATTCTATCACGTGACAGGGCGACTGTTCCACCCGAGTGAACGAGCTGCCCAGTCTCCGGCGGGGGAGAACCAACGCGATACAGCAGTAAGACCTCGGCCAGCGCATCGAGTCCGGGATGCGCGGGTCAGCGAGTCGAGACAAGAGTTGCAAAGCGACTCGGATTGCGTCTAGTCACACTCCATCTAACGAGAACGGCTCTCTATTGCAACGCCCAAATCTTGACCATCGCGTCCCTACCACCGGTCGCCAGGTACCGATCCATGAAGCGGAGTTTCTCGGCGGGCGCCGTGTGCCCGTTGAGCTGCAACGACGAGTGCTCCATCGTCGTCCGGTTGTACACCTTGACGCCGTTCTCCCCGGCGGCGGCGACTACTTTGCGAGAGTCGAACTGGAGCGAAGTGACGGCGTGGTCGTACCGCAACGTATCGGCGATGGCGCCCGTTCGGAGATCCCAGATCTGCGGGCGAGGGAAAGCTCAGTCTGCCGGCTCGATGTGATATTTTCAGCGCATCCTTGTTCTCACCCTGATGGTCCGGTCAAGACTTCCGCTGACGAGGTGGTACTCGTCGAACTGGAGGCAAGTGACGGGACCGGTGTGACCGACCAAGGTCCGGTGCGCTTGACCAGTCCGCACTGCGGGGGTGAAGAGAGAGACTTCGTCAGCCTGCGTGAAAGAGTATTCGACGGGAAAGAGCGAGAAGCGCACTGTCCCACATGCGGACGCAACCGTCCTTGGTCCCGCTCGCGAGCGCGTAGCCCCAGAACATGACGCCGCCGACAAAGTCGTCGTACAGTTCCCAGCTGCCGTCCGCGTACGTCGCCGTCGTCGGAGCGGCCATCGCGCCCGGGCTCTCGAACAACGAAGACTGCCGCCGGAGCGAAGACGCGTACGCTTTCCGCGGCGTGATGGGCGGAGATGACGTTGCCGCCGAGAACCCGCCAAAGTCGCCTCCTCCACTTCCAGGTTGAGAGAACGACAGCGCAAACGGATCGTTTGCCGAGTGCGAGTACGACGAGGCCGGGTAGAGGACCGAAGACGCCGGTAACGGGTTCGAGATCGCCCAGAGGATGTCCATCGTCTGGACGCACTGACCGGTCGTCAAGTCCCACTGGCGCAACGTCGAGTCGGACGAACCCGTCACGAGCGTCGGACCGTCAAAGAACAAGCTCGTGACGGATTTGGTGTGCCCTTGCAAGTTGCGCATGCACGGTTCCGTCGGGTCGGTCGACGTCTCGCCGGCCATCGGAGTCGCGTCGGTCGTCGTCCCGTCGCGAACACTGGTCGCTTCGCGCAGCAAGCCGTCGTCCTCGACATTCGGACCCGCCAAGCCCGCCGCGCCGTTGACCAACCCGCCCGTCCCGATCGTCCCGGTCGGACCGAACACGTCCTCCTCGATCGGGAACGTCGACGACGAGCTCGCCGACCCGGGGACGATCCCGGCGTAAAACATCTCTTCCGCCTTGTCCAAGTCCCAGACGCGGATCCCGCCGTCTTCGCCTCCGCTGACGCAGACGTTCCCTTCGACCTGGAGCGCCTTGACGAGCCCTTTGTGCCCTTTCAGAAACCCGGTCTCGGTTCCAGTCGTCAGGTCCCACAACCGGACGGACGAGTCGGAAGAAGACGAGACGAGCGTCCCGTACGGTTCGGTAAAGTCGAGCGCAATGACGGGCGAGAGGTGACCCGCCAGCGTCTGCACATTTCGTACCGGAGAGTCAGCGCCCGTTCCGTCCAGTTGACCACCGAGAGAAGGTACACACCATGAAGGCGACGTTGGGTGGCAGGTCGTCGTGCTCGCTCGGTAAGAACGCGGGGCCTTTCCTCCTCCTCGAACTGCTCGTCGGCAACCGCGACGCCGATTCGGATCGAGCGTGCTGCCCCAGAGTCGGCGTCGCACCTCCGAGGGCGTCGGCCGAAGTCTGGTTCGTTGTCAGAGACGGGACGGTGTCGAGCGGGAGTCGTTGCAGACGAGACTGGATCCCTTCGACTGCAGGGCACGAGAAATCAGCTCGGCCAGGGTTTCTCCCCAACCTCGACCTGGGGCACGCCAACTCACGCTCGTCCTCCAGTTCGAGTTCCTCCTCCCTCAGTCCCAGTAAGCCCCTCCGCAAGTCCTCTCGGACTTTTTCGAGCGCGGCAATCTTGCCCTCGACGTCCTTGATCTGGCCTGTCAGCAACGCCCTCCTGACGGCGACGTTACTCATGTCGCCGGCGACTTCCCGCGCGTCCTTTTCCAGGTCGGCGCGCGTCTCGAGCGGGACGGAGGACGTCGAGGCGTCCGACGCCGCCGTGTCGCCGCCGCCGCCGGCCGGTTTTCGGCGGGCCCTGTTCCGCCTCCCGATCGTCGACGGCGCTCCGCCTCCCGTTCTCGAGTCGCCCGTTTCGTCATCCTCTTCTTGTCCCTCGCGGATCCCGCCCAACAAGAGCCCGCGGGCCCTCTCTCCACGTTGCCGCAACCCGAGCCTGGTCCCGCCCGACAACCCGAGCGCCTTTTCGCTGACCTCGGCTCGCCTCCGCCGCCGTTCGGCTTTCGAAGCTTGAGCGGCGGGGACGGTCGCGAGGAAGCCTTGGATCAAGGGGACGGGGTCGTCCGGTCTCGGCGGGTTCGCGACGACGGGAGGACCTTCGATCGCCGCCGTCGTCGTCGTCGCGGGTGCAGCGGTCGAAGCGAGGGAGAATGGCGCTGCGGGGACGGGGAGGGCCAACAGTTCGTCTACGCGGTCTCGGAGGTACAGTTGGGTGCTCAAGTCTGTCCAAGACTGGAGCGGGTTGTTGGGCCTGCCGAGGGCGAGTCCGGCGCGGACGTACGACAGTTTCCGTCGGAGCGAGAGGGTTCTCGGATCCGGGGGTGGTGGTGGTCCCGCTGGATGATGCGTGGTGCCAGCACCAGCGGCCGAGAGGGTCGCTTGGTGGGACGAGATGTTTGCCGGGTGGAGCATCCTGGCCGAGGACGAGACGAGCCTCGGTGCCAAATCGACGAGGACGTTGCTGACTGCTTGTGAGCCATAGTCCTGGGCTGCTGCTGCTGTCGTCGTCGTCGTCGTCGAGTTGGAGGGTGTCCTGGCGTGGTGGGAGCGCTGGGGCACAGGCTGAGAGTCGGGGATGAGGACTTGCTTGAGTCCCGACAGAAACCCGCTGCCCGAGTCGCCACCGCTCGAGGGAGGGGCCATAGCCGACTCGAGAGTAGTCACTTTGAGTGTGTGCGTGCGTGCGTGTGAAGATGACGAGGTGCGGGTGTGCCCGCAGTTGCAAGTCTTCGGAGGGAATGACGCCCGCGCCAGGTAACTTCGCCTCGGAGGAACAGCGACAGTCGTAGACCGACTCTCGATTTTGGAGAGGTGATCGAGTTTGGTCGCTCTACTTGTGACTGTCAAGCTCGAGTGGAAGTGACGAGCAAAGGGGACCACAGACTCGAGAGAGAACGAGAACGAGAGACACGACGACGGAGGACTGCCTTCCCTTGACCAGACTCGACCAGACTCGCTAGCCGACCTGCAGGAGCTCATACTGCCAGCTAGCACCGTCAGCTTGCTCGCTTTAGCTTGAACTTCGCAGCGCTCCGTCCGCACGAGTCGCTCGTCCCCTCCCCCTCCTCCGCCCCACCTCGTTCTCGTTCTCGTTCTCGTTCTCGCGAGGAGCTACCCTTTCAAGCAACGCCACCATGCTCGTCCTCGTCATCGGTGACTTGCACATCCCGTACAGGGCGGCCGACTTGCCAGCCAAGTTTAAAAAACTCCTCGTCCCCGGAAAGATTGCCCAGATCGTCTCGACCGGCAACACGACAGACTCGGACACGTGGGACTACTTTAGGA
The DNA here is from genome assembly GCA_002922495.1 of Rhodotorula taiwanensis. Taxonomy (NCBI): domain Eukaryota; kingdom Fungi; phylum Basidiomycota; class Microbotryomycetes; order Sporidiobolales; family Sporidiobolaceae; genus Rhodotorula; species Rhodotorula taiwanensis. The sequence continues at coordinate 5,240 of PJQD01000075.1, read as the reverse complement.
GCGTCGCACCAGACGTCAGAGGCGTACGAGGTGACTGCGATGACGTGCGTTTCCTTCTCTCTTTCTTTGCCCCCGACTGCGCAGTCCGGCCGACCTTTGACCTGACTCGCTGGCCCCCCTCCTCTCGCCGCGCCGCCCCGCCACTGCCGCCCCGCCACTCGAATCACCCTCGCGAGGATCAGCCTTCGGCCGCCCTCCCGCCCTCGATGGTCCTCACACACGGACCACTCCGGATCGGCGTCATCCACGGACACCAAGTCGTCCCGCTCGGAGACGCAGAAATGCTCGCTGCGACAGCACGAAAGATGGACGTAGACGTCCTGATCAGCGGCGGAACTCATCGGTGAGCCGGCCCCCTCCTTCTTTTGATCCCCGTGCCCGCTCCCCGGTCGGGCGGGCTTCCCCGACGTAGCCGTGACCCGACAGCGCTCTACGAGTCTTTTGTGCACGAGTCCGCGTGCCAGAATCCCCGCTGGAGACCGCGCAGGACGCCGGAACGCTGACTCTTGTGCTCCGGCCTCCGTCGCAGCTTTGAAGCGTTCGAATCCGACGGCCGGTTCTTCCTCAACCCCGGCTCGGCGACCGGCGCCTTCACGCCACTGTGGACCCCGCCGACTCCCGCAGCGACGCCGCCCGCTACGACGGGTGATGCGGAGGCGTCGCCCGGCAAGGCGGCAGATCCTGGTAGTGGAGCTTCGGGAGAACAGGAGCAGGTGGCGGACGAGGACGAGGAGCAAGACTCGGCGGCGGCTTCCTCTTCTCGACCACAAGAGGCGGCAGGGTCCACACCACCGGCGAAAGAGGGCGACGCTGCAGCAACAGACGCGGCCAGCGGGCAAGGGACCGAGGATGGACCGACGCCGAGTTTCGCGTTGCTCGACATCCAGGGCAACGTGGTCGTGACGTGAGTACCCGTGTCATCGCGACGCGGCTTCTTGTCGAGTCATAATGCTGTGCTAACGGCCATACGTCGAGCAGGTACGTGTACACGGAGCGGGACGGGGACGTCAGCGTCGAGAAGATGGAGTACCGAAAGACGGTTCCCGCATAGCGGGCTAGCTTTCCCTATGTCTCTCTGCCTAGCAAAGCCTTTCCCTTTTGGTCTCACTGTTGTCATACGAGCTGTTTTGGACGTGCAGTCATTCTCGAGTGGAAATAAGCGAAAAGTCCGCGGTCCCCGGTGTCGTCTCGTCGTCGGAGTCAAGAAAATTGACTCCGGCCGTGAAGCGATCACGACATTCGTCTCTCGCTGCTCTATACACTGCACGAGACTCTCTGCGCACTAGCTCAGCAGCTACAACTCGAGCTCTCGGCTCATCCTCACCCTACAGGCAGCTACAGCAAGGTCTCCCCCTCGCTTCGGTTGTACGACGACGAGAACGGGACAGAACTCTCGGAGATAGCCTTCGCTCTCGATACACCCCGATCGGCTCTCTTTCGACGACGCCAAACACGATGGCGGAACTGCTTACGAACCCGCCGAACGGGCAATGGGTCATTCAAAAGTTTGGCGGGACGAGTGTCGGCAAGAGCGCAGAACGGATCGCAGGCGAGATTGTCCCGTCAGTCCTCTGCCGCTTCCCTACCTGCTGGGAATGTTTGTGAGACTGACTGACATGCTGGGACGATGTGCAGCAAATACATCCGCGGCGGAAACCGAGTCGCCCTCGTTTGTTCGGCGAGGTCCGGCCACACGAAAGCGACGGGAACGACCAACCTCCTTCTCCGCGCCGCGCTCGAAGCGATCCGACCCCAAGCGCCCGACCTCTCTTCGTCCGTCCCGTCCCTCCGTGGATCTCCGAACGGCTCGCCGGCTCCGACAAGACCGCAGACTCCACGACCGGGCTGGATGTCGGCTTCGTCTTCGCGGAGACCGACCAACTCGGGCCTCCTGTTGTCGAAAGTGAACGGGACCAGTGCTTCGACGACGACGCTCGCGAACGTCGCCGCGGCCGGGTTCACGGCGGCCGAGGAGGAGCGGCAGCTGTTTGACGAGACAGTCGACCAGATCAAGAAGGACCATATCGACGCGGCGAGGAAGATCATCCGGAACTCGCCCGAGGTGCTGCAAGAGGTCGAGGATGACCTCGAGTACGACTGCGAGCGGTTGCGCGGGTTCTTGAGGGCGGCACAGGTGAGGACCCTTCTCCCGCGGGCCACCCCTTTTTTCCTGGCTTTGCCCTGCGGTTTCTGCATCCTATATCGGCCGAGCGCTGACAAACGTTCTGCTGTTCGCCAATAGATCATTGAGGAGATCTCGACGCGGTCCAAGGACACGATCATGGGCGTTGGCGAGCGGTTGGCGTGCCGCATCATCGCCGCGGCACTGCGGGATCGCGTGAGTCAACACGCGGTTCCTCCCAGAGTTCGCCTACTCTTCCTAGGCCACCAACTGACGCTTTTCGAATCTTGTAGGGCGTCGACGCAGAACTTGTTTCGCTCGAGAGCATCATCGACTGGGACGTGCTCGGCGAAGACCCGGATGCCGCGGCAAAGTCGGCAGACGGCCCGCCTCAGCTGGGCCAGGCGTTCTACTCCAGACTGAGCCAGCGATTGGGCGAACGGCTCGCAGAGTGCGGTGACAGAGTGCCCGTCATTACTGGTGCGTGCTGCTTGACACGATCCGATCCCCTCGAGAATTGCTCACACGTGACGTTTCCCCTCCCCGCCAACAGGCTTCTTCGGCGTCGTTCCCGGCTCTTTGCTCGCGCAAGTCGGTCGCGGCTATTCGGACCTGTGCGCCGCGCTCTGCGCGGTCGGTACGAACGCCGCCGAGCTCCAAGTCTGGAAGGAGGTCGACGGCATCTTCACCGCCGACCCGCGCAAGGTCCCGACGGCCCGCCTCCTCTCAACCATCACGCCCGAAGAAGCCGCCGAGTTGACGTACTACGGCTCGGAGGTCATTCACCCGTTCACGATGGAGCAGGTAATTCGGGCGGCGATCCCGATCCGGATCAAGAATGTCGAGAACCCGAACGGAGAAGGCACCATCATCTTCCCCGATTTGGTCGGCTCACCGGCTGCGGACGACTCGACTTTGCAACACGGCGCGAGGGATGCCGTCGCACCTGCGACGGCGCCGTCTTTGCCCCAATCGGTCCCCGCCTCTGCGCTCGAGCCGCACCTCGGCCCGACGGCGATCACGATCAAGGACACGGTCGTCGTCCTCTCGGTCCACTCGAACCGCAAGACCATCTCGCACGGGTTCTTTGCGCGGATCTTTGGCACGCTCGACAAGCACGGGATCGTCGTCGACTTGATCTCGACGTCCGAGGTCCACGTCTCGATGGCGATCCACGGCGAGATTCGGAAGAGCGTCATTGACCGCGTCGTGCGGGATCTCAAGGTTGTTGGCGAGGTGAGCCTCCCGGAGCCGGGAGGCGGCTGCACTTGCCCCTCCCTGGGACTCCCCTTGTGCTGTCCGCCTCTCTCACATACTTACAAGCCCTCAACGCTGTCGCAACCCGCAGATCTCGATTTCGCGCGACATGGCGATTCTGTCGCTTGTTGGGAAGCACATGAAGAACATGGTCGGAGTCGCGGGCAAGATGTTCAGGTGCGTCAATTCGCCACGAGCCGGTTCTTGTGAATCTGCAGACTTACGCGACTTGCTGTATATTAGCACGCTCGCCGAGGGCAACGTCAACATCGAGATGATCTCGCAGGGTGCCAGCGAGATCAAGTGAGTCATTTCCTTCAGAGCTTTCGATGTCGCCCGTGCGTGCGTGCTAATGTCCTTCCTGCTCGCGACCCCCTGCAGCATCTCTTGCGTTATTGAGGAACGCGACGCGGTGAAGGCGCTCAACCTCGTCCATCTGAAGCTCCTGCATCAGGCTCCGCAAGCACCGCTCGGCTACTAGGCGCGGCTTTGCTACTCAAAAGGTATTTGCCACGTGACTCGCGAGGTCCCTCCCTGCAGACGTCCTCGCGGCTTCTCCTCCCTTCTTGTCCATACACCCGCCTCGAAAAGACAGCTTCGAGGACGTCGGCTAAGCGCCCGATTCCGCCTCGCTCCCGTCAATCCGCCCTGTGTTCGGCTCGCCGGACGCTCCTCTCGGGTGTGTAGACTGCATAGACTCCTTCTCGCAACGTAGATATCTCACCCACAGCCATGCTTCGGGGCGGGAAGCGATAATGGCGACTTCGCCCAAGCTGACCTTCTCAAGCACGCGGATGGACGGGAATGCCTGGAACAGGCCGACACGCCTTTGTGACCGCTGATATAGCCTTCACTGCACTGCAGGCAAGTGTGGCGCGTATTCCTGGAATCGTCCGAGGAGAAGTGACGCGATCCGAGCTTCCCACGCGGAATGACGAAGCGAATCGCCGCCCGAGGACGCGAGCCGTCCCCGCACTGTCTCTCTCTCTCCTTCTCTCCCTCACCTGCACTCGACAGATCGACTCGGTCATCGCTACAAGCTGCACAGATGGCCCATCTGTGTGCCAAGCAGCAAGCTGCCGACGACGATGCGCTCGCCCAAGGTGAGCACTGGTTCGGAAGGGGGCATTGCTGAGGTCGTGTATCTGCGCACTCCTCCCTCCCTCTTTGCTAACGTACGCCCTTCCACCGCACATAGTTGCTGCTGGTTTGAGCCTCGGGGACGGCACCGACGGTCCGATGAGCCGTCCGAGCCACGGAAAGTGAGTCTGTCCCGAGCGCGCTTCCCGTTCGGCGACAAGTCGGCTGACTAGACGCGCCGCACCCTCCACAGGCTCGGAAAGTCTTACGTCGTGAGGACCAACACCTTTGCGATCACGCCGCCCAAGTTGGTGTAAGTCCCGAGGCCGACCGAGGCGCAAATCGTCGACCGACGCGGCTGCCTCGTTTGCTCGCGTCACTCCTGCTTCTGGGTGCTCACGCCCAGTTCGCTCTTTGCCCGGCAGTTGCTACCAGTACGACGTCGCGATCAAGCCCGACGAGCCGAAGGTAAGTCGGTCATAGAATGGACCGAACCCCAAAAAGGCGTTGATCATGTCGGGCTGACATCCTTCTTGTTCGCCACCGCAATCTCGTACGGGCGCCGTCACTCCGAGCTCAGACGCCTCCTCGTCTCAACCGCGAGATCTGGAGGTACATCGACAAGGACATGAACATTTTTGACGGCATCGCGGTGGCATATGACGGCCGCTCGATGGCCTTCTCGCCGCGCCGCTTGCCGGCCGATGAAGGACAGTGGAGTGTCACCCTCCCCGACGAAGAGTCTGGTGGCGGTGGCGGCGGTGGCGGCGGCAGCGGTGCC